>CM068835.1:55977218-56577218 GCA_028554795.2 Sinohyriopsis cumingii
GTTAAAGTCTTCAAAGCTTATTGTTTTTCAATCTTTCTTTTGTTATTGTATATTCGAGCCTAAACACGTAATATAAGGGTTTGTAGTACAACATTATCCCTACCGCAGGCGCGTTCCCTTTATGCAATAGCGCACAACGAAACTGGTTTAAACGAAATCACCCCTCTTGCTATACTATGCCTAAAAATGCCGATGTACGTTATCCCTGAATTTGACGTTACGCAATTTTGAGGAATTTATACATCACTCTTTAATGGAATTTGGATGGACAAGACGCGGAATAACTTCAATAAACGCCATGTTATGGTATGTGTAATCCAATTCTCCAAAATGACACTTGTAGCTGCCAAAAGTGACTTAGACTGCGTACATGACCTATGTGACTTCTGTCTATATCAGTCTTCTGTTTTCTGTCTTTCCATGGAATTGAATGAAACCCAAAACTTGGGCCTGGAAGCAAACTACCGCAAAATCACTAAGACCACTTTCAAAAAGCACATAAAAAAACACAAAGAAAGCGAAACATCAGCAATTGAAAATATTGTACATGATGATGAGGGAATGTCCTAATCCAGATTCATATTTGTGTAACGATACCAAACTCTTCGTAGTATCTCGACATTCCCATTGATTATATTCAATATTGTCATTGATTACTGAATGCATAATTGATTCTACTATTATCTCCCGCTCTATTTGTGTTAATCAATTTGTACAAGATTACAAGGGTATTGTAATGGCCAGTATTATTTGCTTTTCATTAAAGGAGTGTGTTTATCATATATCTTCAGGGTGAATTACTGCTCCAGTGTTCATTTCAACTCTTTCAACCGTCACATCTGTTTAAAGTGTTATTCATCTTGCTATGCTGAAAACAAATTTGCACAGCATCAAATGAATAGCGAAGTGACTAAGAGCATCACTATACTGTAACTTCCAAAACATGTAAGTTACAGTTCGGTTTCGAGGCTACTCCACCTAATTTATTATAACTTAAGCAATTTAAAGCTGACTCATCACCAATAAAATGTAAACAGCCCGCAAATTTCAACTTGGTCTTGCAATGATTTTCAAACATAATATGGAAGACAGGCTTCATGACAGTCACCAGAACAGACCAAAGGTTCATGAAGGAATTAGCAAAACATAGAAGAAAAGAGAGGTTCCAAAACAAAAACTTGGGGAATAAACAGACAAACACTAATTTAAAAGTCAATTACAGAGACACCATTTATTTTGTTAAAAAATACACTAAAATCAATCTTTACGTAATAAATACGAATTCCTAGCCGATAAACTAAATCTCAAACATCAGATAACAATCTAGATAAAATCCGACGCAGCAACTACACATGTTGAGCACAAATACACATGTGAATAAGCCGCAAACGTGTACTTAGAGCTATCAAACTTCATCCTAAAGCCACATATACATATTTAACACAGAACAACACAAATAACTCGACAACAGTATACTCAAAAGGGCTATGTAAATTGCTATGATCTAGTTCGTTGGAATATTAGTCTCGTAACTCCTGGATGCATGCAACTGCAAAGTGGCTAATGTGCATCATTATCAAAATATAAAATATAGCACTTAAAATAAATAGAAATAGTAGGTCTTCTGTACTCAGTGAATACTTACTCGCATACTTATAATGAACTTACAGGATATATATATATATATATATATATATATATATATATATATATATATATATATATATATATATATATATATATATATATATATATATATATATACTAAAGATGTATAGCAACAGTGAAATTAAATTTTGCCTTCATTAATTTAATATAACTTCTTTATTCAGTTTCATTGAATTTAATTTAGTTTAATATTATTAAACTTTTTAGTTACTTTCAAGTAGTTTAGTATACTCTGGCGTTAATTTTCAAAAACAATTCCAAGAACCAAAGACCAACAAAATGCACTATTATCATTAATAACACGGCAATCTTAGAGAACTTAAATTTCGCTCATATTTGATCGTGCACCTCACCCCCACCACCAAAAAAAAAAAACATTTCATATTTCGCAAGACTAAAGTAGAGTTTGAATCTCGGGATGTCAGGGGTAATGTGCTGGTAATCATTTAATGTCATAGAGGCGTCTTCACCGATTGAATACATTGCAGCAGCTGATTCTACGTAAAGAAGCACTTAAAGCCCGTTATTTACATAAAATACAAGGTATACCTAATCTGACTGATTTATTTATTGGTAGAACACTTCGTCCTCCATCCAGGTAACAGAAGGAATAACTACTACTTGACTAACCAAGGCAATTAAGATCCCATGTCACAATGCTAATTTATAATCTTGGCCCCATTTAATTCATTTCACGTGAATTTAAGACATCTTTATAAAAGTTATAACGATTATTATTATTATTATTATTATTATTATTATTGTACCACACGTATACATGTAGCCATTTTAGGATCAGCGATGAGATATTTTAAGAATAAGAAAATATGTTGATCAGCCAGAGATAAACCATGACATATTAAGACAATATATTTCTATTTGGATTCTGAGGAATCACAATTTTGGAGATGGGTACATACAACAACAAAAAAGTTCTATATTAGACAAACATTTAATAAAATTACTTGTAAGTATTCAAGGGTATAGTCTGATTTATAATTAAATATATCACTGAAATAAAAATCAGGCTAGTAAAATATTACTGTTTCTTGATCGACATTGAATTCAAAGGTAAAACGTAACAGTTGATTTGAAATGACTTATACCTGAAATGGTCTATATAAAACTGTGAAATATGTTTCAATTATTTTACTGCAATCTTCAATAAAGTTGTTAAACTGCACCACTAAAACAAGGTGAGTAGTGAAGGGGGATACTCTACGGACAATGGGAATTAGCATTACAGAACCCCTTGGGACAATCTACGGACAATGGAAATTTAACATGGCGAAAAATCGTGGGACAATCTACGGACAAGGGGAATTTAACATGGGAATAAATCGTGGGACAATCTACGGACAAGGGGAATTTAACATGGGAATAAATCGTGGGACAATCTACGGACAAGGGGAATTTAACATGGGATTTTTTAAAAAAAAAATTTTTTAAAACAAAAGGGGTAGGCAATTCAAAGACTATCTCTTTTCGAGAAATATGGCTGGCCCTGAAAAGGGCCTTTGGGTTTTCTTCTTCTTCTGCTTCTAATTTCTTCTTTTCCTCCACCAACTTCTTATTTTCTCACCTACACTCTTTTTCTTCTTTTTTTTCTCCTCCTCTTCTTTCTTCTCTTCCTCCTCTTCTTCTTTCTTCCTCTTCTCATTTTCTTCTTCTTTTTCAATTTTTTCATTCCATGCTCTCATCCTTGTCCTTTCTTCTTCATCCTCCTTCTCCTCCTTTATTTCCTTCATTACAGCACTTATCATATCCTTTGCTTTTCTTAAATTATTAATTTCCATTTTTACTCTATGCGGACTATAAGAATAGTGATCTTCAACTAGTCGTACGAGCATTTGTTCTATCATTCCCAAATTGTCAAGGACGTCTTGCAATGATTGAAATTTATCCAGGTGGTTTGAAGCCATCTTCTATGAAGAATGGTTTGAACGACGAATACTGTGGGTTCTTATACGAAAAGCGCGAACGTGAAGGAAAACATCCCCCTAAAACATAAAATGGATCTTACCTAGATCATGGCCCAACATCGCGCGTACGTGAAGGAAAACATCCCCCTACTTTCTCATTTTATATAATATAACCCTAACTATACTCTCCACATTTGCTAAGAAACCCATAATCTACTATTCACACTAACATACCTGAGCTCTTACAAACACAAACACACTAACACACAAACGCATACCCTCACACTATCTTAAAAAAGAGTTAGTGTTTATATACACACTACTCTACCTACACACATTGGCAAATCTATCGTTATTTCTTTTCTAGAGTATTGGGTAGCCCTGAAAAGGGCTGTTTTTTTTTGGAACTTCATGGGCACCTGGTTAATGGTGGCACCTTCCAGGCCTGGCGCCACATACACATCTTATCCCCCAATTACTTTTTACCTTTTGGGGGGAGAGAGCAGAGGCAGGATATGTCGCTTCAGAATCCCAATTTTCACTCTCTGGGATTCTGAAATTTTTTCTTCTCTCCTTTTCCTCCTCCTCTTCTTTGTATCTTCTCTCCTCCTCTTTATATCTTCTTTCCTCTTCTTCTTTATATCTTCTCTCCTCCTCTTCTTTGTTTCTTCTTTCCTCCTCTCTTATCCTTCCCTCCTCGACAATGGCTTCAGCGGCCAGTTCATTTAATATGCGCCTGGCATATTCCAGATGCACATGAAGTTCCAACAGTTTCTCCAGTCTCGTGTTCATTTTTGGTGTTGATCAATCAACAAGGGTAGCTGGACTGCCGAACGAGTTTCATTTTATACTGAAAGCGCGTACGTGAAGGAAAACATCCCCTAAAAACATAAAATTCATCTTACCTAGATCATGACAAAAAAACAACAACAACGCGCGGACCTAAAAGAAACACTCACTCACGTTTTTATGCTACCCATCACTTCAATAGACTATCCACATACGCAAGGCAATCCAATCTAACCCCAAATATACACCTCAAACAGCCAAAAAACTAACATCATTTTAATCTACTATACACATCAATCTATTTTTTCACTTACAAACACAATTACACAAACACACAAACTCATACCCTCACATTCTTGACTCAACATCAGGCATTTATCGTGTTGAATTTGACTGGGATGATCGTTTTGACATCCATAGCAATTTTTCTTGATCAATTCCGTTATTTTGTCGACCAAGTGTTTGGCAAAACAGGAGACTAAATGGGCTTCTTGTTCTGGCCATCTCGACTTCATCATGACAATTTCTTCGTCTTGGGATTCTCCTTCCACGGTCTCCTTACATTCCATCTCCAAAGTTTCTTCACTAGGTAAAGAGGGACAACAGTCTTCCATGGCTTCTAATAATCTAGAATGACTTCTCTCAAACTGTTGATTTCTATGGTATTATCGAATTCTGCATACAGGATGACGTTCACCGTTACATCAGGGTCTCGGTTTGCAAACTGAATTTCCACACGAATCTGGCCTGATTTTATAGGGTGAAAATGTCCCTCGTCGCTGCCTTGGTCTGGAGTGAAATCGAAAGCCCACAAAGCGTAGCCTCCTGCATAATCTTCGTACGTAATACCGTGACTGGTGTTGGTTCCTAACTGGCCGGTGGCTTCGTACAGGGACAAGTACGATCTCAAGTAATTCTTATTCTCAAAGTCAGGCTCAAAGGGTCGGGTACACAAGGTCTTGCCATCGCGACTGACTTCGATTTTGGACACGCCAAAGTGTTGAAAGTAGAAAGGATTTTTTTCGGCAGCTCCGTTGAAGGCTGTATTCTCGACCATACCAACGATCAAACGTTTGGGTAACTGTCCTTGAAACAGATGATCTTCGATCATGGATCGCTGTCCCTTGGGAATGGTGAAGGTTTTCACTTCCACGCGTCGTATGGGATACTTGGCGGTCGTTCTACTCAACGTCTGACTGATGTCGTTTCCCACTTTAGGTAACACTTCCACACGGCGTACGTAGAGTCTGGCTTCTAGGATTTTGGTTTTGTACTCGTCAGCATTACCCAATAAATGGAAAGCGGTACTGCTCCGATTCAGTCTCAGGCGAACATTCACTCCGTTTAGCAAATATTTCTCTTGCAACCACATGTCCAAATGCAAACGGTCCATCAGTTCTAAACTCTGTCCATCTTTGATTCTGTCTCTTCGTTCTATAAATCCCGCATTGTTTTTTTTGGCTGATGGATCAGTATCGAATGTTTCAAACTCGCCTGTTTCGTCAGCTTCCCATACTACACAGGAATTGAGATGAGTGTTCTTGGCATCTATTCCGTACGTCAAGAGATTTTCCAGGTAGGCACGATAAGGGTAAGTATCCATGCTGCTACTGACCAGTTTGTTATTCAAGTACAAGTCCACTCCACTGAACAAGGAATGCATGAAATTGTTGACGGGAGCTACTGCTTCAGTGTCTATAGGACCTCCAGTCTTATCTAGAATTTTGACTTTCAGGTACAAGTAACTGCTATTCAGATCGATGTAATCTTCGGGTTGTCCTTTGATGTCAAACTCGATGGGAGCAGAATCGGCCAATGAGGAGACGGGGTGAAATTCCACCCATTGGGATTCTTGCATGGTCATCATGGTGGGGGGCATGGCAAACAGATCCAGTTCCGTCTTGGAACAGGCGCAAGATTCTCGGTGCATCATTTTTTGTCTCTTTTCTCAATAATCGAAAACGTCTAAGTCTCGTACGGTTCTTCTTTTCTTGGCCTTTCTCGCTTGAAGTCTGGTGAAGGGGTGTTTTCTTCTTCGTCTCTTTCTGCCTTGTCCTTGCTGAATGCTTGACTCGGTATCGTGCAGGGCATTTATAGGTGTGTCTCGTCGGCCCAAAATGTCTTTACCCGTTTGCAGCAAGACATTTTTGCCTGCCCTCATGAAGGCTTCTTTAGGGTTTTGTTTGTCGATGATGACATTTTGGAGAAATTCTTTGCCTTGCGTCAGTGCCGCATCTTTCAAGGCGTGCAATCCGCGTGTCACCATCGGTTTCAACACCGGGGCCACCGAACGAAAGGCCGATTTTAACATGTCTCCTAAACCGTGTCCTCGCTGTCGAGCCACCCCTCGGTACACTGGATACATGACTTACTTACGAATCGTGAGAGAACCGTTTTCGAAAATGGAGTTTCACCGTGACTTTTCCTTTGGTGAATGGAATATTTTGTCCCAAATCTCCTTTTATAGTAATGTTGACCGTGTCCAAATACGACTTGCTGACCGGCAAATAGTGAGGATGGACAAATTCGCGGTGGACGTGGTAAGTGTTTCCACCTTCCTCGTCAGCGTTTGCGGCAGAATCCACTTTGAAAGGAATGACACGCAGTAACGGTACGGAGGTGTGTCCCACCACGTTGTATTCCACCAGATCGGAGTACACGAACATCAAATTTAGTCCTTGGTTCAGTTCTACCGGGGTACGAAAATACTTGGCAAAAGTATCGTTGTCAGAAATGACTAGTAATTCGCCTTTTTGTTGTTCTACTTTCTTCTTCATCTCCATGTCCCCGCCCAACATGTCAAACAATTCAGGACAAAATAAGAAAGACATGATTTTGGGCCCCTCAGGAAATTTTATCAGGAAGCGACGAGCTGTTTTGTGGTACTCCAGGGTGACACTTTTTTTGACACTTTCCAAAGCTTTCAGAAACACACCATTAAACCTGGTGGCTATGGTGCTGACCAAATGTTGACCACTAAAATAATAGCCTGGGGGAATGAACAAGTGATAGGTGGTCCACTTTGGATTTTGTGTGTTACGGGTTTTCTTGTCATATTTGCCATGGGTATCCAAGTACTGTTGCATTTGTTCGTCATGAACTTCCACATCAAATTTATTTTGATTGGGAAGGACATTGAGGACTTGGGTCGGGTGAATCATTTCTACTAAAGCCACTTCCCAATGGGCTTCGTGATCTAAGGGGATGGCTTGAGGTAATTTGGCCGTGTAACAGCACAACGTGTTGTTGGGAAACACCTCCATGGAACTGTCACTGGGTAAGGTTAAGTAAAATTGGTTTTGGTGACTCATAATTCCAGAGTTCTGTGGCTGTCCGAGGGAATATTAGTGGATGTCAGAGGTGTGTCTCCGCCCAAAATGGGGTTCTGATTGTGGTTGGACTGGTGACTGGCACTGGCACTGGACACAACGTTCCCGTTCGAGGAGAATTTCAGGGAGGGATTGGGAAGTAGGTAACCGATGCAACTGCTCAATAAAATGGTCCACAATTGTTTGTCTCCTTGTTGCAAACTCAAATTGGCGATGGCTGCCCCGATGACACAATACACCACGAAGATTTGGCAGAAAAAGACGATTTGCGTTTTAGGCACACGTTCTCCACACCACACCCACAAGGGTTGTTTTTGTAAATCTTGCACAGAAGAACTAGGGGAAGAAGGACTGGTCGACGTAGCTGCGTCTGCTGCTGTGTGAAAGGGCATGATGGTCACTTCTTCTTTTTATAGTCGATGACTTGCGAAGCGTCGATCCAAGAATCGAAACTGGGTGGATATCCTTTCCAACGTACTTTGACTTCTTTGACACGTCGTTTGCCCACTTTACGGGTTCTGCGTTCCAGAATGCTTTCGATGTCGTACACGTCGTCTTCTTTTTTGGTGACACGTTGTAACTCGGGCAAATAAAACGTTCCTTTGAGTACTTCTCCGTTCATGTCTTCCAATTTATAGACGGCAGGATGACGGCCATGCACTCGTCCAGTGACGCGAAACAATTCGGTCGTCCAGTTAGGTAAGTAACCTTTGTCGAAAGTGCGTTTGGTTTTGCCAATGCGCACCCAATCTCCTACGGTCAACTCTCCACTTTTCTTGGGGACAGCCCTCGTCGGGGACGTACCAAACAGGCGCTCAAACACCAGCACTTCGTTCTCGGGAGTCACGTCTTGCGGGGCACGTCCGATGCTTCGATGGTAAGATTGGTTGTACGCTTGCACCAGGTGAGGTAAGATGTCGATGTACTTCAGAGTGTGGTGATGCGTAAAATATTTCCACATACGTTCTTTCAAAGTGCGTTGAAAACGTTCCACGATGCTGGCTTTGGTTTCGGGATTCTCGGTGGTAAAAAAATGAATGTCACGTTTCTTTAATTCTTTTTGGAAAGCTTGGTTCAGAAATTCGGTGCCTTTGTCCATTTGCCATCGAAGAGGGTGACGGCCGCTTTGTTTCAATACCCGTTGCAGGGCTCGCACTAACTCGCTGCTGGATTTGGAAGTCAAAGGCACGACCCAGGCAAATTTGGAAAAGACGTCGATGACACAAAACAAATATTTGTAGCCACGATTGTAGCTGGCTAAATGAGAGACATCGGCTAAATCGGCTTGCCATTGATGATCGATGCCTTCCACTCGGGTGCGACTTCTGGCAAACTTGCGTCGAATGGGTTTGTGTAAAGTGTAGGTAGCTTGTTCTTGTAACCATCGTTGCACTTGAGGTAAACGGAGACTTTTCAGTCGCGTTTTGGCAGCACGATACAATTTTTGAACTCCTGCGTAACCTGCAGGATGGGAGGGATCGTAGTAAATGCTGGCTAAGACTTTTTCCATTTTTTATTTTGTGTTGGTGTGTTAATAAGGCACCCACTCTTGGAAGAGGCTACTCTTTTTCTCTTGGGGTATTTTCTTGGATTGCAAGGCTTTGCGTGTGCGGCCAGCAATAGGTGTCGAAGAGGAGGATGTCTGAGCGGGGGATATCGGTTCTTGTTTCACTTCTGTCTTCACTTTCTTTTTCTCTTGTGAGGAAGAAGGGGTCGCCATCATCTTTTTAATCCATCCAATTCTGGAGGTAGGTGGTGTTGTTAACTTGCGTACTTTTTCTGGTGGAGTTTGAAACCCTTCTTCTTCTTCTTCTTTTCCTTTTTCTGTCTTGGTCACGGGTACTGGTGGTACTGGTACTGGTACTGGTACTGGTGATGGTGCTGGACTTTTCATCAAGGTCTTAAAATCTTTCAGAGTGGGTAAAGCTGTTTCGTCTAAAGCTTTCTGGTGAAAGAGTTGCAGTCTTTGCAAGAGTTGACCGTACTTTTGCGATTTTTCTGTTTCGGACAAATCTTGGCGATCCAGCAAGGATTGCAATTCGTGTTGCAACTGGGACATTTCGCTCAAATTGGGATTGGGAGGTAAATGCGGGGTGCGTTGTTCTTGCCACCGATGGTATTCCATCCATCGTTTGTAAGGCACTAAAGCTAGTTTTCGTCCTTCCATGGGGTTGTCAGGGGTGAATTCTGAGATCTTGGGACTTCCGAAGGCCTTTTTATCTTGCTCCCATCAGTCCTCCCAACATGGTTCCCAAGACTCCTTTCAGTATGGGGCCTAACAAGAGAGGTAAAATGCCTCCACGTTGGACCAACATCTTCTTTTTTTGACGAATGGGAATTTTCTTTTGAACCATTTTCCGAAGAACGTGACGATGTTTGCCTAAGCATTGTTTCTGGTGTTTGGACAATGGGATCGTGCCTTTCAAAACGTTCAAACAACATTCGCACACGGTATCGATGACCTCTTTGGAGGCCGTTTGAATGAGTTTTTTTCGTAGGGGTGGAGAAGCTTTGGACAGGACAGATAACAGGTCCCCATGTTTGGCTAAACGTGGTGGTAGTCCTTTTCTTTTCTTTCCTTGGGGTTTTCTGGAGGGTGACATCTTTGAGTCTTTAGGAGCACCTAAAAACACTGATACCCTACTCGGTCACAGGCCTTTTTTATACTGGAACGCGTCGCCACTGATTGTCTTTACGTTTTATCAGTTTGAGGACAGGCATGACACGTCGTGCAGGGGTACGTAACGGACTAAATCGAGCCAGTTCTTGCTTGGACAAATCCAGTAAACTTTGTAACATGCCCGATCTTTCTTGAACTTTGATTTTGGGAGAAGGTACTTTGTGAGCAGCAGCCACTGCCGCTAAATGGGAAGGTCCTGCCACTGGGGAAGTTCTTTTGGGGGTCATCAACGGAGAAGTTCTTGGTGTAATCAACGTCTCCAAGTACTCTTCAGTTCCTGGTGACATCAACGGAGAAGTGGACAAACGTGAGGCTGCCGGAGACGTTGTGGCAGGTCGTGGCTTGCGAGTGTAAGGTTGCGTCCTGGCCGAAGTGCCTCTCTTGCGACTAGTTTTCTTCTGTGGACTTTTCTTTTTCTGAGGACTTTTTCTCTGTTTCTTTTTCTTGGGGCTTCTTTTCTTTTTCCGGGGTGATGGTGGTGGTGTCTGGTAAGAGGAGGGTCCCGCCACTGGAGAAGTTCTTCTTGGGGACTTGGTCTTTTTCTTTTTCTTCTTGGGGCTTCGTTGGACTTTTGTCTTGGGGATAACTTTGGGGGCATTAGGATCCCATCTTAAGAGTGAGCGAATGATGACCCCTCCTAGAGTACCGCTCCCTCCAGGTTTCAAAATGATTTGTTTTTTGGTTTGAGTGTCGATGCGGGGATCGGCCAGTTGGACCAAAGCGACTTTGTTTCGATCGAAAAAGCGTTGGGTTTGATGAGGAATCTGAATGATTCCTTGGAGTAATTGACGTGCCGTCACCGTGAACCATCGTAAGACTTCTTTGAGACTAGCTTCTAAGACACGGGCTCGTGTTTGTGGATCTTTTTCTCGACTGATGCCATACAAGGCACGAATCAATTTGACGGGAAGATGAGACTGAAGGGACGTCATGTTCACACTGTGTGAGACAGACGAAAAAGGGTCTGAGGTTTTTATAGATTTTTTTCATGGGGAGTGAAATGAAGTCGAGGACGGAGACGTGTACAGGACAGGCCCTCCGTCTTGGCACCAGTGGTGAAACAAGTGGGTACGAAATCGCAAATCCTCGGGGGTCGTAGGTTTCAAATCGACGAGTAAATAGGCGTGTGGAGTTTGAGTGGCATCGTCGTACGCCTGAGTCAGCCAAGGCGTTCCTAACTGTTTGGCTAAGACTTGCACTTGCGATTTATCTCGAGGGCTTTTAAACAAGACCACGTAATGCGCATTGAGACTGATGGTGCGATGGGCTTTACTTTGTTGAAACAAATTTTGGGTGATGTAAACGACACTGGCATTACGGTGATGCCCTTTGCGCGTGAACCACAATTTAATTTCTTCTTCGTCTTCTCCTAACATGTCGTCGAAAATGACCAAATGGGTTAGACGGGAGTCAGAGACGATGCCATCGTCTTCTTTAGGAATGCCTTCCACAAACACGATGGAATCGCCTTGACTTTCTCGCAAGAGGTTGTACGCCGATTGCCACTCTTTGTAACACCACACGATCCGTTGAGGGGGCCGATCGATCAAATGATGTTTATGTTCGATCAAACGTTTGACGAATTCGGTTTTGCCTGAACCGCTAGGTCCAGCAATGAGCATGTTAAAGGGATGGCGAAGATACAAAGCCTCCCAACTGGCACGATCTAAGTGTTCGTCGATGACTTTGACAGTAGAGGAAGAGGGAGCAGAGACAGCAGAGGTAGCCATGGTATGAGAAATGTCACTTGTGACACGAAAAAACAAACAAGACAAGAGTTTATATACTTTTTCAGAACACGTTTATTGAATGTTTTTTTCAAATATGAACACGAAAGACAAAAATACATACAACCCAAATAGTGATGTACAGGAATATAAAACACAGCAAAGCGATCAAAGTGGAATATAAACAAGTGTCTGTACAACATGTTTTGGTTAACCAAGATGTCCTAGGGACAGTGTGTAATGTTCTTACAGTCTCTACATGAGGTATTGTCACACAAGTGTCCTCCCGGAATGACCTTTCAGGCATGTCCATGACAGTCCTGTCCTGAAGCGAGTGGTTGTTCTCGGTGACGGGTTCTTCTGGCACCGTCACTAACACGGGTTGAAAAGTAACTTTTTTCCTTGAACAACTCTTGTGCATACTGGGCCACTTCTTGGGTCCAAGCCTCAAAACCCCCCTTTTTCCAATCACGAACATCTGTCCAATGAGGGTGTAAGTCACAAGCTACACACACATCGTCATACACGTCTTGGGTCGCTAAAAGTTGACGAATCTTTTTTTCCTGTTGAGGTCGAGAAGTATCCAGATGAAACCGCAAGGCTTTGAGCAAAAGGAGTTTTTCGTGACCATTTAAGGCCATGGAGGTGGTAAGTACTGATCGTAAAGAGTCCACAAAGAATCGGCTGGTAAACGAAATCCCAGAAAACAAGTCACTAAGACACACACCACTTGTCGTCCCAAATTGAACGGATACAATTCTTGTAATAATCGACGGTAATGATCCACGGTTTGAATATGGTCATTGAGTTCCTTCCACGGAATCTGTTGAATGATATGTGACATAATCCGTGGCATGGCAACTTGATTTTATAGTGTCTTTGTTTCGGAAGCAATAAAGGTAATTTCTAACCAAACACGTTCGTTCTCCAGTAGGGAATTTAAATGTTACACACTGTAACTGAAACGTCAGAGTTTGTCTAGATGTTTCGTCTTTTTCTAAGCAGATTCCATGTAACAAATGTTGGTAATCCTTTAACTCGTCTTCCTCAATACGTTGCAGTAAGTGAATCTCCAAGTAACCAAAATTACGAACGTCTAGCCCATCATCATTCATATACTGAAAGTATTCAACAAGGTCTGACCAGTGAAAAAATTTCTGACGAATCAGTCCTCTTATACCATTCAGGTACCAGTGGTTAAAGATCTGGTGACGTAACGGAAGCAATTGTTCTTTACATTTCACTTGTATTTTCACCAGCTCTCGATAAATCCTTTCTCTCAACTCCTCAGGCAAGCCCAAAATGTACTCTTGTAAAGTATCCATAAGTATATACACTGTTTTTGGAATCGCTGGGTGGTAGCCAATAGCCTCGTTTAACTTTGTGCCTAATGTAATATCCACTCATAATCAGTCTTCTTGTACTTTGGAACAGAGCATAATTTAAAAACGGATGAATCACTTTGAGTTTGCGTTTCACTTGTATTTTGATCAGTTCTCGGTAAATGCGTTCTCTCAACTCCACAGGCAAAGCACGAATGTTCTCTAGCAAAGTATCCATGAATAGGTCATACTAAATCCTCTTTGGTCTGACACAAGAAATGTACTCTTTGCACAAACATAGTTTCACTTCAGTGTCGAATTTAAATCGTTGAGTCACTAATCTACACATTACAATTCGTTCAGAAGTTTCCTCTTTCACCAAGTTGACATTGTGTTCAAAAAGTTTGTAATTCGTTAACTCTTCCTCTGGAATTCGATGCAGTACGTTTACAATGTAGTAACTACAATCGTCCATACCAAACCATTCCTTTTTATAACCAGAAGGTCGTTGATCAATGTCTGTCCAATGGAACACTTTCAATTGAATCAGTCCTTGTATAGCCTTCAGGTACCAGTGGTTCAAACACCGGTGACGTATCGGATGCAATTGTTCTTTACGTTTCACTTGTATTTTGACCAGCTCTCGGTAAATGCGTTCTCTCAACTCCACAGGCAAAGCACGAATGTTCTCTTGTAAAGTATCCATGAACAGATGATTATGGTAAGAAGTTACTTCAATGTCTCGGTCCCACTAAAGGTAAGTAATGACAATTCGGTGACCATCGAGCATGTTCAACGTAGGCCGAATCTTGCGGTTCCCAGTGGTGAAGTGACACACCGCAACTGAAGCACTTGACTTTATCTCCTTCGCCCAAGTAGAAAAATCCGGCTCTGGCTAATTCTTCGGGGGTCGGTCCTCCCAGATACTTTGGCCATTTTCCTTTGAACGATTGAAGACGATTTTCAAAGTCGCAGTATTCCGACAAACGCACAGGAAACGAATATTCGTCTTTCACAGGTTCGTTTCGATGAGGGTTGGGTGACATGAACAGGAGTTTGCTCAGGGCTGGATGACATCCGTAGGGGGGTAGACGTGAAGGTGAACATTCCCCTTTAAAACGAAACCCAGTAAAATGTCCAAGAGGACGAGCAGCATCGCTTTCGCACCCCACAGGTTTGACACGCACAGCATCACTTTCCATGATAGGGGTAGGGGCACTAAAGTTCCCATGATGCTTTACGGCATCGCTCAGGTCACAACGTACAGCATCGGTCCCATCGCAAGGCTCACAATCGCACTCGTCTGCAAACTCCGTTACGCAATTACAATGGTAACCACATGGACAATCGCAGTTTCCTTCCGGACATTTTCCGTCGCAATGCCTGGGTCTTATCCATCCAGTATTAGTCACACTAGAGAAAGATACAGCTTTTTTACAATCCCCAAACTGGAACGATGTCTCTTTCAAAGTATTCATCTTGTTCGCTCGGTCTTGGTAGTCACAATGAACTATCGATCTTGACCATAGCCCCCTTTTTATACTAGTCGCAATGCAGTCTCCAGCTTGTACATCTTTCCTTTTTTACGTTTTTTATGTCTTGTTTCGGAAGGTACCGTCTCTAAGGTACCGTCAACATTGTACCGTAGTGTGATGGGTGGAAAGGCCATAGAAAGGTAAGGGCAGTGCGGAGACCATCGAGTATGTTCCAGAATAGCTGAATCTTTATAGATACATAGATCCATTCGTAACTTCAGTCCGCAAGCGAAACACTGCACCTCGTATCCCAATCCTGACTCAGGTCCCAAGTAGACAAATCCTGTTCTAGCTAAAACATGCGAAGAAGGTAATCCTTCCCTATCCGTAGGCCATTTCTGAAACGTGTCCAATCGACGGGCACAATCACAATAGTCAGGTAAGAAGACTGGAAAATGGTAGGGTTTGAACTTGGAGTTCTCATCGGGTTTCTCACTCGATTCTTGCTGTGGCGAAGTCATCTTTCTGGTGGGGTAACTATCCTCTTACAACCAATGTTTTATACCAACGTGTCCATACGGTAAGGTGAAATGATTGGGAAGTCGAACTCGCTTCTGGTACACGATTTGATAAACTTTTTCCAAAGGTCGACTGACGATGTGGTGAGTGGGTAAACGTACAATCTTGTTCGGTTGGTGAGTGGTCACTTTAAAGTTTCCATCCTCTCCCGATTGCAAGGCTTCTTTCAATACCCCAAAGTTGACCACTCGACTGGTACGATAATTCAGAGTCAGTCCTTTCACTTTGCACGTCGTGTGCACTTCTCCTTGTTTGTCCCGGTATTCGTAGCCGTAATTTTTGGGACCGCCACTGACGAAACTTAGAATCTTGTCGTCGGGATGTTCGTCTGTCCAGGCTCCTAAACGGTCTCCTTCGATGTTAGGGTGATGTTGAATCGGGTGATGGATGTAAATGCAACTGTCCGTGTCAAAGTACAGGACGCGTTCTTCTAACAGTTCTAAAGCTTCGTACAATTTTAAGCGAGCATGGGCTGTCACGTAAGCCGCAATGATGACATTTCCAAAAGGGTCGTCTTGCACAAAGTCCAGATCTTCTTCGTAATTGACCAAGATCAAATTCTCTCGAACGACGTCCACGTGTTTCATGTATTTGGTTTTGTCGTGAATCATCTGGAAGTAGCGGGAAGGTTCTGTCAAATATTCCGTCTTGGGTAAACACGGTCGTTGTGCCATTTTGCCCCACAAGCAATTTAACATCACTTTGGCAAACGATCGCCTGCCTTCGTTTTTCTCGATGTGGTCTAAAGTGATGCCTTCTTGTTCGTAGTATTTCTCTTTGAATTGTATTTGGTCTTCGGGAGTGTGACACCAGGAAGGATAGCCGCTGGCTTCTTGCTTCAGTTTCAAAAAGGCATCCACGTAGTCGGCGAAAATGCCTTTCTGCGTGGGGTCACCCTTGCGGTATTGTTGTGTCTTGGGAAAGTGGCAAATTTCGTACACTTCTAACAGTTGGTATCCCATGTCCATAGCTTTGAACAATTCTACGCTGACCCAGGTTCCCGTCAAGGCCCGTTCTTCCTGGCTGTGCTGACAAGCTTGGTCTTGGTTGCACGTTTCGGCACAAGTACGGCACAAGGGAAACATCAATTTGCCTTGACAATGGTGAGGTAAGACGGGATGGTAGAGGTTCGTGGGAGGCAAAACTTTGCACTTGATCAAGCCTTCGTATTGTCGAATGTTTTTCAGGTCGATGTGTTCCGTTAACAATTGCGGGTGCCCTACAGGAAAGCGACAATATTTGCACACGTAGGGATACAGCGAACACACGTCCAAGTATTTGATTTCTTCTCCGTTCTCTTCGTCGACTTGGTACAGCAAACAGGTGGCATTGGTCCTTCCTCCGTACAAACTATCCCTCGGGTTCAGCGGGTCCACGAACTGGTAACTTTCCACGAGGCGTTTAAACTCGGGATCGGTTTTCAAACGGTGATCGTATTCGTGTTCCCACATTTCCACCACTTGGTATCCTTGCTGTTCTAACTTTAGGCGTCGCTGACAAGTGTCCTGGTACAAGTCTTCCATGGTTCGTTGTAAAAACTGATTTTTAGTGCTACGATCAGGGTAACAGACGGGACATCCGTGAAATAAGCAACCGTTAAATTCGTACACGATCTTGGGGTTTTCTAAGTCCCAGCCATCGACCGAATACGTTCCGATGGTCTTTTCGCCCCCTCCGTTGCGGGCATGCTGAATCCATTTGTCTTCCTTGTCGCACAAGTAATGTAACCAGCGTAGGGCTTTGACCGAGTATTGACGTTTGACAAAGTGGGTCGTTTGAGGACTGATGACAGCCACGGTGTTTTCAGGCATGAATCGTTGTCGATACACTAAGGAACACGCTTTGGCAATGGTGCAAGCTTCTTTCAAAGGATCCACCCCTCCGTGTTCCATGAACAGTTCTCGAAATTTTCCACAGCAACGCCGTAAAATGTCCACGTCGGAACGACAATACTTTAGCATTTCTTCCTGAAAGTCGAAAGGGTCCGAGGCGTGAGCCTGGTACCAAGCGTAAAAAGCTTCTCGTTGTTCGGTACGCATGTTGTCGGGGTCGTAATAGTGAGCCTCAGGCAAATGGGGTAGAACGGCGTGTTGATTGGCTTCCGTATTGAAAAAGTGTGGAAAGTACCCTTTAGCCATTTCTGTCATTCCAAACGTTTTAGGCATTCGACTCAAAGGCATGGCCAAGTAACTCATCGAATCTTTAAACTGCACTTGTCCCACTTGCATGAAAATGATTTTGGCTCCGTTCAAAGTCACTTTAGGACGCTCGGTGCCTTGTTCTGTATAGTACCTCAAAAGAAACTGTCCATCGTATCCGGAGAAATTGTGAGCCATCACCGTGGCATGACGATGACAATCTCCGTAACGTTCGATGTCCTCTTGGCTCCACGTCTTGTCGACGGGGTCTAAGACCCATTGGGCAAAATCGGCTAGCGTGTTGGGTCCCCGAAAGATTTTTTCACGCCCTCCGGGAATCTTGCTGCAGTGAGGGCAATGACTGAAGATAGGTTCTTGAATGCACTTCTCGCACGCTCGATGAGCCACGCAGAAATTAGGAATGTGAATGCCGGTTTCTTGCATGCATTCGAAATCGAAAAAGATGAAATTGCCTTTCTTCTTGTGACCGTCCTCTTTCTCTGGTGGGGGCTGGTATTTTTGCACGTAACATTGGTGTTCCAAGTCCACGATGTGGTGACAAATGTGACATTTTTTCTTTCCTGAACATACGTGTGCCTTGGTATTATTGATACGTATGACTTGTTCACACGTAGGGCACAATCTCAGGAGTTGACAAGCACATTTCTTCTGTGAACCTTGCGTTTTCAGATGTTGTTGGTAACAGGTAGGGCTGACAAACGTACGCAGACAAGTGGAACAAGGCACTGGTTCTTCGCTCAGACAGGGTGAAGAGGCCAAACATCCTGAGCATTTCGATCCACAATGCTTGTGTTGCTCTCGATTATTATAACCATGGTCACATTTCTCACAGTAATAACCGTATCCCAGGAATCCGGTGATACTGGTAATGGTATCAAAATGGTCATCGTGATGATAAACGTGAATGTATTTTCCGTCCTTAAAATCTTGCCCTCGAAACAACAGAGACCCGCGCACTTCTTGAGGGTACACTTTCAAGGTGTATCGTGGAGCTAGGGCATCTTGCAATTTTTGCATCTCAGGAATGCCACAGGGTGTGTCTTTGGACAGTCCGGCTTGTCGTAACAGGAGTTCTGCTTCGTTTCGTTGTTTGGCTCGGTCGGAACGTTGAATAGTGTCCCAGGTTCTTTTCCATTCTACCGTGTCGTTCTTGTTGGCATAGGTTCGTCCCACCACGATGGCACGGGCTAAACACATCTGGTCATGAGGGTTCTTAATTCGGACGAGACTTGTTTTGGTGTTGCGAAGGTCGTCCACCAATAACATCTTTTTGCGCCCTGTCCCTTGAGGAGGAGAGACGTGGGTCATGTCCAGTGTGGCTTTACCATCGGTGATGTCAAACTGATCATTAGATTGTTGTACGTGTTGAATCTTGTCCATGACTTTGGAAGCAGTTAATTCTGCAGGGGTGCTAAACTCGATCCAAACAGGGGATTTCAAACCGTCGTGTTGTATGGAAAGTCTCAAGCGATCGTCTTCTTTGGGTTGACATTGTCGCTTGAGTGCAGTGAGCAAAGAATCCCACACCTCGGTGATGAACACTTCTGCTTTCTCTAACGGCACTTCAGCCTTGAAATCTTTAAACTTCACCGTGTATTTGTAAGCCGTAGTTCTAAATTTTCTAGAGGAGCGCTTTTCCGTCTCTCGAATGGAATAGTAATTTTCAGGGTTAACTAAGGGTGATGAACTTGGTTTAGAGGGTTCGGATTCTGGTTCACTCATGTCCTCTTCAAAATCACTGGCATGAATTTGTGCCAAGATTTCAGCCCTGGTACGAGGCGATAGATCACGTTTCTGCCTCTTACTTTCTTCTTCTTTCTTCTCGAATGAATGGGATCGTTTCATCTTGAAAGCAAAAAGTCAAATGACTCAAGTTCAAACACCATAAACTACTTTATAGTCATAGCAGACCAGCGTATATAAAAGGGTGTGTGTCTTGTCCTTTCACTATTCATTTCACTCTCAAGCCGAGCACAACGATGGAAGAGACTGACCAGATGGAACGTTTCGTCAGAGCTTTGCGAGGGGTCATTAGAAAATTCTCTTCAGACCAGCCTACGGACTATTCTCCTTCCTTTAGAGATAAAAGTCAAGATACTTGCTATATCTGTCAGAAGAAAGGGCATTGGTCTTCAGAGTGTCCAGACCGTCAAAAAAGAAAAAAAACAGGGGATAAAAAAGACAAAAGTCAAGATACCTGTTATTATTGTAAAGAAAAAGGACATTGGTCTCCAGATTGCCCAAAAAAGAAACAAGAGGAGTCAGAAGAAAAGAGGAATTCTTCAGAAGAAGAGAGGGATTCTTCAGAGGAAGAGAGGGATTCTTCTGAGGAAGAAAGAAGACAGGTGAAGAAAAAGAAACAGGAGAAAAAAAGAAGAAGGGAAGAAAGCGAGGAGGAAGAAGAGGAAAAGAGTGTGACGGTGAAGAAATTAAAAAAACAGAGAGACTAAACAAGGAGAAAAGAAGAAATTAATGAACTTTTTTATTAAAGTGTTGTGTTATAAATTGTGAATTGGATTGTAAAAAATGGAGAAAAGAATAAATGAATGATATAAGGTAAGTGTCTTTGAGTTGTGATTTTAAAATAAGAAGCTACACTCACGCACTCATACACAGACACGTACTAAAAAGGTAACATGGGTGAGTTTTTTTGAGTTATTGGCAAATTGAAATTGTATTTCTTTTCGAGAAATGTGGGTGGCCCTGAAAAGGGCCTTTTTTAATTAAGGTGTAGGGGTGAGTTTAAGCAATCAATTTTAACTGCCTTAAGCCTTTGCCACGGCCAAGGCCTACTTCTGGACTGCGTAATGTTGATGATGATAATGATTGGGTTGAAATCACTAAGGGTGGTACGGTAGGCTTAGTCACAGGGTTGACATGTTTGGCTCGGGAAGGTCGTATTCTCTTCGGTCGTGATAAAGAAGTCTGATACATTTGTTTCAGACTTCTTAACTCCGCTAAAATGTCCAACAGTACCGTGACCGTTTGATTTTCACCCTCTTGTTTCTTTGCTGCTACTTCTTCTTGCTGTTGTTGCTGTTGTTTTTTTCTTACCTCTTCTTCTTGTTGCTGTTGCTGTAGGAGAAAAGCCTGTTCCGCTTCCTTTTGTCGTTGTATAAATTTCTCCAATTCTTCTTTCTGTCTCTGTCTAAAATTATCCACTTGCGGTAATGAAGAAAGTAACGAAGGTTCCGGAACAAATTCTTGCGAGGAGAGAAAATCCACAAAATCCCAATTCACCTCTTCTGAAAGTAAGTCCGGGTTCCCTTGGGCAGTCTCCCCTGCTGGTGCACCCCACTGGATCGTTTTCTGAGTTTCCGTCATGTTGAATCACTGTCGCATAGATTGACTGCACACAAGCGCTAGCGAATCTATATTGACTACGTGACGTCACAGACTGCTCTCTTCGGATTGGATGCGAGCTGACTGAATTCTGTAACGCGTGTTCGGATTGGTAAATGAACTCAATCCGTTTCAATCCTTCCTCCGCCTATAAATAAGCGCCGTTCACTGCATTGATTCACCTGTTCTCGTCGCTTCAAGATGTGGACTACAGTTGAGTCATCCACCCTTGTGTCTTCCATGATGTTTCGGACAGACTTGCTCATGTATGTCCGATCGAAGTGGACCGTTGTCCACAGGACAAACACCAGCCTGTGGATACGTAGGATCTACGTCGAAAGACAAGGATGCCTGAAAAGAGTGCTGATGTACGGACCAACAGTAAGACGCAGCCTAAGGACAAGAAGAAGACCAATGCGGTGCCATTTATGTTAATGAATACATTAACATAAAACCCAAAGGCCCTTTTCAGGGCCAGCCATATTTCTCGAAAAGAGATAGTCTTTGAATTGCCTACCCCTTTTGTTTTAAAAAAATTTTTTTTAAAAAAATCCCATGTTAAATTCCCCTTGTCCGTAGATTGTCCCACGATTTATTCCCATGTTAAATTCCCCTTGTCCGTAGATTGTCCCACGATTTATTCCCATGTTAAATTCCCCTTGTCCGTAGATTGTCCCACGATTTTTCGCCATGTTAAATTTCCATTGTCCGTAGATTGTCCCAAGGGGTTCTGTAATGCTAATTCCCATTGTCCGTAGAGTATCCCCCTTCACTACTAAGGTGTAACAATTAAATGTAGTACTCCTAGTAAGGAAATGGTGATGGTTAATTTTTGCAAATCTTTGAATCGGGTAAGATGAACATTTACCATAGAATACACTTATGAACATCTGAGACTCAATTGTCTTTTTCACTATTACTACTACTACAACTGCCACTAATACTAGTACTACTACTAATACTACTACTACTACTACTGTACAACTAATTCGGCAACTTTACAGACGCACTTTAAGTCGCATCCTTTTGTATGTATTTTACGATTAAATATTAGGACATAGGAAACATAGGACGATAGAGTGCCCACGTGTACACTAGTCAACACTGTCATTATTTCTATAATATGCAACGCCATGCTAAATGTAAATTGAGCAGTATTAGTTGCTCATCATACTATCCATCCATATAGTTCTGTCATAATCCTATCACCGAATTGTAGTGCGTTATTTTCATACATACTACCATAAACCATAAACACTTTCATAACTTTATCACTGAATTGTAGTGCGTTATTTTCATAGATACTACCATGAACAATATACACTATCATAACTTTAAACTAAATTGTAGTGCGTTATTTTCATAGATACTACCATAAACCATAGACACTGTCATAACTTTATCACTGAATTGTAGTGCGTTATTTTCATTGATACTACCATAAACCATAGACACTATCGTAACTCTATCACTGAATTGTAGTGCGTTATTTTCATAGATACTATCATAAACCATAAACACTATCATAACTTTGTCACTGAATTGTAGTGCGGTTTTTTCATCGATACTACCATAAACAAGAGACACTGACATAACTCTATAACTGAATTGCAGTACATCTATTCACACCTGGTAAATCTGCACAACCCTATTGTCTATATTGCTGAAATTGCTGCACTACGGTCCACTACATGGTGTAAATGTAGTGCACTGCTCCTGCACGATTAGTAATGTTTCGTTGAGGTCGTCCATCAGACCGTAGCAAATTTGAGATTCGTATAGGAATTTCTCTTTTTCTTGGGTATACACCATCTTGTAATATGCACACAATTCAAGTCACTTCAAGGTATCACTAAGTGTATAGCCCGTAAACCCGTTTCAGTCGCATTCATGTAGAGTTCGCTAGTTTTGTTTTATCCAAACCTGTATCATCACTATTTCGAAACTGTTCCACGCCTTGCACTCACGTTTCTTCTGACCTTTTATCTTTAGTATGTTACAAAGTAAGCATGTGTATATAACTGAGGGGCAGCACTTATTTGATAATCGGATGCTTTTCATATGAAAGGTCACCAAAGCCTGTGATCGAACAGCATCAACGTGGAACTGATGGCCAAGACATTTAACAATAGAAATAGGATTATCTTTTGGAACTTTCCGATTTGACATGCGTGTATATCTATGAAGCCATAGATTGATTGATTGATGTCCAATACCTGTATGCAATAACTTGTATTTATACTTACAAACAGAGGATTCATACCGATTTTAAATTTTTATTTATACATTTACAGGTTTTGAAACATTTTTTACCTACGGCCTGTTTGACATAATATAAATGTACTGGCCAAACGACTGTGCAAATGAAAATGTAGTATATAATTACATATCATAATGCAATTAAAACACTTGTTGCAACGTGATTAAGGGTTGTCGTATGGGAAATTGGGGATGTAACTCTAATTTACATTGTGATATACATATCAACTCAGATGCGAAGTCATACTTTCTTTAATTTTGAGATTATCAATCACATTACAACTTTCATTTTTCTGAAAGTTAAAAACGTCATTCTATCGTCACAAACGAAGACTGTTAAAAACACACCAAGGAGATTATTGTTTAATAGGCTACCAAATATAAGTGGACCAGAAGTTATACAGGTCACCAGAATAGGAAGTTATTTCAGTGCCAGTTAAATGTCCGTAATGTTGGGGATCAGGATTTTAATCAGATTGTGAATCAGAATGAAACAACCTGCATTTGGATGGATAGAGTAGATACAATGAAAAATAAAATGGTTTTAATAGAGACCATAAATATAGCTGTTTTTTATAAAGAGTTTGTCTTCTAAGTTAGTAAAGACTGCCACAAAATTTAAATAAAATAGAAAATGAAGGAACTGATCACAGATAATATTCAATTATGCGTGTGCATATCCAAAATTTTTATGTCTCTTGATTTTAATTTTTTCTTCACGATATTTAGTGGGGAAAAATACAAAATATCTTTGTTTCTAACACTTCGGTCTCCATTTATTTATTTATATTGCCTCGTCTCGTGGCATAATTAGTTGACCCTGCATCTGAACCCTGATTGACCACACTGGTGTATCTCTGGGCAATATACTTTACCGCAATTGCTTCATTACGATGCGTTGATCTCCGGTTAAACTCTAACTAACCAATCACATGCTATTTGATTTCGTACACGCAATCAAGGTAATGCAAGACCGAATTTGTAAGCACTCAACTTCATCTAGGTAATGCACCGACTTAGCAATTAAATTATTGACGAATTATACTGCAGTTGTTGTTGGCGTAACGCCACTTTTTATAGCATAATAGACTGACTATACATGGCGGTCAGTATAACTAGTGGAAGAAGAACCCAGAAAAAAAAAGCCCATACGAACGACCGACCCACAGGGAGCTACTGACAAGTTCAATCGCGCACCACATTGGCCGAGCCTGAACTCTAACCACGCAGACAGAGGTGAGATGGCATACCTCGGTGAAGGAGGGAGCTTTAAACCATTCGGAGGCCCGGGGCCCTGATGAAGTCAATGATGTATTTCAAATTACGTATGTTTTAATTTTTTCTCTGATCTTCTTATAACAAAGAGGACAGATAAATGCTTTGTTGGAGCAATTCGAACACAGGCAGAGGTGCGTGCATGGTAACAACAAAATACCTCTTTTGGCCACTCTACACTCAACACATTGCATACTTTGCCGAAGTCGTTCATTCTCTTGGATGAGACTTTGCACAGGATCTGTAAAGGACAAGTCAAACTTATGTTACAATCTGAAATGGCAGATCAGGTCTAAGCAATTCGTAATTTTGAATGAACATCAAGTGTTTCCTCCTTCTCTTTGAGAAAATAATTGTCATCAGACTGTTTCTTATTTTAAAACATATATGTTAAAGTGATGAGGAGTAAACCAAAAATCAATGGAAGTTGAATGTCAATCCAATACTGGTCCATTGAATGGTATCAGAACCCAATGAAAAATGGCGTGTGTTTTAATGGATACTTAACCATATCCAATTATTTTTTGCAGTCATACAGTAATCTGAGTATTCAATTACCATTTAAAAAAGACTAATCAAGTTTCTATACCACAGTAAGAGAATAAATTCGATCCCATGAATAAATATAGCAAATATTCATCTAGAAAAACTAAAATAATTATCAAGTTGACGTAATTTGTAATTATGTATCTGTATGGTTTACTGTAAAACAGAACAGTAAAACTTAACTAGTAATTAAATGCACTGTTCATTGTTTAATTGTGTCATTTTTGAAAGCAGAAATTTGTCACTTTGTACACTGACACGTGCATTAAAAGCATGCTATAATAGTAAAACAAGAGTCCAAAGTGGCGGGAAAGTAATCGCATGACTAATTATCGCCTATTAGCCAAATTGAAGAGCAATAGGCCAGGTAATCTCAGTTACTAGGAAGTAGTCCGACAAATTGGCTGTAAAAAAATTAACAGTTTGATATATAAACTTTTCTTTGCAAAATACCATTTAGCAGAATTTGATTCATAGCATCCAACTAAGTTTAAAACGTGGCTCATGAAAAAACTTTAACGTTTAAGATGTCTGATCTGATGATTGACGTCGCTACATCGCCAAAACCTCAACTCTGTATTTCTAATATACAATATACGGATTTATGCACCGCATATAAGAAAAATAAACATTGCATCTTTCTTGACAGTTTAAAATTTTAACAAATAGGGACAAAGTTCCAAACCGCTCCATTGACATAGTGGTTAGAGCGTCCGCCTCAGATGTGGGAGGTCGTGGGTTCTATCCCCGACCGGGTAATACCAAAGACTTACAAAAATGGTACTAACATGTGCCTCGCTTGGCGCTCAGCATTAAGAGGTTAGCGTTAGGACTGGTCGGCCTTGTGTCAGGATAATGTGACTGGGTGGGACATCATGCTACATGTCTGCTGCATGATGCCACAGTGTTAGACAACACTATAAACTGCCACACTGCAGACATCGTAGCGATATGACTGAAAAAGTTTGAACGCTACGTTAAAAATCTAAATCACACACACACACACACACACACACACACAAAGTTCCACATTTTTCAGATTTATTTTGTCCCAGTCGACCAATGAGATTAAAAGTTAATAAGAGTGCCAGCAAGACGACCTATGTCGACTAAAATGGAAGATGCCTGACAAATGATTTTTTTTTTAAAAATGAATAATGAAATAGGTAGGGACCTTTATATCCTGCATAGACAATATATCAATACATAGTTTTCACTTTACATCTCGGGAATACAAGAGGAAACAGTAAGAAACAAATAACGTTGACAACTTGCGATTTTGTGTATGTGACGACGTTAGACGTCATAACAACAATCCTAAACAGCAACAATTTGTGATGACCCACCTGTCAAACCTAGTGGGATGCTGACAATCAAGGGGTGACAAGAATTGCCAAATAGCTTCTCAAAATATGTTGTTTAAAGGTTTCTCTTTTTTATTGCAGTGTGCTGTAATTTGTACGAATCTGATAGACGTAGAAAATAGAATCTTTCCTGGTTTTAACGTATTTTGTTTGCTAAATTATATAAAAGTAGTGTGGCTACGAGATCTCACTTAAGCCATTTGTATGCCTCAAGTTTAGTCCGATATTATTGCACAGTGTTTGAGAAGGATTGATTTAAAGGTGCTTCTGCCTTCTGCAAGAGCTGGCATACCTGACAGCAAAATGATATAATTTAAATAAGGAATTTTGACATTTTTAAGGCCAATATGTATTAAGTAGAGCCATAATATATAATAGCTTTCTGAGGTCCCTTTATGCCAGTTCTTTTTTAATGGCGTCACCTTTGTGTGTATAAATGTCAAGTGACTAAATGCAGGGCTGAAGGCTGTGACATTTAGTGAAACTTGATCAAATGGCTGTTGAAAACAAATGAGGCTAAAGATTTATTTGCAAACCTCAAACAACTTCCTTGTCTGTCGGTGATTAGGTAACAATTATTTACGTCCGAAATGATTGATACCATATGTTTGCAATGTGGTTAAAGCCTGTTGAAATATCTTTTCGAAAGTAATTAAAATAGGATTCTGCTATACAGGAGGCATCTGTATAGGATCGATAGCCTACGCTGACGATTCGGTGCTCCTGAACGGAGGTCCAAAAGTGTTGCAGAAGAACTTAAACATGATCGAGGGATTCAGCAGAGACATTGGCCTCATGGTGAATGCCAAGAAATCATGTGCATTCTCGATAAACCCTAGCGGAAAAAACACGTACACCGTGAACACTGGCGACGTATTCAGGATCAAGGGTGTAACGATCCCATGGGTGGCGCCAGGCGAGATCACACGATATATGGGTCGCATGTTTGACCCGTGGACAGGGCTTCTGTGATTGACACCAGTGATGAGCCTCTGCGGAAGGTGTAATTCACTGCCGACACGATCCAAATGGTCTTCAGTTGGGTTTGGAATCGACGCACTGTAAAATCTTATGTCCGGAAGTACTACTAACAATTCTGGCCAAAGGCGGGATGGGCTTAGTGCCAAGCCGCCCTGCCGCAGGCCGTTGCCAATACGTCCCGGAGACGGATAGGATAGTGAACAGAGACACGACGTTACCGGACGTAAACCGGAAAAGAGACGCAAGGTCTCCCCCGCTAATAGCCAAATGCCTCGTCATCTAATTAGTGACGTGCATGAATGGATTAACGAGATTCCCACTGTCCCTATCTACTATCTAGCGAAACCTCAGCCAAGGGAACGGTCTTGGCACAAATGGCGGGGAAAGAAGAGTGAACATTTGTAACTATTTATTTAATGTTTTATGTCATCAAAATAATTATGATACAACAATTATTTTATCTGTAACTTCTACTTTTGAAGTTAGATAACTCTGTCAAGCTTAAAGCTCTCTCTCCGGCAGGTTACCTCGCTTGTTGCTACGTTATTGATCTCAAGAAGGAAGACAACTATGTAATATATCTATCTCCGTAAATCGTAATTAATTTTTGTCATCGGAATTAAGTAACCATCTATGTCATAATTAATATCAGAGAAGTAGCGTAATTGTATAATAGTTCAAATGAGCAGAAGGAAAATTTATGGTTTCTAACTTACAAACAAAATCAAGACAGAAAAACACGCGGTTACATGTACAGTATAACAGATATGAAAGACAGAAATCAGATCGTGAAAATGAAAACTTTGTCACTTATGAAAGTGATTGTAGTAAAGACGTCACTTTTGGGAGTAGTGACTAAAATGAAAGTTATGGCAACTGGGCTCCCTGTAGTGACTAGTGATTAGCGAGAATCAGTATAAAAATATTATGTTATAATGTTTTTATTATCTTTTAGTATATACCCATCAATTTAATGAAATCAGAATTTATATTCAGAATTAGACAATATTTGTTAATTTGATCAAATTAAATGCAGGAATGTGCATAATTCAGAATCTGATCTCTTTCACACGTAATCCTAGAAGTATGCTCTCGCCGCAGTTGATGTAATTGTTCCTGCGTCAATAAAAGGTCATCATTACCGTATTCGTCGATAATTATATCAGCCCTAAATTGTTCTGTGTTGACTGCAGACTGTGTCATTATTGTTCTGATGGCGTTTTCAAGTACCTCCTCCTTGTCGTGTAAGAAAAATCTCCCATGGTGGTACATTATATAATATAGCTCTTGATTAAATAATTAATTGCAAATTACTCTATAAAATTATCTCTTTAAGATCTTACGTATGAATTTATATTTAAAAATTATCCAAGCAAGTCAATTAAGTGTCCTCTCTGTTTAGTAAGTTTGAAATGTATTATTGATAATAACGGATTATGACAATGTAGATAAACCGGATTGATTGATTCTTGTACGATTAAATATCCAGGAGGTACTTGCGGAGTAAAAGTATAAAGAATATATCCATGCTGAGTTTGATTTAATTTTTCAAGATCTATTTGGTAGCTGCCATCAATTACATCACATACAAGATTTACCGCGATTGTTGAAGTTACATTTACAATTCCTGGTGAAATATAACGGTCTTCACCGTAAGGATTATTTTTACGTCTTACAAGAGATGCTGGCGGGGCTATTTTTCTCCATGACTCGCGAATTTTGGGAAAGTTTTCGTTGATAATATCTTTAAGTCTTCTTTTTAGATCCTGGTAGTACAAATTTTAAGAAATTTGCTTCAGCTATTTTATAGTGATTAATATATAGCTGCCTGATACTTGTTATTTTTCTACTTCCTATATCATAATTACTAGCATTTATTATTTCGATAATAACTCGATTAGTAAAATCAAGATCTGATGCAATTTGATTTAAATGTTGTATCGTTTCAATACTTTTCTTCTCTAGGTGGTTATTAGGATACTCCAGGATATACCTTTTAAATAATTGCACTAATGTCTGGAATGTAGTTATTAGGTTTAGGTTTAATTTAATCAGCCAATGATCTGAAATCTCTTAAATAAAGAATATAATCGTAAGTGTTATCAAAATCTATTATTGAAAACCGTGGTTTAGGAAATATTCTAACATAGAAAGTTTAATACGATGATCTTTATAATGACGCCACGGATATCCATCTCGATATTCTCGAGTTGTTATAAAACAATTCTCATTTAAATTTGGTTTTAGTGTTCCATGATACTCTGGTGGAATTTCAAGCCAAGCTAAAACAGATCTAACTGATCAATGATAAATATCTACAACTTCAGCCGATAATATTGGTTTGTGAACTGTTATAGCTATTTTTGCTTCTCTTCCGCTTATAGATTTTATTCTGCGCTGAAATTCATCATTGATTTATTCAATCTAATAGCTTCCTGTAGAAATAGAAACAACTAACCAGTTGTGGGTTCCATCTGGTTTATTTTTATTTGCAAGTACAAGCGATATATTCGCCTGTAATACACCAAATGATGTTGTTGTTGTAGGGTTTAACGACATTTTTCAGCACACGATAGGCTACACATGGCGGCTAGTATTAATAGTGGAGAAATGAACCCGTAAAACCCCCCGGAAAGAACCACCGACCCACTAAAAGCGACCAGCAATCTTTCTCACATACCCACATTGGCCGAATCCGATACTCGAACCCACGCAGACAGAGGTGAGATGGCAGTGATCCGTAACGGAAAGCGCTTTAGACCACTGGGCACTCGGGGCCTACCACTAAATGATTTTGATCTGATATTCGGACAACTATAATATACTAGTAATAGTGCAAGCGCTATTTGGTTCGCTGGAATTGCAGTTGGAAAGTGATACACTAAATTCCGGATTAGTTGAGGTTACCGATATCATTGTAGTTTTTGAGGAAGTTGTGTTCGTTACGATTTGCTGAAATAGCTCGTTCGAAGTTGACATTATTATTTAAATCCCGATTTTCTAAATCACTCACATTTATTGCTTCTTTTTAAATTTTGATCATATCCGTGAACTCACAATCTGATAGTTTTCCATCACTAAGACTTGCTGATAATATGGAGGTACGACTATTGCTACTAATTCAAGGCACCAGTAATAAATCAAGCCGAGTTTTTTCCTTCGGGTTCCACAGTAAATATTACCTTTTCGTTTTGATCTAACATCACTAACATAGATCCAAGAGATCCAGTCAGTTGGTAACGCCGTGAAATCGTGGTAGATATTATAAATGTTACAACACCAAGTGCTGATAGCCTTTATATTCCGGTAACCACGGCGCCATGTTTAATGGATTTAATGACTGGTGACCATGATGCTTGGTCACACGCTATTGAATATACCAGGTTCATAATCTGCTTGTGGGGAATTTTAGTCAGTTCAATTTGTTTAACGATATCAGGAATTCCACTTATAACATCTTCTAGTTTTTTTTTTCTTTCTAGTCGTTTCAATGTCTGACATAGCTATCTTAATATCGCAGGGTTTTGTCTTAATATTAACGAGTTTCACGTCAACAGTCAAAGGTGTGCCAAAGAAATCATCTGCGATTTTATTGACTTTTTGAAAATTTCTACGAGTATTTAAAAACATACTTACGTGAACGTCATAATCAGTTCGTAGTGTGGATAATTTAGTATCTACACTATTATAGCTATTATATTGTCATTGTATCACCGATGGTCAGCAAACGATTAGCAACACTTTTTGCAATTTCATCTCTGATAGCTCCAATTGATATATTTGAGTCTCTGATTTTACCGCCGTTAGTAAATACCGGAATGTTATCCGTAGTAGCACCAAGAACTATACGAACTATATCATTCCACTTAATATTACCCGTCTTTAAAACACCGTATTTATCCTGAAAAATAACAACTGTATCTCGTTCAACTCCAGAGAGGTTCATAATATCAGCGAGGTCATCTTTAGTTGCGTAATTTGATAAATCAATATCATCTTTTATTCTTGCCCTTAGTGGTACCACTAAGGGAAGATCTTCCGTAAATATCAACCATTATATATTAAGATCTGTTTAAAACGACGCTGTTACTTGTATAATCGTGCACAACGTTATGAGGTGCAACAGAGGATTTTGATATAGCGTCGAGTACAGCAATTACTTCACGGCCACATATCGGTAGATCTGTCATTCTTTGTGTTGGTAATGTTGAATACCAGACTGGAATATTTTGTATTGTGTTTGTATATTTTAACAATTCAATTAGTGTTGCCAACCCATACGAATAAAAAAACAATTTCCATATGGATCAATTGCGTATGCAACCCAGTAAGTTCTTGGACAAGAACCGTTATCAAGATTAATAATTCCTGTTTCAATATTGTTTGGTTGTTTAGGTAACTGATCACGTATAAAACACCTCGGAAGTTTGTTATATTTGATTTCTTAGCATCATCGAGTAAATCAAAATTTGATATAGGCAAAATTAGCGAAGAGTTCCTGGAAGTCGCAGACCTTTTATCGTAACTTTAGTTTAAAAGTGTTGTCATGTTGTTGCAAGTTATGAACAAGAGCAACATTACGCATCTTCTCAGGATGATAGTACTCACAATGACATCATCATAATGACAGAAGAGTAAGATAAGGCCTCATAGAGCTAGAGGTGGTAAATGGTCATCCACGCGCAGCCTGAACAGCATTTAAGTTAATATTCAATGTTCTAAAACACATATTTGTTCCTACTTTTCGTCCTCAAAATATGCTCATAAGTCACTGTATTTACAAGTCCATCAAAACAACTATGCATTCGTGTCTGTCTGCTAGTATAGTGTTGAAGACCCTATACTATATAAAGCCATTGCTTTACTTTGTATGTATGTATGTATGTATGTATGTATGTATGTATGTATGTATGTGTGTGTGTGTGTTTGTGTGTATGTATGTATGTATGTATGTATGTATGTATGTATGTATGTATGTATGTCTAAAAGAGACTAAAGTAAATAAGAGTTACCTCGCAAGTTATCCCCATTTGTATCTCTACATTTTAGGACTGAAATACTTTATCCTCGTTCTCATAATATGCAATAAATGAGCAAAACGACATTGTGACCAACTATACGTACTTGCGTTAACTCGATAATACGAATTTACCTGTCGGAAAGTTTACAGAATTCCGCTAGACCAAATATAATTTTAAGCTAATGTAACGAAGGTACAATCCAGTGTAAATGCAAAGTGTGAGTCCCAAAACATTCCATGGATGAAATTGAGGGCACCAAAATTACAGGGGTGACAAGCATAAATAATGTTGTAAAGAAACTGATGTGATCAGAGGGAAAGCATGATGTTTCAAAACATAAGAACGAAACACGATATAAGCGATACTACTTAGCCAATAAATGGTAAATTTTATACACTTAAAATATTTGATTGAATGGATATTAGCCACAATATAAAAATGCCCATCTAATCTAGATAAACACACCCAAATAAATGTGACCTATCTGAAAGTAAAAATATTTTATAGGTAGACAGACGGTAATGAAGATGCTTCTTATCGTCAATGGATCCAGACAACTGCATAGATAGCCAAACTGTAAACGCAAATGTAGAACCACTCATAGTACTAATTCAATTCCTTTACTAAACCTATAGAAACACAGCTGTTTCACAGTGCTGACTGTGTAAGGCCGACGCTGACACGTGAACCTAAACTATTGGAGGGAAAATCTTGTAGCTTTCCTTAACATTCTTCCCTTTTATTTTTCTTTATGCTTGCTGTGTATTGTCCTTACATTCATCTTTAGGTTTGAATCTCCTACGTTACACCTACTTTCTATGGCAGTTTCAGTGTTGATCAGCAAAGGCATAACGGCAAAATATTATCGTCTACATGTTATTCAGGCTACATTCTGCTCACTGACATTCACAAAAAGCGGCTAAATATTGTGTAACCGAGGTATAGAGAGAATAGCACTTATTTGCAGTTATATTATTGTAATTATATTATCTTGACCTTTAAATGTACTCGACGTGAGTACTTTACACTTGCTGTGCATGCATAATAATTAGATGCTAGTCCATTTGTCACTGTATTGTCATGGTTTCCAATGTAGAATATTATACTGTATTGTATTGTTATATAGACTTCAAAGATGTACATTATACCATTTCATTCTTACATTGGCGATTTCCGTGGGTTTTGTATGCTGATCATTTCTCATATTTTAATGTTAGAAGACGAATTAGGTCTCTAACATCAATATAGAATACAAAGTATGTGAGTACTTAATGGGGATACCCTAATGACAATGGGGGACTTAATGTTAAAACAGGGGCTTGTACCCTGTGGACAAAGGGGAATTTATCTGCGTGGGACTGTCTAGGGACAATGGGAATTTAACATAGAGAATGTATAGCCATAATGTATTGGGACTGTATAGGGACAAGGAGAATAGGAGAACGGTGACGTCACAGTACTGGACACTGGGGAAACATTGGTAACAATGTTGCAAGTGGCTGACCTCAAATCGGGCTGATCAGTGAGGAACAGTGTTGCAAGTGGCGGACCTGAATATGCCTTACTCTAGGTAGGAACAAACACAATATAGACATATATATATATATATATATATATATATAGTCATAGAGACTTGTATAGAGACATAGATCTATCACACGAACATAGATTTATCTACATAAATATGTCACACAAACAAACATACATTGAACTAAAAAAAATTAGGTAAGAGAGAATATATATCTTTTGGGAACATATGAGCGGCCCTGAAAAGGACCGTTGAACTTTCTTCTCTTTTCTCTCTTCCCGTCGTTTCCAAAAACACCTCATTTTTTGCAGAACATTTTTCGTCTTCTTCTTTTTATCATCTTTGTCCTCCTTTTCCTCCTCCTTCTCAATCCATTGTTTCCTCTTTTCATTCTCCTCATCTTTCATTAATTGTTCATTATATCTTCTCATCTGTTCATTTTTTCTGCTTTGATCATGTATCTTGATCTTTCCTTGGCCTTCATCAAATCAATAATTTCAATCTTGAATCTGTGGTGGCTATACGAATCATACTCCAACCTGACTAACATCTCTTCCACCATTCCTACACCATCCACTACTTCTTGTGACGTCTGCATTTTCTCTAAGATTTTGGTAGCCATCTTGGATAATTCAATGTTGAATGGCGCGAGTGACAAACGCTACACTTTATATACCTCAACCATGGATGTGAAGGAAAACATCCCCTTTCGCCAACAAGGCATATCACATACCTATAAACTACAAGAAATAAAAGTGTCTACTGAAAGAAGCTATTCTTTTCATTCTTTTTATACAAACCAGCACACTAATACGAACAAAATCAACAATATTCATATCATCACATAGTGGAGAAGGAACGTTTTTGTTGAAAAAACACACCATCATCTACAATCCCACCAGCAAAGTGAGTCAGTGTTTATAGTCACAGTACTCCACTTTCACAAAAAAAACAAACACTCATCAGGGTAGGGACAAGAGTTTTGTTATGGAAAAAAGACACACACACACACACACACACACACTACCAACACACACTAATATTTTTTGGCACCCTGATCAATATCTCTTTTCTAGAGATCTGGTTAGCTTTGGGAACGGCTCTTTTTCGAACTCCAAGTGCACCTGGTTAATGCCTACACTCTTAGGTCTGGCACCACACACACAACGGCAACTAGTATATTGCTCCCAGTTTAGGCGTGTGGCTGGGAGCACAGAGGCAGCTTGATTGGCTTCACTATCCCATTCCTAAGTTTGTGGGATACTGAAGACGTATCTCTTTCGTCTATTCCACGCCCGTTGATCCTGTGTCCTCCTTACCTCCTGTTGGCGCTAAGGCTCCCATTCTTTCCGCTGCCTCTTCAAATCATCGGCCCAGCTTTCTATCTGGGGGACAGCGGCTCTCGATACTGGTTGTGGCAGTGGTTGACGCTGTGGTGGTGATGGAGTTTACACCTCACAACTTTGCCTTATAATGAGGTGAGGAAAAATTAGGCTTCTCTTTTCCTCTTCTTCTTTCTTTTTCTTCTTCTCCTCCTCTTCTTCAATACTTGCACTTTCGTCTATCGCCTCCATGGCCAGCTCATCCAGAAGGCGACATGCATACTCTAGGTGCATTTGGAGTTCCAGTTAGTTGGTGATTCTGCTCATTTACTTCTACTTTGTCACGCTGAGAATAGGTAGCGAGAGTGTTTGTTGTTGTTGCTGAGTTGGATTAAAGTGGTGTGCGCTCGCATTGAGCATGTACCACTGATTTATGATGCCACAGGCACCTTTTTGATTACTCCTGGGGTAAAGAATGGTGCCACTTCCTCCAGGCTTTAATGTGTTCACAGAACACTTATTGATTGTAAGGCCTAAGTTGAGTAGGATTGGACCCAGCCAACACTCAGTTTTCATTGCATTTTGCTGTGACTAGTGGGATTGGACCCCATTTAAGTTCGCTTTTTCAGCTAATATATGATGCGTGCACTGCACGTATGGGGTTTGGTGTCTGTCCATGGAAAAGGGTGAAAGTTGTTAGGCTCGGGAGGTGGTGTCTTGCCGCATGTCAGTAGTGCTCTTCTAATCCAGGATATTTTTTATGCTAAATTCCGTCTTTGAAATTGCTATAATAAACTTTGTCCTGTGTTTTTTTTTGAGAGAGAGCCTATCGAGGTTATGAGGTCAAGGTTAGTTTCTAGGTGACAGCAGTGGAATCTATTTTGGTATTTGTTTTGCAGCCTTGTGCTGCGGGCCCTGGATGGAGTTTGTGTTTTGTCCATCTTTTTGTTTTAAGTTGGGATCCTTCTTTCCTAGGTTCGATTTTGGTTGCATCCATGTGGGTTGCAACCTTGTGCTGCTGGACCTGATAGTCATTGGGTATTTGACTACCTTATATAATTTTTAGGGTATTATTCTATGTGGTTGTTACTTTGCAGCATTGTGCCGCCAGGCCTGATAGTCGTTGGGTTTTTTCGACTACCTTATGCGTATTAATTTGGGGTCCTATTTTGGGTGTCCCTGATGGACTTGTCTTGCGACCACCTTATACGTTCTATTTTGGGATTCGATGGTTATGTCTAGGTTTGTTGTAGCTGTCACCTAGGTAGAGATGGTATATGTTTTTAGCTGTTAGGATAGGATGTTGTAGAAGAGTGGTATGATAGGAGTAGTAGAGTACAGGTTGTTAATTTCTTCCCCCCCCCCCCGCATATTCCTTCCTGATTATTGGTCTAGTCGAGTTACTTATAGTGTAAACGTTTTAATTTATGCTTGGTATTTGTTTAGTTTTATCATCAGTCTGTAAAAATATAATCCTTATTATTTGTCCTAGAATGTTTTTTAAAAATCTATTTTTTAAAATCTACTTGGGTTAATATAGCTAGGTCCAGATAGTATTCCTTGGTGGGAGTGACGAACACTCTTCTTTATATACCTGAAGCACGACCGTGAAGGAAAACATCCCATTCACACAAAAACTAACAATACCCACCCCACAACCAAAACATGGACCGCGCGGACCTAAAGGAAACACTTACGTTCACTTTTTCATACAATCACACTCTGCTAAACCATATTCATATAACCCTAAAACAAACACACACTCTCTTACAAAGTCATGGAAAACAAATGATTATAGACACACTTCTATCCTAACAGATCAACACACAAGTACAGATACATTTGGCAATAGAGTAGTATGTCTTTTCTAGCGATTTGGAGTAGCCCTGAAAAGGGCTGTTGTGTTTGTTAAGAGTTTTGGCAATCTCTTATCGCCTACGATTGCGTCACCGTCCCGATGCTGGCTTTCAGACGGGATACATCCTGCTTCTGCGGAAGGAGAAGGAGAACTCCTTAGTGTCCACTCTACAGTCGACAAAACCTGTCTCTGGTTCCTTCTGATGTTGTTGGTGCTGCTGCTGCTGTTGCTTCTCAAGTCTATACTTCACTGTCTACTCTTCTTGCTCCTTTTTAATTTCTTCTCTAACGACCACTACTATGAGGTCTTGTGCAACTTTAATCATCCTCATATTTTATATTGTTCAGGCTTTGGCATCATGTTTTCTAAGTCCCAAACTTCGTCGTCCGAGAGCGTTTGACAGCCAGGGTGTTCTCAGGCATGAATCGTTTTGCTGTACACTAAGGAATGCGCTTTGGCGATGGTGCAGGCTTTTTTCTAAGGATCAAACTCGCCGTGTTCCATGAACAATTCCTCTAAATTTTCCACAGCGACGATGTTAAATGTATACGTCAGAACGTCAGTTCTTTAACATTTCTTCCTGAAAGTCGAAGGGTTCTGAGGCATAAGTTTGGTTCTTAGCCTCAAAAGCTTCTCGTCGTTAGGTATGCATGTTGACGGGCCATAGTAGTGATCATCAGGCAAAATGTAGAACGGTGTGTTGATTTGATTCGGTATTGCAAAAGTGTGGCAAATACCTTTTGGCCATTTCTGTCATTCCAAACATTTCAAGTTTTCGGCTCAAAGGCAAGTCCAAGTAACTCTTTAAACTGTCATTGTCCCACTTACTTGGAAATGATTTTGGTTCCGTTCAAAGTGACTTTAGGGCGCTCGGCGCTTTGTTCCGTATAGTATTTCAGAAGAAATTCTCCATCGTAACCCGAGAGATTGTGAGCCATCACCGTGGGATAGCGATGGCAATCTCCGTAACGTTCGATGTCCTCTTTACTGCACGTCTTGTCGATGGGGTTTAAGATCCAATGGGCAAAATCGGTCAGCGTGTTAAGTCCACGAAAGATTTTTTCACGACCTCCAAGAATCTTACTACAGTGAGGGCAATGGCTAAAGACAGGTTCTGGGATGCACTTCTAGCCCACTCGATGAGCCGCGCTGAAATTAGGAATGTGAATACCAGTTTCTTGCATGCATTTGAAATCGAAACAAATGAAATTCCTTTACTTGTGGTCATCTTCCTCCTCCTGCTGTTGGGGTTAGTATTTTTAATGCAGCATTCGTGTTTCAAGTCCACGATTTGGTGATAAATGTGACATGGTTTCTTTCCTGAACATCCGTGCGCCTTGGTACTATTGGTACATATGACTTGTCAACAAGTAGAACACCATTTCTGAGTTGGCAAGTACTTTTCTGCTCTGAACCTTGCGCCTCCAGATATTGCTGATAACAAGTTGGGCTGACAAATGCTCGCTGAAAAGCTGGGCAATGCACTCGTTCATGTCCTTTGTCAGGACAGGGTTTAAAAGACAAACATTCTGGACACTTCGATCCACACTGTGTTGCTCTCGATTGTTATACCCATATCCACATTTCTCACAATAAAAACCGTATCCCAGAATCCGGAAATACTGGTAATGGAAATGTTCATCGTGAATGTATTTTCCGTCTTTGTAATCGTTACCTCGAACCAACAGTTTTCCACGTACTTCTTGAGGGTGCATTTGCAATGTATAGCGTGGAGCTACGACATCTTGCAGTTTTTGCATTTCAGGAATGCCACAGGGTGTGTCTTTAGATAGGTCAGCTTGCTGTAACAGGAGTTCTGCTTCTCTTCGTTGTTGGGCTCGGTTCGATTTTCGAACGTTGTCCCAGGTTCTTATCGGCATACATTCGTTTCACCACGATAGCACGGGCTAAACACAACTTTTCCTGAGGGTTGTTAATTCGGACGATGCTCGTTTTGGTTCTATGATGGACGTCCACCAATAACACGGTTTTGCGTCCGCTCCCTTTGGAAAGAGAAACGTGGGCCATGTACAGTGTCACCTTTCCATCGGTGATGTGAAACTTGTCGTTGGACTGTTGAACGTGTTCAATCTTGTCGATGACTTTGGAAGGTGTCAAGTCTGATGGCCTACTAAACTCGATCCAAACGGGTGACTTCAGATTGTCCTGATAAATGGAAAGTGCCAAGCGATTGTCTTTGTTGGCGCGACATTGCCGTTTCAATGTGGTTAACAAAGTCGGTGATGAACGCCTCTGTTGTTTCAAGCGGTCCGTCTGACTTAAAATCTTTAAATGTCACCGTGTAGGTCGTGGTTCTAAATTTTCTAGAGGAGCGTTTATCCGTCTCTCAAATGTGTAGTAGTTTTCAGGTGTTACTGGTGGTGGACTTTGGGTAGACGCAGACTTTCTGGGTCTGGATTCTGGCTCACAAGTGTCATCTTCAAAATCGCTGGCGTGGACTTGAGCCAAGATTTCAGCTACTGTGCGAGGTGATATGTCACTTTTCTGCCTATTATTTTCGTCTCCTTTCTCCACGAAATGGTGCGATCGTTTCATCTTGATTGCAAGATGTCAAATGACTACAATTTAATCGCCATGGTACCTTATATATAAATGTAAGGTCAGTGTCTTCCCTAAATAAGGGTCAGTGTCCTCCCGCAAAATATTCATTTCACTCTCAATCCTACCACAGATAGATGGAAGAGCCAACTCTGATCAAAGCTTTGTGAGGTGTCATAAGAAGGTTTTCTTTAGAGAAGTCGACGGACTACTCCCCCTCCTTTCGAGATAAACGTCAAGATACTTGCTATATATATATATATATATATATATATATATATATATATATATATATATATATATATATATATATATATATATATATATATATATATATATATATATATATATATATATATATATATATATATATATATATATATATATATCAGAAGAAATTGCATTGGTGTTCAGAATTTCCACAACGTCAAAGAAAGACAGGCATTAAGAGAGACAAAGGTCAAGACAGCTGTCATCATTTTCAAGAGAAAGGACATTGGTCTTCAGACTGTCCAAAGGTAATAGAGAACCAAACCAAGAAACAACATGAGCAGGAGGAGAGAGCTTCCGAACGTGAAGAAGAAATCTACGACAAGGAAGAAGAACCCATACTCGCGAAGAAAGAGAAGAAAAGAAGATGAGAATCAAGTGAATGCGAAAAGGAGGAGAAAGAAAAACATGTGACAGTGAAAATAAAAACAAATCAAAAAGGAGATAGTGAAAGGACAAGAAGTTAATGAACCTTTTAAAGTAATGTGTCGTGAAATGTGATTGTAATTTGTACAAGAGAATATACCAGAAAGAAAAACTGAAGTGTCTCTTGGTTTTGATTTTTATAATAATAAGGACCTACACTCACGCACTCACACACATAATTAATGGGGAAAAAGGGCTTTCCGTTTTATTTGAATTTGGCAAACGTTGAGTAGCCTCTTTTCGAGAGAGGTGGGTGGCCCTGAAAAGGACCGTTGGGTGTTTGTTTATTTCACAAACTCAGGAAAAGGAGGTAAAGCGCTTTAACTGTATTTTCCCATTGCCACGACCAAGTCCTACATCTTGACCTGATACTGTCGATGATTTGGTAGAAATCACTAGTGTTGGTATCTCAGGCGTAGCAGGAGTGTTGACGGGGTTAAACTGTTTGGCCCTTGAAGGTCTTTTTCTCTTGGGTCCTATTAACGAAGTTTGATACATTTGTTTCAGACTCCTTAACTCTGCCAAAATGTCTAAGTGTACCGTGACTGTTTGATTTCACCGTCCTCATTCCCTCCTAGATCATGTTTCTTCTCTGTTTCCTTTCGTCATGTCATTTTCTTCTAGCCTTTTCTTCTTCTTGCTGTTGCTGTTGAATGAGGAAGGCTTGTTCTGCTTTTTTTATGCTGTTTCAAAAACTTCTCCATTTCTTTGTTTAAAATGCTCTATGTACGGTAAGGAAAGAGAAGGCGGCGAAGGTGCTGGTACAGGAACAAAATCTTGTGAAGTAGAGAGAAAATCCACTAAATCCCAATTAAAATCATTCTCTTATAGATGTAGGACTTTGTTTGCTCTGGTAGCCGCTGATATGCCATCACTCCTAGTCTCCACAGCCGGAGTACCCCAATTCATCGTCTTCGTTGTTTCCGTCATTTTCACACAGACGTTAGGGCACCTATATAGGGAATGTGACGTCACAGGTAGCTCTCTTCGCATTGGAAGACAGACTCCAGGCTGTGACCGAACTTTGTAACGCGTGTTAGGAGTGGTGAAAGAACTCAATCCGTTTCGAGCCGCTCTTCCACTATAAATTCTTGCGGTTCACCTCATTCCTTTCAAATGTTCTCGTCACAAGATGTGGACTAACGTGGACTCGTCTTCCCTCATATCGTCGATGCTGTTCAACCCGGACTATTACATGTGTGTCAAATCATCATGGGCTATCACCAAGATCACCGATACGGCCCTTTGGAAACAAAGATTCTATGTGGAGAGTCAAGGCTATCTGAAGCGAATGCTAATCTACGGTCCAGATGTCAGACGAAGTTTGTGGAAGAGAATAAGATCTATGTTATCAGAATGGTGTTTAAAAAGATCCAAACCCCCTTTTCAGGGCCACTCGTATGTCTCGAAACGATATCTGTTCTCTAGTGCAGAAATCATTTTTTAGTCGATTGTAGAGTTGTTTTGTAATAGATTTATGTAGATAAATCTGTTTGTCTATGTCTATGTCTCTAACCATATCTCAATGTCTATGTCTCTGTTGTGTTTGTTCCTACCTAGAGTGACGCATATTCAGGTCCGCCACTTGCAACACTCTTATTCACTGATCAGCCCGATTTAGATCAGCCACTTGCAACATTGTTGTCATTGTTTCCCCAGTGTCCAGTACCGTGATATCACCCCCTTTTAATTGCCCTTGTCCCTAGACAGTCCGGATACATTGTCGCTATACATTATCTATGTTAAATTCCCATTGCTCTAGACAGTCCGACAATGATAAATTCCCCTTTGTCCCCAGGGTACAAACCCCCTGTTTTAACATTAAGTCCCCATTATCCCTAGGGTATCCCCATTAACTACTAATGTTACATCTACTTACATTGATGAATGGTTTATATCAAAACATTTCAAAGATTGTAACCAAAAAAGAAGGAAGTGAGTGCCTCAGAGAATGTAGCATTCAAACGTACAAAGCTCTCTTTGCAAAGTCATTGTCCTACAGTTAGGACAATTTAACGTCTCGCTAACGACAACAAAAACCTTGTATCTCCTTATGAGCCTTTATTGTGTATTTTGTTCTTTTCAAATTTGGATAAATCGCATATATTTCCGTTTTGAACAATTGTCCTGAAGGATTGGTTTATTAATTCCTTTGACCGATCTCCAGTCGTAGGAAGTGTCAATGTTAGAAGTGCCACAAAACCAGTAGAGCCCCGTTTTATGCCTCGGATATTCGTGGTTGCCCTGAAATTATTCATACTGCCCAGCTCAGCTGATTCTGTTTAAATACATCACCATATTTGATTATCATTTTCTCGTCCCGTGTTTGTGACATCGCCGACCAATAAATGGCTTGTAATAATTGTGTCAATGAAATATGTTATAGCCCATTCGTAGATCAGATTGAAAAAAGGAAACCGATGCAAAGATGAAATGGTCCAGATGTAGTGTTTTTATATAACAGAACAAAACTAAAACATTGGCAACGTTGAGATACAAAATGCAACTCAAGTACTATCTTTCACCGTCGAACCATTCAATTGTAATTAGTTCACACATGTTATAAATTTTCTTGACGATGTACGATCACATTCTTAATCTTCTAATAATCGTTATAATTCAACACGAACGATGTGTCGATTTGACAGTATATTATACTGGGTATTTAGCCGTACTCAACTTTTGCTTTAATATTAGTGTCTATCCATGCACCATAAGTGCTGGATGTGCATCAGATATGTCCTCCATATCATACAGATTAAGATCCATTCACACTAAGATACATTTTGGGAACTTATAAGATCCGTATGATCCTTATGAATACTCCACTGTTAGTAAAATGGAAACATCATTCTTGTTAAGCTATTATTATTATTATTATTATTATTATTATTAATTTATTCTTATTAATAATGTTATAGTAGATGTTGTTATAGTTAATACTATTAATAATGGAAACTGTACACACATACGTACATACATACATACATACATACACACACTCACACACACACACATACACACACATACATACATAGATACATACATAGATACATACATACATACATACATACATACATACATACATACATACATACATACATACATACATAGGTCCATACATTGCAATGGTCCTCCTCATGATTTGTATTACTTTCTTATACATCAGAATTAGTTACTTCGATCGTAATATCTGAAGTAGAATGTTTCTTTTAGTTGTGTTCCGTTTTGATTTGAAAGTAGCTATTTATTTAAATATGCATTGGAATTACAAAGTGCTCAATGATCCTTATCGGACTAAATAGCTACTTTAGGTTTATTTTGAATTCCTTATGAGTTGGTCGCAGAGTCGCCGACTGGGTCGTAGAGTGGCCGACTGGTCTTCCTCTGGTCGCCGACTTGGTCGCAGAGTTGTGTCGTAATCCGATCTAGATCGACATAGAGAAATGACAGTGCGAAATGATAAAAGAAGTGTTATCCTCAGCCAAAACGCGTATAACCACAAGAGCTCTGCGTTTCCTGGACGAGCCTTGTAGCGCCGATCTTTTGGTCGACGAATGACCGTGTCCCTACACTTTTCCGATTCCCTGGCCTGACTCTCTCCTGTCCAATGAACTACAACCCAATGTGCTTGCTCTAGCGGATTGGTTATGCTTTAGATAATGTAAAGCTGACTTGCCTTTGCTATGTAATTTAGAAGGAATGTGTTCAATATAACGAACATGTTTGAGCTGGAAGTGAGGGTAGACTGAAAGTTTAGGATATAGAAGAAAGTATGTTTAGATGACAAATATTTATCCTGTCTAGAAAACAGCTTCCATTTGGTTCATGTGATAAGTATTCACTTGAATTGAATGTGTTATACTGTACATTTGTACATATTTCTCAATTGTTCTATTTAAATAGGAAAGAAGTTTTATATTTGGATAATGTAGCGACCTTTGAATATCATTTTCGATTATACGAATCTTGTAGACTTTGGATATTTTTAGGATTTGTTAATTTTTTTAAGGATCGATTTTTCTAGCAAAAATCAATTATACGTATATCCCGTGCCTTATAAAATCAAAGATTTGAATTATCAACCAATTACAATGTGAATATTTCACAATTCAACAAAATGTTGCTAATCCTTTTGTGTATGGTGTACCACCATCCTAAGAATTATGTTGCTTTTGTCGAACTAAAATTTAGCGTGAGATGTAAATTGGCCTAGCGAAATGTTATGATTGTGAAACTCGACAAATTGTTTAGAAACTAGATTTCCCAGACTAGATCAATAGTTCACTCATACTGAGCAAGATAGATATAAAACAAACTTATCAGAAAGAAAATTGGAATGAAAGAGAAACTAATTTCAGAAACATTTACTGAATATACTGTTTTTAATTGTATCTGAAATGAACAAAGAGATGGTTATAAAAATAAATATAATGAGATTATCACATGAAATAGATCAGAGATGTATGTATGCATGTTTGTATGTGTGTATGTATGTATGTATGTCTATCAAACTCTCTCTCTCTCTCTCTCTCTCTCTCTCTCTCTCTCTCTCTCTCTATATATATATATATATATATATATATATATATATATATATATATATATATATATATATATATATTACATAAATGACAATAGAATATAAATATTATCAATATAAATATTATCATATCACAATATAAGCAAAGTTTTCCATGAAATCATGACAGTAGTGTATACGTAATATTGATTTCTAGCTTACATTGACAACCGATTCATTAGAAGAGCATTAAATTATTTGTAGTGCAACTTTAGTGTTGCGATTTTACAAAGAGATTTAATGTACGATGTTAGAAAATTATTGGTATATAAATGAAACCGTAAAGAAACAGAATATTATACATCTGTATTACATTTAATTTCTTTTATTCTATTCTAATATTCCCTCGTAGTAGTAGTAGTAGTAGTAGTAGTAGTAGTACAAATTATAATTTTGATAATAATAATAATAATAATAATAATAATAATAATAATAATAATAATATTGTTATTAGTATTATTATTATTATTATTATTATTTTCCTTATTATTATTCCTTATTATTATAATATTATTATTATTTTTTCTGCCACTACTACTACTAATAACAACAAAGAATACTTTCATTATTGAATCTGAGTATTGTTGTATGTTATAATGAGTTTTATATTCATTTGATGTTAAGCATCTGACGATATGATACAATTAATCAAGTGGAGAAAATAGACTCTGTAAATTATTTGACAAGAATATTTTACACACTCACACATGTTCAATTAAACATAAGTAGTAATCATTATTATCACAGATGCAATGCGATTTTACATTATATGCATCAAGATGTGAAAAATTAAAAGAAAACAACACAATTAATAACGAAGACTAGCAGTTAAATCTATTGTAAGATGAAGCCTATTCAAGTTTGATAGAACTTTGGCTTCGTACCCTTTGTTAGTGTTCTATTGTAATATAATTTGTGAACACAAGAACATTCTGGTCCTTAGATACACATAAATACCAGTCTCACAATTATTATCACGAATCTGTAGATCCACAATTAATGCAAAGAACATATATATGCACGGTAAATACTTCATAAGACTAGCTTATCCGAGATCATTCTTATAAGTTCATGAATTCGCTGATATAATGAAGCACATTTAACACATGCAGTTAAATTGTCAGAAATCGCCATTGTAAAAAATGTGCGTAAACTCAATAGTTCGTTTTTCCAAAGGTGGGAACAATCGCTACTCCAACACTGCATGTCCCTTTTGGGTTGCTCGAAACATATTTGTCAGCTTAAACTGTATTTTTTAAAACTGGATTACGTCTTTTTTCGTTATATCACTAGAGTACCTCTCATTTAACACTACATAACCAAATTGTTATTGACTACTGGTTCCTGTGATGGGACAAGTCCTGGCCACTTACTTGCTGATTGAATGTTTCCCCCTTCTCAACATATGTCTCTTCTCGCGTTTGAGAAGCAAGGGAGTGAACACTGATAACATAATCAATTAACATCATGTCTTGTCACTAAAGTCATTTACAATATACACAACTGCTCCGTTGACCATTAGTTCTCAATCAGGTCAAACGGTTAATTATCTGTATTGGGGACTGACTAAGTCATTGTCTGTAAATTGCTACCATAGAGATCATGTTTATTATTGCTCAGACGTTTACTCCGACGGTCATCTGCATCTAAAATTAATGGAGTTCATTCTCTTATCTCATCTATCATTTATGCCGTTCAGCATTTTAATATCTCAATATAACCTGGATCTGGTTAATGTTTTTTGAAGGAACGCTTGGTTATGTTTATCGGCACAGCAACACAGTAATGTTCTAAAGCGCGGAAAGAATATTAGTAAGGTGCCTTGTCCTAGGACGCACCACCGTGGTCGATCCACACAAATCTGAGGGTAGGATTCAAAACGACTACCTTTTGATCACAAGTCCGGCGCACTAATCGCTAAACCAATGCGCCTAAAATCTCCTTCAGCTGCCTCTCTCGACTCGAAGGAGATCGTCACGGGGCGTATTCATCTTCCCCCGGCACTACGAAGGGTCCAGTTCTGCAATAATATCTATATCACGTAGGTTTTAATTTTTTCTCTAGTCCTTTTGAAACAGAGAGGACATATGTTTGCTGTTTTTGAACATATCGAGCATAGACATATATGCGTACAGGGTAGGAGTAAAATATCTCTCTTCTCATTTCTGCAATTGACGCATCGCATGCTGCGCCGTAACCTTTCGTTTTCTTGCTGAAGGGCCAGAACCGAACCTGTGAAAATATGTTATAATAGTAAATATATGTAATGGTATATATATATATATATATATATATATATATATATATATATATATATATATATATATATATATAACATTGCAAATCTTAGCAGGACGAACGGTACATTCTGATCAATAAGTTTAGTAACTACTGCACAATATATATATAACATTGCCAGGGCATGTTATTTAATCAGAAAGAACTGCATCGCTCCATACCAGCCTGTACCACACTTGTCTCGATTACTGGAAAAGGATTTCAGTGATACAGAGGAAGATTATTTTAGCGGCATACATATTATATTTTCATGCGTTTTTACTGACTTGAGTCAAATTTGCACCCATTTATATGACGCGGAAGATTTCATGGATGATTATGACAATGAAAGGATATATGTGTATAAATCATTTATATTCCACATAGGAACGGCGATCTTACTGAACATTTACAACAATATTTTAAGATGTTATACAATTTCGTTTTTAAAATTACTTCATTCACACATGGTGAGTAGGCCAATAAGATTTATTTTCCGTATTAATTTTACTTACACCACATCCAGAAAATAAATTTAAACATTTTTTTCAGAAAACATGTGCAAGTCTACTTTGAAATATATGAGAAACAAAACACGATCTCTCAAATACAAATCTAATTTAAGTGACACTCTTTCTCTGAGAAAACAAAAAAACAGAATTGAATTCACGGATATTTACACCGTGGGTGCGGAATACGATTTTTTTGCTGTTCAGCGCAACATAAGGAATACAATAATCATTGCTCTTTCTTTAGCATCAGTGTCATAGATGTACGTTTATGTAAAGTCACCTGCACAGAAATTACTCACTTACCAGTATTAGTTTCTCCACCATTTTCTGATGACAATGGATCTGAAATTATTTGAAACGTTCATGTAACACATCATTGTAAAAGCAACATAATGTTTGATACTTTTTAGTAGTCGTGATTTGGAGCACTTAAGGAAAACGAATACATCACCACTCATTTACCTATTGCCAGAGTGAAACAATCCTTCGCATGGTCAGCAAGATGTTATTTTAGAAATTATTGCATCGTTGTGATAAACATACAACAAAGAAACGTAACATTCCAGAGAACCACAAAATTAAAATACGCACAGTTACTCAAATATTAAAATCGAGAACATAAGATAAACGAAGATTTAATAACAAACTACTGCATTTAGCATCTGGCTTTTTACGATTCGATGACAGTATGGTTTGTTGAAATTATTTTTTAATCAAGATGTCATAATATATGCAAATAAATAAATAACAACAAAAATCAAAACGCAGATTTCTATTCAAACTGGAAAACCACTTCATTTATCCGGCTCTGAAGTTTAATCGTGCCTATATTCAATAAGTGAAATAAATTAGACACTGTTAATAAGATTTAAGTGCGAAACAGTTATACAGTACACGACAAAAAATGCAGAATCGAAGATGTTCATATTCATTAGAGAAAACTAGAGAGTTCCTCAATTTATGGTGGATAATGTATCCACATGGGATCTCAATGGCATTGTAATGTCTTGTTTATGTATATCCCTTTAGTAAACGGCACGCTGAGGAAACAACATCACGATCTACATAAATATCAAAAGATATCTGGCATCAATTTGTGAGAAATCAAGTGTTTTAAGCGTAGATTTTGAAATTAAATTTCTCCATTATAATAGAGAACAATGATTCACACATAATACAGTTTAAAGAGCCGCTTTGAAGGAAATTCAAGGAAGGAATCTGTATTATATTTGTAAAGCCTATTCAAATAAAATTAGTTCTCTTAAATCCACAAATGGTTTACATAATAAAAGTTAGGTATTTAATAAAAGAAAAACCAAAGCGATACATGTCTTAAACTTTATATGTGCTTCATGCGCCATGAATATACAATTTTAAATCGTTTCGTGCAAAAGTTATCAGATAAACTAAAGCACTAGATCTGTCAGCAAATTAACACATGCACACAGAAATACATACACTGAACACACACATACACACGCACTCTCAACTAAAATGTGTGCACCGTAACAGACCTAGATATTTCTCAACGTACTGCGATAAGTATCATGATATACGGCATTTATAGTTGGGTCGAAGAAGTCAGTGTTCCTGGGGCAGGAGCCTGACACTTTTTTTTTGTCAATGACTGGAAAAAATCTTGCTCCATTTATAGCAAAATAACACCATATTATATCCATGGTATTATTAGGAAAATATATTATTTACCTTGAGGTAAAAGAAAGAAAATATTTTAGCTCAAAATAAAATAACAGCACCCACCCCTAATTAGATGGCTCGTACTTTACAAAAGATGAATTTGTTCTGGGTTTCTTAATAGTTATACAAGTTGCAATTTAAAAGTGTAACTAAAGAGTAGAATAATTAAGCTTACACTATAGCTGATACTGTGAAAAGCATAGCGCTGACATCAGCGGGCCTATTGATAATGATCTGATGTCCAGATACTTAAGCTTGCAATGTTATAGCCACACTATTAATATAATATGCAGGGAAAAATCGAGTGGGATGCAATCAACCAGGTAAGATATTTATCAGAGATGGCCAGTAAACATTAAAAACACTTACTGAACAAGCGAGAAAATGTGGTGTTGAGTTGAGAAATTATGTACATGTATATTTCAGACAAAACGACCCCGCCAAAAATAACACATTTTTAACCCAACAAAAAGCAAATGCGTTCTTGAAAACTATAGAATGATCTGCAGTATATGTCTTTCCTTATCTCATATTCAATTGGTTTAAATCCCAATGAGAAGAAGTGCCACTAGTTAAACAAAAACGAGCCTTTTAGAAAATTTAACAAAAAGTTGTTTTTTTTTTGTCTCTGTAGCTGAGCCATCGTCAATAATATAAAGGCTCAACTTCTCCAGTCGTCGTCTTTTCAGATGTCATTTTATAAACACTTATTTGTCGTTTGTTTAAACATATATTGATGTCACAAAGGGATTAGGCTCAAGTTCTAACAAAATTAATTTGTCCTCTCTATACATGATACAAGTAATGCAACATATTCAATAAGAAAACATAATTATGAAAACTGATTGGAGAGAGAGAGAGAGAGACAGAGAGCGAGAGAGAGACAGAGAGAGACAGAGACAGAGAGAGAGAGAGAGAGGCACAATGACATAAATCACAACTTGAGAAAGTTATTGAAACCATCGGGTAGCGGTTAAATATTCGCCTCCAGGATGTAAAATTCTATATTTTTATTTTGCATCGCCCTTTCCTTAAGACATTGATTTAAGCTAATATTTGCATATGACACTGAAAGTAATTTTCTTATCAACTCAGTTCGTTGTCTACTGTACTTAATACAGAAATTAAAAAGTGCATATTAAAGCTATCGACTTTTATTGACTATTTCAGTATTGAATGCAACTTAACGGAATATAAATTTGTTTAAATTATTTTAATGTAAATAAGAAACCTCACCATTTATTGGATTGCCAGGTACAGGTCGAGAAATTTCATCCTCAGCTAGATGACTGAGTTGGCCACTGTCTTCCATTTGAAAGATGATGTTCATTATATCATCAGCCGTGTACTCAGCTTGGCCTGGAATAACACAGTTACTAAGTCGGTCAAATATCACTATCAACTCCCCCTCCAATAATTTGCTTTACATTTACAAACTTGAATTTGTTTTTAATAATTCATCTATATCAATAGCATTTAATGATTACCTCAATTAGTAAATAATTTCTTAACACTACAATCACACACTTCTTCCATTTACATATATTTTATTAATAATACCAATATCGCATAAGAATAATACCATATTCCTTTGATTGTACATTGCAATGTGTATAGCGGCCTTGCTCACTTTATAATTAAGGCATTTTAATAACCATACCATGTTTCGTGCTGGATGCGTACACGATAATTAGTATATATTATGCAAGCAATATATATATATATATATATATATATATATATATATATATATATATATATATATATATATATATATATATATATATATATACTTACCAATATCTAGTTCACTAGACCCTTTCAAATATTTCATTAAATGTCACACTGAAATCATCATTGTTGCCGAGCTGCTTGATGATGATGATGATGATGATGATGATGATGATGATTATGTTGTTGTTGTTGTCAATGATAATGATGGTTGTTATCGTTTAACGTCTTTTTAAAATCTATATACAAAATCACAAAAGTAAACTCGATTCCATGCCAAACCAATCAATATCGACCAATTTTAAGAACGAGTGTTGATAGTTAAAACTCTGTTAAACAAGATGAACAAGTCTTCCTGCTTCATATTATGAAACTAGAAATGTACACTATATCAACTTACATAGTATATGTTAAATGTAACTAAACACCGTAAATACTACCAATACATCGGTATTCTGCTTGCCGTCTTATGTTTATATGCATGTATATCAAAATCAAGATGCAAAGATGATTAAATGAAGCATGTGGGAAACAAACTCATTGCCGGTAAATCTGGAGTGTAAATAATACTAAGGTATTCCATGAACTATACTATTCATATTGAACCACAAATGCCGTTTGCAGGTTTTCATCAGGAACCAACTCCGATGAATGGTGCGCGAAAGCGTCCATATTAGATGGCCGGACATATTTTTTTGCATTGAAGGGACGGATAGGGGTTCAGAGAAATGTATTGTACAATCTTTGCAGTATGTATACTTTCTTGTCTCCAGCGTAATGGTTTATCTTGTATGAGCATCTTCTGTTTAAGACTTCAGATATTATACGATCAGTCTTCTCTTCATGTTATCTGGTAAAGCCTCGCTGTAATACAGGGTCATACACAATTACACAGTTGATCAATTCGACATTTATAAATAGAAGTTTATAAATCGGTCTATTCCTATGTGAAATAAAACTGCTTCAATTGAATAGCGTATATGAGGGTAGTTAGTACAAAGTAATGTTACACTTGATGTTTGAAAGAACACCAATATCATATTTTTGCAAGAACAAAATTCATACATCAGTGTTAAAGTAGAGAGATGACAAACATTCCTATAACCAAGCACTGAGTAATGTTTCAGGTTTCTATTGTAATAAAGACAAAAGATGGAATAAGAATAGGACAACACTTCCTCGACTTGACACCGACGCTATATTACTAAAATATAATATATAAAATATAATATAATAATATAAAATATAATATAAAATATATATATATATATATATATATATATATATATATATATATATATATATATATATATATATATATATATATATATATATATTAACTTATCATTTATCGGTTTCAGTGAGTAGGCTCATGATGTCAAGAGAAAAAGCGGAACAATGTTACCCAAGACGTAAATATATTCTTCCAAATATAAAAATCTACCTTTGGTAAGCAGCTCATTGATCGCTTTAGCAACAGCGACACGAGAGTAGCCCGTTTCTATCACACTTATTGCAGCGACATTTTCAAGCACACTTGATTCATTTACTGCAAATATTTCAACAGTTGCGAACGTCAAGAATATCATATATTTATTGAATATCTTGGCAATGTTGAATGGATAGTGGATATAAAGATAATATTTGGATACTACATACAATGTTATTAAAATGTGAAACATCGTCTTGTAATGTAACTTCTGAATAAAAATGTGCTCTTTGAAAGGGCAAATAGCATGTAAAAATTATTAAAACGTTTCATTCTAGAATGGAAATACTAAATTATGTTACAAATATTCTTATATGAATATATCTTGAATGGTCACATGCGGTCTTTATCTGACGTAAGTATTGGTTTAAATGTGCACCTAGAAAACAATAATCGGAGAACTATTTGATTATTAGTTCTCTTCCATAAACCTTCCTTTGAATACTTTAAACACTAGTCATATCCGAAATAAGAAATCAACTATTTGGTTCACTCAATAAACTGTTTTGTAAGTTGCTGCGTCTACTATTACTGCTACCACCATTACTGTTTCTGCATCTACAACTACATTGTACTGCTGTTTCTGCTTCTACTATTACCAATACTACTAATTCCACAAAAACGACTGCCTACTATAAATCAATGTAAATTGGAAATAAATATTTCGTGACATCTATTGATACATCATTATTCTTTGCAAACTTCCTTTCACTTATACCTTGATCTATATGTAAATTGATTTCATTCTTCAAAGCGGGTGCATCAGCCATTGGATTGCTCGGTTGGAAGGTTGAGTGAACTACCGCATCCTCTTCCTTCAAGTATGTTATGTTCACATTAAAGATAGATAATGCAAATTTTGTTTAAAGTGTCCATGTGCATTTATATTATGTAATATGTCATTATTTCATATAAGCTGTATTGTATCTCATACTGAGTACTATTTTTTAAATGCTTTAGCTGATTTCCCATGTTTTCATGATCTATGAAATCGTATTATATGTGTTTATCTTAGATTCATGAAAAGGCGTGTGCAATAATAATATAAGTAACATGAATTTTGTTTGGTTTTGTCCGGTGTAATACTATGTTTATGTGCATTATTGGCTATACAAGGTGGCTAGTATGTTTGGTGAAGGAGGAACTTGGAAAGACCATGGGATGAACCACCGACCAACTTCGGCTATTGGCAAGCATTCTCACATACGTTGGTTGAGCTAAGACTAAAACTCATGCGGATAGAGGTGAAATATGGGAATGATCTACAAAGGTGAGCGACTTAAGGCACGTGGCCACCTAGGGCCCTATACAAAATAAAGTCTCCATCATTGAGAATATTTTAATAAAGAGTCCTTCCAATGCACACTATCAGTAACACTGATCCTATTTGATGATATAGTCAGTATATGTGCAGCAGTTTTCTTTAAATATTATCCTATCCTTAATATGTTTTCTGAATATTTTAGCATAAATGACGCCATTCTGCGTATTGAACCGAATCAACGTTAGACCTAGTGCAGCGTCCATTAATGAAGCCCACTGGATTGCCTTTTCAGCTCGAGCATGAGTTCTGTCTGGGATAAACCACAGGTGAAGTAGTAATCTAAAATTTACTACAGTACATGTTTAAAAGCAAAGGCTCGTCGGTCCACTTCGTCAGACGTAGGTCTGTAGCGAATTGGATGGACATACCTTGATTGGCATAGACATATACACGCATAAGGAGAATTGTTGCACTTACTCCATTACAATTTGCATGAAAAATTCACTAATCATGGCCATAGCGTGAGAAGAATTGTGAGAAATATTTTGATAGCTTGTGTACAGCTTTTAAGACCCACACATGCAAATGTATTCTGTTTTCTTCTTAACGACCAATTAAGAAAGTTTGTTTTCTTCTTAACGACCAATTAAGAACTTATTAACAGAACACGTAAAGTCTTCACAAAGCACTAGATTGTAGGGGTTGTGGGTGCAACTAGGTGAATCAACCAGAAGCAAAAATATAAAATGACATGCTGAAGTTGGAATTAGTCGTTCAATATCCATTATTTACACGCATTCGCTTTATTCAGGGGTTGGAATGGCACAGTTTCCAAGTGAATCAGAAATAACACTTGATTACACGCCTGTGGGATCAAACATTCTGATCTTAAAGTGACCTTCAACTAACTACGGGTTTGCACAAACATATATAGGAAAGAGTATACTCAAGACCTGTATCGTTGCAATTTTGAGTTAATTGGAATGTCGTAATTATCATCAAGATAATGCAATACTGGTATATAGATAAATATAATAGTTTATTTTAATTATTTCTAAACAAACACCTTCTAATATACGTAAGTATTACGAATCATACCTTTCTTTAAAGGAGACTGTATAATTAAAAAGATCAATACACAACTTTTTATGGGAACAGTAATTCAAAGAATTAGATTGGGATACGTTGAGTAAAATAAAATTGATAATCGCCCTAATAAATCGGACACAACACTCAAAAGCGTAAACTACTCATAACTTTATATAAATACAGACAGATCATTGTGAAAGTCTCTCTCTTAAATAAATGTAATGCAATGTTTCGAGTACGAGATATAAATGTAATAAGAAAATATTCTACTTTCTTTAATCTGAGAAAAGTACCTCGTCTGATTCTTCCGTCATTCGTCGCACAAGGTCGATGAAATCTTGACCTTTTACACGTCTAACAAAAGGACATTGTGCAAACCAGCGCGCATGCTCAATCCAGGGCTCATCATCAGGATCCCAGTTTTTTAACCCACCATCACAGGCGAAACAACGGACCACATCTTGTAAACCTAGGTTCATGTAAAAAGCACAACATGTACCTGATGTTATATCAATATAGTCCTACGAACAGAAAAGGTGGATGAAGTTCAGTCAGCACAAATGCATATACAAGGGAACATTTCAGTTTGGTTGGTTTAAACAGGCTTAACGTGTTTTGCTTGAGGTGTTAAACATTTTGTTTTTGTCTATAAAAATAGTTTATCTGACCCGCTCCGTGGAGGAAGTTGAGCATGTCTGATCTAGCCCAAAGGACACAACAAAGAAAGGACTACAACGCAGCAACTTCATGTATTCTGTAATAATGATTCGTTTATGGCCGTGTGAGTTCAATTTTAGTTACAGTTCTTTCAGTTTCTTGCTTCATTTTTAAATCATTTTGGCATGATTACGTCCACTTTCGATCGTTTTCTTCTCTTTTTGGTGATGTCATGTCTGCTTCAAATATTTACCTTTTGAATTCAAATAATATTCAATCATGTACAATATACCCTTATGAATGCAAATAATAATAAGTCTTGCACACTTATGAATTGACTAATAATTCGTCATGGATCCGTATGATTTAACTATCTTAGCGAGAAATGCAGGAGCACAGTAAGAGAATAAAACAAGAACATCAAGTGACCCAGCAAGTTTTAAAATAAAGTTATATGGGCTGCCTTCATTTTATGATGTGACACAAAATGTAAAAAAGCGTTTAAATTCCCCGGATATGAAGTAGTAGTCAGACTGTCAATTTAGCAATGGAGCTACCAACTCATATACAATTTCAAAACAAGGCTATACTAGCCAAAGTGTCGTTTATCCACTAATCTTTGAAAGTTGTACAGTTTAAGTTATCTCTCTTGATATATGCTTGAAGTAATTGTTTTAAATTTGTAACCTGAGGGAAAACATTGTATTTAAGAAAAATTATAGACCGTGCTAATGTTAAATTATTAAACGTAATCTCCTCGAAAAAATGTCCTTGACAGGAGGTCAAATAACGAGTCGTACACACAGCAAATAATGGTTTACAGATATTGATATAGAGATCTTTACTTCCTTCCTGAGCACAAAGTTAATAATTGTATACCAGTTCGTCTTTATTGCATTGATTCATAGTGCTGCATTTCATAGTGAGGACAACTAACCCTGGAAACGTTATGGCCTGAGTTTTAATTAGTAAAGTAACTAAGTTTATTAACCCTGATTCACGGATTAAAACATACTATATTTCGAAATGACAATTACACATTTCTGAGAGAACGTTTATGTTTTCGTGTTGTATATGTAGCGCAGAAAATAAGGTACAACTTCGCAGAGACCTAAAGATTTATGAACTAAGCTTTACCGTGTGTCACGGCTGTAACAAGACAAATATATGACAGCTGATGTACGTCACAATTTGAACATACATGCGATATAGATAAGAACTTCTGAATTGGAAACTCAGGAAAACACTAATGATGTAGAGAGTCTACTGATAATCATCTAATTCGACAGAAACCTTTCCAGATAACCAGCCATTCACACCATCATCGATCTCACTCTCTTCATTTTTGACAAATATGTGCCTGGCTTATGCAAAAGGAACAAGTGGCATTTTATTCAAATATCGTTCGCCAGAACAAACAAAATGAATTGGGATGCTGTGGAGCAATAGGCAGCAAAGATGTATTAACGCTCTGAATAATCTGTAATACCAGGAGCAACAATAACTAAGTTCGTAGTGTGTCGACGTCGTACTCGACGAGTCGCCGGCTCCATAGCCTCCCAGACCATCCAGTGTCAGCTGCCTCTTTGTAATTGGTAACGGCACTTAGATCCGATTTCCTCGTATTGATGTAGCCAATAATGTGTACATAAAACATATGCACTACCTGTATAATAAAAGCCAGCATCTGCCACTTGTTCCGGTCTTTGCCTGATATCACTCGGCCAGCGGGCAAACGAAGCTAATCGGATACTGTATGCCTGATACTGCGGGCTTCGGATATGGTCCGATGCACTCCATGGTCCCGAATTACTGAAGCACGCGCTAGGCTGGTTTGCAGCATTATCTAATCATAGGAAATCAAGAAATATAATAATTTTCAATTATGGTACATATAACAAAATTATATATATATATATATATATATATATATATATATATATATATATATATATATATATATATATATATATATATATATATGTTTTCAATAACGGAAATTTAAGCTCTCTGATATTAAATCTATTTAACCTTTCAAAATATTAACTGTTAACATCAATTGAATGTAACAATAGTTTTCAATTTTATTTTTGTTAAAAATATTGAAAAAGAAACTGATTTATCATTCAGGTATAAATAATGGCGGTTATAACAACGATCTACTGTGCAGTACCTTTTGTAGGAATTAAATTGCTATAATGCCATATATTTCCGCATATGACAGTTGGAATATTTGTAGAACCTAAATTTAACTCAGATATTGGTATTAAAACCGCATCGCAAAGCCTTACAGTCAAACATAAGCTAACATTCAACAAACACAGGTAGCATTTTCGTAACAATCGAAGTTAGTGGCTGACAATCAATACAAATGCAATAACAGGACGTTTGAGTCTCTTAATTGGCACTGGCGAATAAAAGGTATAAATGTCACGAATAAAATGTATGGATTAATCATCTGAATTAAATGCACATCAACATAACAAGATGTATAAAACTTTGACAAACTACACAATTCAGAAATGACATTCCGAACATTTTTTACTTTCTCACTTTTAAAACAAACTTTCTATATATAGAGCAACATTTTCGAAATTACTTTAAATCTTATAACAAATCGTTCTATCTATAGAGCAACATATTCGAAATTACTTTAACTATTATTACAACTTTTTCTATCTATAAAGAAACCTTTTAGAACTTATTTTAAATATCGCAGTCCTGATTCCGACTTTTAGTATGGATTTTAAGGTTGACATTTATATATATTTCCAAAGCCATTCTTGTCCAAAGGAGCCGATATGCATACATATAGTGATACTTATTTCATAAACAGGTAGTGATCAAAGCTTCACATATTGTATCTTTCTGCAAATAAAAGATCAAAGAAAGTAACTAAAACGACTACCTATTCCATTAAGTTATTTGATGTGGTTCAATTTCTGATTGCATTATAATTAGCACACATATTGACTTTCATGAATGATTGTATCTTATAACTTTACCAATTCTGTGACGATTCTTCTCTTTTTTATATTGTATGTTTTACTTTGAATGTAAAATGTTTCTCTCTCTCTTTTATTATAAAATGAAGAAAACAAACTGTAACGCATCTTGTATTTTAATTTCAGCAGACACATATATTGTATTATTGTTGTAATACATGATTCACCAGCTTATGTAATAAATTTGAAACACGTCCTTGATACTAGTCATTCCGCCTCCGCCTAATTTTGGTACAGTTTTGCTACTTTTTCAATTAAACTGTGTATGTGTGGAATACGGCAATATTATAAGTTCTTCGTACTAGTTATCCTCAAATGCTTCGTTCCCTGCCACTGTTGATGAATATTTTCATGTAAGTTTAGATTAATTTTAAGATAAGTATTTATTGTTCCAATTTCTACTGTTTTTGAAAATAGAGTTCGTGTTAGTCAATATGCTGATCGTAGCATTTATTAATTAAATTTTTTACACAATTACTAAAGAATAAAGGGTACATTTATATTGGAGTTCTTCATAAACTCTTTGCTAATTGTTGGGTTATGAGGAAATATTATATTATTAATTATATTGATGTTAATTCATATATGTACGGTCACTATTGCATGTGTAAAGCGGTGTGTGGATTATGGACATAAGTTTGAGAAGTATTTGTTCAATTCGGTTTATTTTCTTTTATGTTATAAATATCATTTTAGCTGCCGGAGTTTCCTGTCTTTAACTGTGAATGTTTTTGACATTATTTATTGTAAAGACTTATATAGGTTTTGAACAAAGTGAGTCCCTTTCTACAACAGTGGCTTTTGTATTTAATGAAGTTCCGATATATAGGGCTTTAGGCTACGCTATTATAATTGTAAGTGGAATGTTATGTTTAACGTTCAGCTACATATATTTCTTAGTATCGTTATTTAAAAGTCAATACATATAAAAGATGATACAACTAATATTGATTACTTGTAAAATCAACATTAGGATTCTTCTCTGCCAATTTGTCTATTGATTTGAGTGCCTGATGGAATGGTCGTTACATCTAATCTTTTATGTTTAATTCGTATTAGGTGAATTAAAGTCTGATAAATGTTTATTTGTGTACTAAATCCTTGAATACTACTTTTGACCTCCATTTTCTTTACACAGGAGTTTTACCTACAGATTACCCCATTTTATTAATCCATATATTTCGCAATTTCAGAAGAACGTCAACAAAAAATTCTCAGCTCATTATGATTTTTTATATCCTCAGACGAATACACAGACAGTACTGAGGGATGGTAAGCCTCAGGTTCATTGTCTTTACAAATGTAGATCAAATGTGACAATTAATCAGAATTCAGCAATGTAAAAATGAGTTTATTGTGCAAATGAGAATACAAATTGGTCACATGGGATAATTGAAACATGCAAGACGGAAACAGAAATGAAATAAATAAAGAAGAAAGAAAAGACATGTTATTTGCTGTGGAAAAAGGAAAAACAAAACGATGCCATCTGATCAAATCAAGAAGTTTTTATTGCAACTAGGATAAATCATGTTTTTTGGAAATAATTTGTAATCATATAGATTGTCTCAATACTTTAAATCTTTCCCTTTAGAAAGGATACTATTTCTCTTGAGAAAAAAAAATCTGTCTTTCAACCTCCTGCCTGTAATTTAGGAAGCAAACAAAATCATCAACTCTTGAAAAAGTTTTTATTTTCTGATATGTACGTATACAATGGATTGTGCATGTAAGTATATACTTCATAATTTGCATTATAGGTCTAAAAAATAGAGACATAATTTTCGAAGAACTTAAATGTAGCTATCCACTTCGTTAACAGTGTTGAATTTGACCCAGAATTCATTCCCCTTTCAAATTGACGTGACAAAAGCAAGTAGGTTTATTTTACTTCATACATATCACATAGATAACAAATGGATGACACATTAATTTTATAGTTAAATAAAAATATGCACTAATATATTTTAATGAAAGTTTAAAACTGAATATCAAATATACATTGAAAGAGTAAAACATGTTTATGCTTTTAGTTTATTGTTTTGCTTCGAAAAAGAATTAAATAGTTTGTACTTCGTATGAGCAATAGTTTTAACTTCCAAGTTACTTATGAGACAATTATATTGAGACTGATTTTATAAGAAGTAGAATTCCAACGGTAGTTAAAATAGTTTTTGTCAACTAATCAATTGTATTGGTATTTGAATTACTGTAATATTTCTTAAGAGTTGTGAGTCCCATCTTTTTCATCTGCCGAGGCAGTAATACAAATGATTTAACTTTGGGGGAAATCAGATCTGATTCATCGTAAATAAGTACAAATACAAACTGGAGTACTTTCGCCGATTACGAATTCAATTGAAATAGTATTCCTGACATCACATATATGTACACATCAGTTTTTGAAAGGATCATTTTTAAAACATTTTATGTCAGGTTATTCAATCTAAAATCTAAAATCTGATATTTATTTCATTTTCTTCAAACTTCATTATAAGTCTTTAAGAAGTTCGTTCCTTATCATTCAATATAATTGTGGTATCATTCGCACAAAGCGTACTTTTAATTTCGTTATTATGAAATATACGAATCCTTTAAACAGTTATCTCTCAGAACTGGAAATGAAATAATTATTATTATGTTATAAACATGTATGGAGAAAACTGATATTCCAGAACTGTATTGTTATTATTTAGAAAGTTTATCTCGTACATTGAAATCTGTATATAATCGGCTCCTTTAAATTCGGTTCCACATACTTTGGTCCCATTCCAATAGTCATTTAACCTTTTAAAGCTGGCCACGTTTTAAAATGGACAAAGTTTTGGGATCCAAATGTGTCCGGTTTTTGGATGTGTTACTTCGTAGAGTGTATCTCTTATAGTTTAAACTACAATTGTGCTAAACCAACGCCTAACGAAATTAGTTGTCTCCTGTTAAATCATGTTTACAAAATAGCAAAGAGATATACCTATCAATCAGCAGAAAAGGCAAGGTTCAATAGCAGCATATTTAATTATCAGGGTGTTGTATTACAGCAATATAATTTATATTTGAATAAACTATGTCGAAATGCTGGAATCGCAGCATGAAAATAAAAATGAATGAGTACTAGCATTTTCATAAACTTCATTTGAAATTAGTTAAAAGATAAGGTTTGGGTTATCATATATCAATAATCAGCTCAGCAGTAGTGAAATTTCATTAAATGATCAATTCGAATAATTTATTTACCTTACATATATATGGATGTTATGGTGTTTGATCGTCTGTATTTCCTTTTTTCGACGCTGACTCAGTTTCGAATACACACGTACGCTTTGTTTACATTTTACTACTTCTTTTCTATTTTGCTGTTTGCTTTGCGTGTAGAAAAAAACTTTTGGTATACATCATGATCTGCGGTTTCAGTTTCATCGTATTAATCTAGTTTTAGTCATATTTAGATATAATGTTTCAGAAGGTTTCCAATCACACAATAATCACCTGCTATTCAATTTGTAAAAGGTGAGAGGGGCAATGTTTTTATTTAGAGAAGGTGATAAATCTTTGTAAAATATTCAGTCAACACTGTCGTCTATATTTTGTATATAATATTTCTACGAGAGCAAATGCTCTTTATCTGAATGATTGTGATATTTTGATGTTCTCACTGTCTGTAGTTTGAAAGTTGCACTATCCATCCATATCACCTGCTACGGAACAAATTAAGTTAAAATCACCTAACTGATTTTACTCTTTCAGACCATGAATGTTCTGAAGATATCGAAACTAACGGCTCATAACCATTTTTAATTTCTGTCATAATCTTGCATGATAGCATTATTTTGTCACTGTTTATCTCCATAAATCACCATAAATCCGATGCCAGGTTTCGAAATTATATCCCTTATAATTCTACATCAATTCAAATTTGTTTAACTATCAATCATTCGTCATTATATTTTATTGAAATTTCAAGACATTTAACATTTTGTTCTCAGAAATGTAAATTAAACTTGAAAAAAAATATTTGTTCAGTGCAATTTATACATTTTAGGAAATAATTAAATATAATCTTAAATTTAAATTTGGAAATGTTTAATCGCCATGTAAACGTTTTAAGCTTGGTAGTTGATTTTTAATTTATCACATGAGATCAAAGATTTAAGTTTGATTAAAAAAAGTTGGGTTGTTATAGAAGCCATGGGATCTTTGGAATAAGGAACCCACTTTCTAAACATGGCTTACATACACTTTGAAAGGACACTTTGTCTATGATCCGTCTTAATAATAATAATAATAATCGCTTATTTTGATCACAGTCATAGGCATATAACTGTATTGTACTGATTATATCAATTAACCAGGTAACTATATTTGAAATTCATCAAATCCAATTTGTCGTTCCATTCTTAAGCTTGGTAAAATAGTTGCAGATATGTACAGCCGGACTTCATAAATACAGTGTTGATTGATTCTAAAATAACGTTTTTATTTTACAATATACGTAATTTATATGGCGAAAAATAGTCAAGCCAAGCACATATAATATTAAGTGAATCGTCTGTTTAAGACCACTATACATGTTCTGTATAATTCACGACATCATTTTGTTTATTATCGACGAATTGGTTTTTCTCTTTACCACATTATGATTTGATATTTTGCTTGAGGGGTGTAAATGGCCCGACATTTGATTTTAATAATAATTTAAAAGAATATATTTATAAGGTACATTTGTATCGTTTTCCCCATGTATGAAAATCATTCAGATTCATGGGTTTAGTCGTCCACGAGTTATTTAAAAAAATATTCCATAAAAGTGCATGGTAATTTTGCTCTGTAATAAAACATGACACTGTAACAATACAAGTGAGAAATACAAACTCACTCAAGGATCTTCTAAACCTGTATGCTTTATTTGCATACGTGTATAAAGCGAAGGTAGGCTGTTCATATCTACCATCATGTCATATTAAGTCAGATATTTTTCACACACTTTACCTATGGTAACATTATTATTTTTATTCTTGTGTGGAAGTTTTTCTTCACACGTAATTTCCTAGTAAATCATCAGAGCTTGTAATATATTCTTCTTTACTTTGTTACATTTACATTTGCATTAGCTAATTCTACTTCAGTTATCGGTAATAATTATTCGTGTCAAATGTTTTGTTTCTTAATCTTGTTCGTTTTAACTTACTTTAGGATATGTCAATTAGATATTTCCTGTGCAAAATTGAATTTGAAATTTTGAAAATCTACTGATATTGATGTATTTTGATAATAAAAAACGACGAATTAAGACTGAAAGTTCAGTGAATTATTGATTCAGTTTTCCTCTTAATGGACGCGTATGTAATATACTAGTGCCATGTAACTTAATGATAGCATTGATTTAATCATTTCCTTCCAAACAGATTCATTGACATCTTCTAATATGAGTCATCTCTTTTTCTAAGAATTCCTTTACGTAATAAGAAATTTAGTGTTGCTGGGCTCGTTGGTATGTAATTATTAGGGGTACTATTGTAGTTATGAATTGTTGGTGGTTAGTTGTAATGGCAGAAACAGTTATCAAGCTTTGTTGTTTATCTTATTCTCATGAGGATGTGAATTTAGATTCTTGCAAAATAGTTTATGATGGCAAAATTGCAGCTGTATGTTTATATGTTTTAAGCGTAATATTGATGAGGTTTCGGATAACTACTTGAATTTACTAATGATATTACAAATAGGATCATCTAAATTTACATTTTGTTATACTTATTTTTCGTGACAAAATTTCTGACAGTGATCATAGAAGAAAGATAAAATAAATAAGATTACCGGAGTGTTATCAGTGCAGCAGCGTTAGTTAGTTTCAATAGCAGCAGTGTTCCTCAACTAAGGGTGCATGCAAATTTTCATGACCGTAGAAGGAACGGTTCCTTTGAAAACGGTAAGAAATATGTCACGACAAAAGTACAAAGGGTATCATTCTACATACCACTAGTTTGCTGCTGTGAGCTCTGGCGTCTATTGCCTATTCGTTCCTAAAGAGAGCAGATGTTAGTAAATATGTAAAAAATAAAAATGTAACGATACGAAGCATAAATAAATTTGCCCCAAGGTAGGTAAAATTAAAAAGAACAAAACATGTATAAATGTTTGATATGGTGTCAAAACCATGAACGGTAAATATTGTGCGAAAAGACAGTTGAATTTGTATCATATTCGTTATAAAATGTGGTCATATTTTAAATGAAAGAAATACAACTACTACTACAAAACAAAATGCGCAGAAGAAATGGGTAAAAATTGTATCTTAATATAGTTGGAGCTGAATCAGCACAAACATATTGCATGATAATAATAACAACACGAAGAATATTGTTAGGACACGTTCATATTACACGCTTATGATAATACGTTTCTTTAAATGCCTTATACTAAGGAAAGAAAATTAACTTATAAATGCATCTACTTCGTTTCGACAAACACCCTAACAATGTTTTCGGTTCTTCATGTCCATGCAGCACGTTTGTTTCTAAAGAACCAATAATATAATATTCGAGTGTAAGAGATTAGCAGTCCCGATGAATTATATCAGATGCCAAACTTTAAAAGAAAAAGGAAAGTATCTGCTCAAAATGAAACAGCCTTTCAGCCAGAAAGTTCAATGAAATATTTACTAAAGTGTTAGAAGATTTTGGAAAGAAGTTACTCAAAATAAACATGCTTTGTAGGAACAACAACCAAATTGCACGATAGATCATTACCATTTATACAAATCCTTATTGCGAGTGTGCTGTTGGCTAGATGTTGTCAAATGATATTAAAAGCTGTAAAATATGGTCCGATACTCCTGAGCGATTTTGGAGAATTCGTGTAAAATATTGTTTGACTGGTGGATTGGCATAGATTATAATACTACGTTAGACATGATCAAACGGATGAACATGGCAAGCGAGATACCGATATTACGGTTGCATTTATCTGCTAATAAGGAAATAATAACAATCCTCTATATACACGTAACGATGTGATGTAATTTGGATTTTTAACGTAGCTTTAAAAAAATTTCAGTCATATCGCTACGATGTCTGCAATGTGGCAGTTTATAGTGATGTCTAGCACTGGGGCATCATGCCGCAGACATGTAGCATGATGTCCCACCCAGTCACATTATCCTGACACCGGGCCGACCAGTCCTAACACTAACCTCTTAATGCTGAGCGCCAAGCGAGGCAGCTGTTAGTACCGTTTTTGTAAGTCTTTGGTATGACTCGGCCGGGGATCGAACCCACGACCTCACGCATCCGAGGCGGACGCTCTAACTACTAGGGCACCGGAGCGGTATATATACACGTAACCTTTATTACAACTGTAGCTGTCGTTTCTTCTCTTTATCTCTCTATGTCAGGTTGAAAGAAAAAGTTCATTAATATTTACAGAAACTTATTTAAGTAATGGCCCTTGACGAATTTCTAATGAGATGATGCTATATTATTTGAAGCTGCCAAAATATATCAAGGGAGATAATCAGTCTGGCCTATGATCTTCTATTATAATTAGAAAGTTTTCTCCTATATTAGCATGACGGCCTTTCATGGTCAAAGAGCAAGAAAGGTAATACTGAATGTGCCTTACTGTTAGTAACGCAAAACTATTTTTAGTACTATTAAAGAGACTATATCCCATAGGACTGGATATATACCGTCTTTTCAAGCGAAACCTAAAGGACTTTGTTCCCGAATATATGCTAATTACAGTTTTAGAGATGAAGAATTAAACAGCAATTGTCGAGAAACACGGAGGAAGGACGCGATGGCCCAAATACACAGCAACACCCACACCTCCCCCCACACCCACATATCAAACATGATGCCAACGTTTGCATGATATTATTTATGTCTTCTATTTACATTCTAAGGTAAATCCAAGAGTGACTGGCCACTACATCTGGATTAGTAGAATGTTAACTCTCAAAATGTCTTCAACTTCTGTCAACTATTTAGTGAAATACAATTGAAGCCTTTCCCATTTCTACCATCTTCATCCGTTTTTGAAGGGGATAGAGACATTGTTATAGGATTAATTGTTCGTTAAATCAAGATGTTTTTCTTTATGTTTTGCTCAATATATGTTGATAGGTTGTGAGAGAAAGTCTTATAAATGATGTTTAGTAGTTAATAATACCAGGGTTATTCGACTGCAGAGATGCATCATTTGTCCCATTTAAAGACTTCATTGCAAACGTTTCTATCAAGTTTGGCCTGATTTTATTTACGTAGTTTTGAAAGAAGTCATTAAACGATTTTGAATGAAACAGCAGAAACAGTTCAGCAAATTTGAAAGGCTTCCATGACCTAATACCTTCGGACAAATGAATTATATCAACATATTTTGCATACTTATAAGGTTTTCCTATTTCTAATAATGACGACCATATTGAATAGAGGATCAGCATTTTATGTTTAATAAAGCCTTGATATTAGGACGCTCTCTGTTATATTCTGGTTTATCCTGTGAGGTAATTGCTGAAACGAAGGGGTTTGACGATTTTTCAGATTTTAACAATGACAACCATATTAGTTGCTGGGATAATCATCATTTCGATAAAGTTTAAATGCCTTTTGGCTAGGACTTTTCTGTCAATTTTTAAGGAGCCATGACTGAGAATATGTCTTTTAAGGGTATTGCAGTATTGTGTGTGGTAACAATATTTGTTGGCAACCAATATCACTTGTAAGAAAATGTAAGCTCTTGGTACATAAATGCTCTACTTCATATTTAGCAAAAAATTTTAGTCATGGAGGCAACATATGATAGCAGATAGGCATCGTTTGTGTGAAAATGAGAAACCTTGATGTCGAACGTTTTCAAAGTTGACCCCATTTTAGATAAGACGACACTTACATACGTTCTTTATTTAGAAATGACTTACATATCTGATGGCAAATAGATATGGTTTGTAATCATAATATTAAACTATCTATATTGGTATGATGTCTGCTTAGTTCGGTTGAAATCGGTCCAGTATTGTTGGATAAGTTGAAGAAACAATGTAATCGGACAACGCACGGCGCACAAAGCAACCAGACAAGGGAAAATAACAACAAAAAAAAACCTCATCACCTTAGGACCCGTTGAATTAAACTTCAGTACCTGGTTGACGGCTAGTTCCTGTTCACCTTGTTTCTGCTTAAGGTATCCGCAATTAGGAGACGTTTTAATGTGCTCAATTCGAGGATTATCATTGCATGTTAGACCGATTAGTTCAATGCCACAGAAGAAACATCTAACTTTTGTTGCATTTGGTTCTCCTGGAAGAAAATTAAATTTCATGTTTTACAGTGCAAAAAGCACAATGACTTTGAGAAGATTCAATAAAATTCCAGGTAATGTTGAATCAATTACAGGCTTTCACTGCCTTTCGACTTTCTTCGTGATAGTGTAGGTCATGGAAACATGGCATATATTTTATGTACCAATGTAATCCATTTATAGATTAGTTACACATAGACTCATATGCTTTTCCTATCGCTTTAACTATGTTTTCGTATACGAGTTTCACAGGTATAATATTTCTTAACTTGTATAATTCATCCGTGTTGCATTCAATGAGCATGTTCACTCTAGTGCACTTTAAGTTTTAGCGACCATAGAGTACTTTTAGAATACCTCATAATTTAGTATTTAAGAGACCAATAGTCCAAGCATGGGCAAATAATATAAATTGAAACAAATACAATATAAAGGAATTCAGGGGACATGTCTTGTCTAACAGCTCATATTGAACTTAAGCTCAAAGTCGTATACTTAAAAATACTGCAATGACGACGTAATCTTAAGATTTAACACAGAAGAGCAACATGTAGTATTACGAGTAATTTCATATATGGGTAGGAAGCATGCTTAACAAACAATTTTTTAGGACGACTAATTTACCTATATTGAAAAAACCTGCATCGGCCAAGGAGAAGGTATCAAACTGCTGAAACTGGCTCCAGGTGTCGTATGATCTCAAACGTCTGTCGCGACACCCATATACAGGATGACGTGGCTGTGAGGTATTGACTACTCTGGTGAACGTAATCTCTTTACGATGCTGAAAATTATCTTCTTCGATATTTGAGGGAGGTGATGATGAAAATCCGGTGACCAATGGCCTCTCGACTGCGTCAGAATTCCGGTAGTTTGTTTCATCTTCATGTAATGATTGCTCAGATGAGTTATGTCGAAGATTTGTACTAGAACTACTAATACTCATATTAACGGAATCAGTTTCTACACTGGAACCATCCGGTTGCACGAGCCGAAGAATGCAGTCTTGCAGCGACAGTTGTTCTTGATGCCCTCGACGGAACATGGCCAATTTAACTTCATAGTCTTGTAAGCCTAAATTAACTAATTGCTCCGCAACTCTTGGTTTTAAAACGTGACATTTTTTGTCACGTATTGTAGTATGAAGATGTTGCTTATTTTTTTTTAGTGCTTTAACTTCTTTAAATCTAAAGTTATTGTTTTTAGATTCAAACACAAAGACACGATACAGATTCATTTCTAGGTCTTTTTTGTAAGCAGCAAATATTTCTTCATCAAGAATGTATAACATATTTTTGTGAGAAATGAACACGGTGTCCTTGTTTGTAGATTTTATGAAAGCGTGTTTTTCATCGCTTTTTCTAACTAATTTTGTTATTGCCTCGAAAATATTAGTCTGACATGGAATCACTGTGACCCCATCAAGCCATTTGTCTACAATAAGAATATTGTTATCGCAAAGATGAACAAGATTTGAGATTATTTCACTGCGGATGTTTTTAGTGCTTGATTTCAAATCAAAATACACCACATTACATTCGTTAGCCATATTTAGTATTAAAGTATATAGTATACACTATATCAATAATTAATATTTCATAAACTGTGCAATATTATGTACTACATATCAAACAAAAACAGTTTACTCAAATGTATTTCGTTAATCAGTTGGAGGAATATTATATTTTAAAAGCTGTTAAATAATTATATGCATTGAGGTTTTCGTCTTTGACATGCAGTCGCATTTATCAGATTTCACTTAAATCACCTACCAAATGACAAATGTTTAATCAGGATTTATTTGTTTCTTTATTTCGAGGAAACATTCAGTCAGCAAGTAAGTAGGCCATCCACTCCCAAACTTCTAGAATTCACCCATTAGGGACCTACCATGGGCACCGACTACTTGTCTTTCGAATTGAAAGCATTTCAGCATTTGCGAAGAAATTCTGAAAGTAAACAGCTTTGTAAAAACAAATTGAATCCTCAGATTTCATATACTTTTCGTGTGAAAATATAAGGATACATTTCACATGTGAAAATTTAGGAATGAAAAAAAATTGAAAATAATTTCGCCAATAGGCCTATATATATCACACTTAAGTATATAATACATATCTTTAATTTTAAAATACAATGTACTCTAAGTACACTTTGTATCAGTACTGATGTGCGTGAGATACATAAATATTGAAAAATAACTGTTTGGGGGTTTTCGGATGGCAGTTGTGGTCTCTAAAGTTTCCTCTAAGCCTTTTTGTCTTTTAGAAGTAGCCAGGTTAATTTGATTTCAATGCAATCGTCTACCACCAAAGATTGATAATTGCTTAAACTGCATCAGATAACACAATTCTTTTTTATCCTGAGAAAACATTCAATCAGCAATTAAATAGAGCGTCCTCACCCGACCTTTTGAACATAACGCATCTCTAATCTGTCATGGACATTAGCCATTAAGATACCTTTGATCATTACCTTTCGTTCGCCGTGAACACTTTTCGACATATTCCAAATAAAAATTTAAAATTAAGCAATTTTGTGAGTAAAAATTGAATCTTCAGATTTCACCGTAAAGATATATTTCCTCGAAAGGCTTAATAATTAAGACAATTGCATAACATGAGAGTGCAGCTTTTCTCGTGAAAAGGAAGGAAAAATACATTCAAAAGTATGTAGCAGAGTCATGAAAAGATGGAATAATCCAGTGGTATACGTACCGTTAAGCAGATGTCTTTAGCATGTAAATTAAACATAATTCTAAACACAGTGCTCTTCATGCAAACAAAGAGAAACACGATCAATAGGGCTCATGCATGTAACAACAGAGTCTACCTACCATTAGCCTGTGGGTTGGCTGAACGAAATGCATAGCACGCGCTCTCCGTTATCGTTCAGTGATGTACCTGTAACAGAAGAGAACTTGTGTAACATTAACTCGTGAGTTAGCACAGCCTAATATAGCACATGCTCTCCATCATATCTCGGACCTCTCATGTACTCTGCCTAAAATTGTATCGTAAGCCCAATTAAAAACCCAATGAGTCATATAGGTACAGCGACCAAAACACCTCATGGCCTTTATTAAACAAAAATATATCTCGTTTATACTTCGATGGAGTGATGCATGAGAAAAACATAATGATACCTTTATAAAATTACTTGCATACGTTCTGTTACAGTATGTTCTTTAGTAAATTTATACTTGAGAAAAGAAATATCGGAACGCCTTGTCGAAGGATAAGTCATCTCAGTCGAGGTGCCCATAACGAACGATGTGATGGTGTTTGATGTACATATAATTTGGTATACAAGGTCCATGTATATACAGTGTTGGCTACCGTAATATTTCTGAGGTGTTTTTGCTAATTAAAGTTGAAAAAAAAAAACCCGAGCGTGTATCAGTTTATGTTTACTGTGCATGTTTACAGTTAGCGTATCGCCGTATGAAAATCACACTCTTCCATGTGCTGGTACCTACAGACCGCCGACAAATACTGTCACAGGCGAGTGATAAGAGTAGATGAAGCTCATGCCTAAGGTTGCTGACTGTGCTGACTGCCACTATATATCATACACAGATTCAAATGGTCACACGTTTAGCATATTTCAGGGAATTGTTTAAATTTTCAGTATACCCTATTACAATTTAACAAATTTAAAAAGGGTAACACGGAAACAACATAAAATATTCGAAATACACTATCTAAAAGAGCTTTAACAGTGGTTGCCTTAAAACGTAAAATCTGTGCTTGATTTTACTTTGATCCAAAATCCTAATAGTTTCAATTTATTCTTTTTACAGTCGTGGTGTTGCTTTGTTTATTTTGTGTTTTTTTGGAAGACGGATTGTTACATTTTCTGGGTTGTTTGTGTTCTGTGTGTTTTGAAGTGGTGGGACCGTGTACTTTCATTTTGATCTTTAAAATTATGAAAAATAAGAGAACGATGTTAATGGATTTACGGACTCAACCAGGTGATGATTTATGTTTGATTTTCAACATATTTTACTAGGTCCCTTAAGGTTTGTTGTAACTGGGTTCCGCCAGTTACTAAAATAAAGAAACTGTTGTATAGATTGATATGAAATATTTGTTGTCGAATTTTAAATCTATTGTTTTTCATGTTTTTAGGAATATCATGGTTATATACTTATAATGAGCAATTTGCAAATGTCATTCTTTTCGGAAAGAGATAAAACCTATTATAAGCTAACATATATTTATATTCGCAATTGTCATCATCATCATGTACAAAATCTCCCGTTAAGCAGCCAGTGAGACATCCCTTAGCGAACACATCTATAGAAAATGTGTTCCTAAAATACAACTTTTATGAGCATATTTTCTAGCTTTATTGCATGATTGATCTGCCTTTCGATAAAGATATTTAATCTGTATCACAGTCCCACATTAGTACTGTTATGTGTTTTCATTGACGTCTTCGAGTCGATATTATTAGACACACAAATCAAACTTTTTAAAACCTAATTTATTTTTGAATTTCATCGACGAAGGCTAGAAATACTTAGAAAGCGTGAAAGAGTGAAAGAGGCGGTAAGTAATAAATACAAAATGGCATTCGTGTTCTGTTCCGAGTCTGGATAAATAACGACTGGTATGGCGTATGAAAACGAATTGGCGTCAGGGCCTCTACGTGTACCTGCAATAATTCATTATTTTCCCTGGCTCTAAATGTATTTAGTTTTGTGGTTTGATTTTATATTTTAATATCTATAAATCGAATACCTATATATAAAAAACAATATTTACATTACTGGTGGTGCAGTTTTACAAGTGTTCGGTCATTTAGCAGCTGTTTCACTCTCATTAAGAGCTACTACGGAGTAGAGTCGTCCATACTCAAACAATAATTAAACAATTTTGTACAGTTTGAATGTGTGGGAATTCGGGAGACTTTCAGGCTGAGAGGACACCGGGTACGAGAAGGTTGTTGACCTGATGTTCACCTATGTTTAACTATCATAAATAGTCAGTGAACGATGCGTAAAATAAAAATTAAAGTAATATGATAAGTGTATGATTTGTTATTCTATTTACTCCTATTTTTCTGAGGATGGTTTGATAAATATTTATCAGACTCGATGACTCAATTTAGTTTAACATTTAACAAAAATCTAATTTCTCGAAGTCCCCATTCTGCATGAAAAGAGGAGCACACTGTCTCAAACCCTTTTTGCAGGTGAAGCTTTCTTTAAACAGTTGTCTGTATATGGTTCGATATCTAGTCTCACTGTAGGTGTCACTCATTATTCAAAGAGTTATAATGTATCGTCCACGACCAAGCGAACTGACGGAAATATTGCATCAAGTAGGGGTCAGATGTGTCAAATATCAATACTGAGATGGTGATCATAACAAAGCAATATCCCATTGGAATGCTCAAAAGCCTCATAGCGAATTTGGTTTAAACAGATAGACCTGACTCAATGAATAAGCGTTAATATAAACTTTGTACGTACAAGATATATATATATATATATATATATATATATATATATATATATATATATATATATATATATATATATATATCAGTTCATGAGATCTAACTCCAATCATCTCAGTCCAGAGCTAAATAGATATTAATATTAGGCTCTAGCTGATCCTAGTGTTCTATCGCAACATTTGTATAAAAGTACTTACTAAATAAACATAGAAAGAAAGAAAGAATAATGAGACAACTCTTCGTCGACTGAACAAATCAACGTGTAAAGATAAAAATATTAACAACAAATATATACAGTTGTCCAGCAATAGTAGTAAAATTTATTATATATTTAATATTTAAACAATTAAATGTTTTAGTATGTGAAGAACCGATACATATAATACAATTGTTGCAACCTCTACACTGAAATGTCTTTCATTTCCATTTTGGAAATATTCCTGCCCTCCTTATGCATTGTATAATGTATTGTTCCTCTTCTTCTTCTTCTATCGCCATTACGATCAAGATGTCTTAAAATATGCCAACAATGTTAACATTTATTCGAGCAGTTAGGTCATGCCAATAAATAATGGTTAAATTTATTTCAAAACAATAAATAAGGTTTCAAATACTATATTAATTTAAATAATATTTCAGATAATGCATGCAGCTTGTCACTGATTGAAATTATATGGCTTCTTTTTATTGGATATTCAGTGTCACCCACACTTGTTGCACTCTTCGACAAATCGTAACACTATTTACTAAATATTATACTAAAAGTTCTTAATATCACACACATAATCGCGTTTGAAAATAACAGAGAAATCGAGGATGGAAGACTCTCAGCTTTTAAAATTCACTTGCGAGAAAGAAAGACAAAAAGAGATGGAGTTACTCCGTTCGTAGTGCATTATTCACCGCATTCTACTACAACAGAACTGCGAGCAGATTGTTACAACGATGGATTCATTATTTCACAATAAACTGCCAAAGTCATTTTCAGTGGCTTGGTCGGTCTCGTATTTTTTCATGCAGACATGATACTATTACAATTTATTATTTGAAGCACGTTTTTTTCTTCTCCAGATAGACAATAAATATATAGTTTTAAACTTATCAGTTACAATTTAATTATAATAGTTGTATGCATAAGGGAATTGTCGACATTTATGTCCTAACCTAGCCACGGACAATCTTCAGCTCCGATATGTGTCGGGCATGATGGTTTTAAATTATCGACTAGTCAAAGATTGGTTTGTTGTCTATTGATAACTACAAGGGGGCTAAGTATACATGTTTACTAATATTACTTGTCAGTTGTCTTTGACAGGTGTATGACGAACGCCCCCACCTTTCTTACAATTAGACGTCTGGACGTCTTTGTAGGCGCGAAGAATGGAGCAAACATCTAACACACACACCCCAATCTATTTTTATCACCTATTGTTTACATAGCAATTATAGGAAACCTGTACATACTGATTGTTTGCAAATAATGAAGCAGATCAAAATATCAGTTTTCAAAAACTTTCGCTAAGCTCAACGATTAATTTGATACAAGTCACCGATTTCAAGGTGATTAGGTGCTAACCATTAAGTAAATGGATATAAATACATGTTCTCAGATACTTTAGTTGTGAATATATGTAAATCATTAAAAGGTCTAGTCATTGTGATGTCGATGAAACGATGAATACGCCAGCATGTGTAGGTTAAAAAGGCAATTTTACGAATTTTCTACAACAAAATCTAATGAACCTTTATGACAGGAAAATAGTTTCATTGTTCAGCTTAAGACATTTTACTTCAATAACTGTACCCTGCTCTATCCCTATATCTCTATCCTTCTCTCAACTGTATTTCCATTAACTTTATTTATCAATTTATTTATCCGTATATATATATATATATATATATATATATATATATATATATATATATATATATATATATATATATATATATATGTGTGTGTGTGTGTGTGTGTGTGTGTGTGTGGTTATTCTTATATTTGCGTTCTACAGCACAGGCATAGTCGTGTACGGATCGCCCACTCAATCTGGTGGACGTGGACTGAAGGGTAGCTAACTTAGTGCCTACTATGAGCAGTGAAAATCCACTCAGTCTGTTGGATTTCCCTCCCATTTTAGTGAAAATGCATTGAATCTAGTGACGTCCGTCACGGATATTACTGCAGCTGTAGTGGGTTTTATGGCACCCCTCACTGACTGTATTGTATTCTCTCAGCAAGCTGACTCACTAAAAACCAAAAACAGATGAAAGAAATCCTTACAGTGTAAACCGGACCATTGCAGATATCAATTTAACAGCTTTATCTGTACGAACGCTACAGTTACAACACATCGTGTTAAATTTATCAGTGGCCTAGTTAGAGATACATGAAGACGAAGGTTCGTAACGTAGAAAAAGAGAGGTTCAACATTTAAAAGATACGTTCGTACCATGTCCATAATGTTGTGTACATCACAGGAACTTGACTAGCAATAATTTACATTTACATACTACTCTGCATCTAGCGGTAACGTCGATGTTCATTCTCAATAAATGCTATTTCATAAATGCGTTTTGTGTGATGATTAATAATTTGTCATATTTTCCTTTTATTTCCATACTATTTCCAGTACCCACTTCGAAGACATTACTGAATGCGGTAATACATATAAAATTCGATAACAAATTATAAATAACGTTATACAACTTATATCCGACATGAACGATCAAGAACATTGGAACATTATGTACATCATAATTCTTTTCAAAAATTATTATACAAGAATAACATGACATCGCCCATTAAAATAAAAGAGTTACACGAGCAGGACTAAGAAAAGTTTTTTTTCTGCACTTTTACCCCTATGCGTCGAACATAGCATTGACTTTGAAAGAGTACTGCATTAAATTTAAAGGCACGGAACTGTGTACACCGCATCGTCTGTTTCACCCTATCAGTATCCTTTTTTAATGAACAAAGTGATTTAAATGAAGAATAACCAGTTATTTCTGTCCTCATTCTTCCATGAAATCTACTTGTAAAACCGGACTCTGGCATAAAGGGGTGTTTCTCTGAAATCAGCTGCTATGTCTATTAATGAAGCTTCCTTCATCCAGTCAACAGCAGTCAAACAGGACAGTTCGCTCATGCAAAAGCTACTGAACAATGCCCCACTTCGATGTGACAAGATGTAATTAACTAATGAAAGAAAGTATCACACAACCACATACCTTAAAATTAAACAGATATTAGTTGGAGAAAAAAATTTTATATGAGAAACGCATTTGAAATTAAGTTCTCAAATTGCGTAAAACTGGTCTCTAACGCTATATGAAAAACTAAATATCAGGACCGGTTCGAGCTGGGGGGTCAGGTTCCAGAGTTTCCGGCCCCGGTCAATGCTAAAAAGAAACACACACACACACACGCACACACACGTCCTGGCACTTTTCACTTGAATTTTGACAATCGTTTTATTCTTGCGCACGTTTATTGGGTATTATGCATACTTTGAGTAAATAAACACATAGACTTTTACTTTGGTGCTCTTTTGAGGAAGGTCTGAGCGTTGAGAAATTTTTGATCCCCCCCACAACATTTGACCTGATCCGGCTCTAATATATTTATTGTTTATTTTTCCAATTAGTGTCTAGCCGTTAAACAAAAATTTAGATAAAAGTCCTAACGGCTTTCATGAACGCCTAAACATTTTTGTATACAAAAATCTTTATCATGCTTAGAATATGGCTGATTATTTGAGAGTATGATAACAATTTAATGCGCCATATTCAACTATATATTATGGAGGCATGCTCTCTATTGGTGACTCTTCATGGAATAAACTAAGATATTTTTATGAAGAAAGGTAACTGTCTTAGTCACTTTTTGATGAACCTGTCATCCTTCACCAACCCAGAAGCCAGTTTTTTTACCTTGAAGTCTGTTAACCATCGCTAGTCAGGAAGGTGTTGAACCTTGATGTTGATTTTGGCACCGATGTTTCTGAATGCAGACGTTTTAGGTTCATTAAGTAAAAACGAATTTTGAATGTATGAAAATGATTGAGAATAGCAATGTGGTTCTGTTGTTAAATTTTCGCATATTAGTGCCTTTTTTATAGGTTTTTATTTCTTGTAGAATTTGGTCATAAATAACATGTACGAACTTAAAGCACCAGAACTATAATGAATTGAAACACAAATGAATGATCATTTCTACACAATTAAAAGTGAATATAGTGACACTATTCGCGACTACCTTAGAATATATATGTATCTGTTCAAGATAAGCAGGAAATAATAGAGATTTACAAAATCGAAGGCCAAAACCTATTCAGCTAGGAGTACATGCAGTTAACTAAGTTTTACCAGGGGGTATCAATACAAAACCTTGAAGAAAAGAAGACAATTTTTAATAGCAATCATTGCCATTAGAGATATACGTGGCTTTGACATTTCGGGCGATCTACTTGGCATTATTGGTATATATGATGTGTTCAGTTTGTCAATAATACGTACAAGTTAATCAATGGGGTATAGCAAGGCAGGTGGGTGGAAAAATATGAAATAGAAAAAGAAATTCCACTTAGACAAACCAAACCGACGTACCTAATTGGGGGTTATTTCAATTGTAAATGAAATACAATCGTATCTATCGCAGATACCTGTTTCACAATTGCATTTGCATACTATTAGGCATTTCTGCTGAATTGCGAAAGAAGATGATTGAATGAATGTATACATAAATTAACTGCTATAACATTGGGAAAAGTTCTTATTGTCACTTAATCACATAATATCTTGTCCAAACCTTTTTACCTTCCTTTATTATTGATCTTAGTTTTACTAATCCAAAATTTGTTCATGTTGCCCGGAGATTAGTTTAGCTTTCCAAACATTCAGTGTCATTTGTGAGTTTATGAGCATAATTTTGTTAATTTCGCATTGCTTGCATAATTGCGGAACCCTGCATAAATAATACACATTTGGATCCAGGTTCTTTGGCGGCAAAAATGTTTTGTCTGTATTCAAGACAACTTCTTAAAAATAATTATTTGGTGAAAATACAATACATTTTTAACTCAACTGATAAAAAAATATTCTTATGATATTCGGATGATGTTTGCAGTATTTGTCATGTGGACTGAAAGAATGTAATGTATCAAATAATTAAAATCTGAATGAACTACAAATAATACAAGTTCATCCCCTATCGAAAATATTTAAGTGGTACAAAAATTTGATAACGTCGCACTGTCGATTTGGAAATATTCCTTGCATGCTCGTCATATGATCAAAACAGCAGTCCTTAAGTATATTTATTTAGCTGTTGGTTATGGAATGCGGCATCACGTGCCTCGCAGTCTGAATAAAATGTACGTATCTAACCGAAACAATATGCCATGCTCCTGATTTAAATATAAACTTATTAATATATTTGTTCCTACGAATCGCATCAAGTGTAATTTTAAAGCTAAATCCAATCATATCTCCTCCCCAGTAAGGCAAAGAGAAAATACACAAGGTGATGATGAGTATTCAGATAAATTCGTCTATTACAAATTATAAAGCCATCTGTTAACCCACACTACAGAGAGAGAGAGAGAGAGAGAGAGAGAGAGAGAGAGAGAGAAAGAGTGCGACAGACACAAAGAGCGAGAGAGAGATATAGAAAGAGATGGAAAGATTGTGCACTGTAACGTTTGATTGACGTCACCATTAAAGGCCTACGTCGCAAACCTGGAAACAGACATTGATAATTAGAGAGTATTACATGTTTAAGGTGTTACATTTATGTTCAATTTGAAATTCGTCAACTGACACTATTATGAAATAAAATTGTTTCCGTCCTTTATTCAAAACAAAAAATAAAAAGGGTAATTCCTGTGCGGTAATGTTGTATTTAGCAAGAATTTATGTAATAAATTGCTTTGTTAACCTGCTAGTAGTGTGCTTTTCTTATTTTCGTATGATCGTTTGTCGAATCAGGTCATAATTAACATGTACGAACTTAATGCTTAAAAAATTAAATAGACGGAAAATCAAATGAGTGAGCTTTACTGCAATAACATTCACGACGACCTTAGAGTTAATAGGGAACGTTGAAGACTAGGAATTAAAAGGGATTTACAATCTACCTCTTCCACCACCAGGTGTCACAGAATTGTATAAATCCTTTTATTTATTAAATACATGTACTCGGGTTTCGTTTTTGTGTACAACGAGACCAGAGGGTAATTTATGTATATTGTACAAAGATTTCGAAATGGTGAGTTCGGTTCATCCTATACCGCGCGTGCGAAGTGCTTTCGATGGGAAGAACCGAATACTGCCAGCGCACAGCCATGTATTGCGGCATCGTCTGTATATAAATGCCTCACCGTAAGACAAAATCTTTACATTCCGGAACGTCTTGTCAGTGAGCGGTCTACTTTAAGGACTTGCACATCAACAGCTGCAGAGGTATGTGAGTTATTTATTAATTTCTTGTTATAACTATTGTTTTATTTTGCATATTTTCTATGCAGCTTCGGCTTACGTAGTATTATGCAAATATTTTATATTCTTGTTTGTTACTTAGCAAGAGATTTATATTAGCAATATAAAGTTGCAATTTTAAGAAACGTTTTGTACCATAGGATTCTTATCTTAGGGTTCACTTCTGTATTGTTTTATAATTACTGTGCCGATAATGTAATCTATATAGTTTACCCTATAAAACGTCATTAAGTTGTTTGGTATATGCCCGTGTCATGCATAGTACACGGTGTTAGATGTATTTTCTGCTGACAAGAATGGTCGGACTGACCAGAGTGGTCTAATTGACCAGAGTGATCAGGGTGATCATATTTATTGGAGTGATCGGAGTCATCGTATTACAAGCTGCAGAGCTAACCATAGGAATTGACCGTAGCAGCTGTCAAGCTGAACCATATCAGCCGTATAGCTGAGCAAAGAGTTGCTGGTCGAGTAACAGGTGATCAGGCGTTGCTGACCGAGATGGTGGGCGCTGATCGCTTGATTGACCAACCTAGAATATTGACTGCCTGATTGACCAGTGTGACTAGCCAATTGTGTGGTGACGGAGTGTGTAACTTCATACATGCAAACTTTGAGCCGTGGGCTAATCTTTGGGGTTCGTAATACCCAGTGTGTTTTGGGGACTGTAAATATATTTTGTACACATGTCCCTTTGTTTTCATCATGGTCACTATTTGAGTGCATATGTTTTTACTATATGAGTAATATACCAGTTTTTTTTACTATTTTAGTAAAAGACACCCTTCTTTCGTTGTGAAATCACTGTGAATCATTCACCCCTTGTGCTTATACTGTGTAAAGTCATTTATTTGTAGTTTCATTATTTAGTTCGTGCGGATTATATTAATTGATCCAATATTTATATACGCAGGTATTAATCAGAATTCTTTTCTCATTCATCATTAAAGATTGCATTTGCATCACCATCAAGTGTTCGGTTGTAAATTCGAAATCCCACCCGGTTATCTTGTTACACTAGTAAGGAATGAATTTTTTTCTCAACGTACACCGGTTTAAAGCCAAACATTATACCAATCAGTGGAATAAGAGACGTTGTTAATAGCCCATTCCGGATAATGACATATCTTGAGGGTAGGATCGTCTCGATCTAGTTCTTGTTTTAAATTGTTCGGGTCAGATCTGTACAAACTAAATAGAGCAACCTGCAGAATGTACTGCAGACGAGCCATTAGGTATGTTCCAAAATTACATAATTATATTGCTGTGAGTTCTAGCTGGGGAAGTGAAGCTTAATCGGTCCAATCCCAGACGACCACGATGTCTGTCCGTGACTCACACGTTGTGTAAAAGATTAAGGTACACCATGGGAACGTGGATTTTCCGAAAAGCAGTATACATATACTGTAATTCCTGGCCCTTCCTTTTCTACTAATCTAAATATATATTCTTGTACTCTTGACACACACATACACACGCACACGCACACGCGCGCACACACACATACACACAGTTAAATTACTTTACTTATCGGCACATTTTATTAAGGAGCAAACATATTTCAAAAACCAAAAGCTATTTGTTAAAAAAATAGCATGACTTCTTTAAAGCACCGCAAAGTTTATTTGTTTAATGTTTTAACCTATATTATCATACTTTAGGGCAAATTCTAATCTCCCAAATGTAAATTATTTTTTTTCAGTCAGCTGAAAAAGCAGGTTTTGTTGAAGCCAAGTTTGAGTGTTGATTGCAAACCAAAACAAAGCGTCTATCAAAGTTTGGGTACAAAGTAGGTTATCAAAGTACCCTAGGCAACATAATTCATGTTGGAAAGCAATAATAAACACAATTAATCAAGCAAAATTATAATGGTAAACTTATAATCATTAAAGTATTTAGTTTCACGTTGTTATGCTTTGTCGTCTTTTGAATCCGACCGCTCTGTGATGCGGCTACCATAGCCTCAACAATGTTCACTGTATCAAGCCACACAAAAGTATTATTTCCCAAAGAAAAGCAATCATTAATTGGAGAGTGACACAAAGGTTATATTGTATTATATGTATGATATACGTTTTTATCATGCCACAGTTCTAAAGATAATCGGTTTATTTTAACCATATCTAGCAACGAACTAAAAGAACAAGTAATATCTGGAGTCAATTAAATATGTGATATATATTTTAGGTGATCAATATCAAATTAGAACATATATCACGCAGTAGGTTTTAACTTTGAGGGCGCTGTACAAAATTGGTTGAAACATTATTTGTCGGTGAACGAGGATATAACTAAGACGAATCATTACAAGTTCGAGTTGTTTTAAATAACACTATACTCTTTTTATCGCATAATAAATACATTCATTTTTCAATTTGTTTTACCGAAGTTTTAGTTGCAATTGTCGAGTTGGAAGACACTTAATAAAGGGTGGTTTATTATATTATATATTGAATGCTTAGCATAGCTGTAGCAATTAATGTTTGCACTAGTCAAATTACTATTTCAGCTAAACACGTATAATCAAATTTCCCTTTATGTCAGTGTACCATGAATCTTTTCTTATAGCCTTTCCAGATTCAAATATACGTTTCGTGAATAGGTTTTGCATAGATTAATATCTGCTACACTATAAAAGCCGCCTAATTTCATCATCTTTACTCCCCATTTTTATCTCTTATATTTTGCAATGGGTTTTAATATTTAATCATTCGATTTATCCATGTTAAACATATATTATCCAATAGTTTGCATTTATGCTGCAAGAATTGTTTGTAAAAGTGCATTTTAATAGTGCAGTTACCTTGTAAAATCATTGTACGATCAACGTTATTTAAATATTTTGTCATCATTTACCTCATTATTCAGTGTTGTTTGAACTCGATATGAAAACATGCATATAATAACTTTTTCAGTTTAGAATAAATAATGACTGACAATATTTCCAACGTGTATTCTATATAATGACGCATAAATGAGTCGATCACGTGAATTGGTAATGTACCACATTTGTCATACATCTTCATGTTAAACAGTGCTATGATAAAATAATTTTATCCACTCAAACTGGGAGTGCTGCTTCATGTTATACTATCGCCATCAGAACAGAAATTCCGTGCTTATTAACCTTTTTCGGTCATTCAAAACAGCGATAGATGGGAAATTGATAAAGACGACGGATATGTCGCCCGCGCTGGGAAAAAAATGAATAGTTAAGTATTATTTAGTTTCAATCCTTAATGATCCTATATCAAGAGAAAGGCGAATATATATTACTAAGGACTTGGTATTTTGCGATGCAGGGATATTATTTATATGTATAGGAAAGTATAAACATTGAGTCTTTTTCAAACTCGTATTTCATTAAAAATGTAGAGATGTTGAAATTACTAAGGGCGCAACGTTTACAAGTTTCTAGACGCTTTAGTCATTCTAAACCGAAATGATGCCATTTAACACAAGTGATTAGAAACTAAACCTTTGCTGTTAGCTGCACGTTTGGCTTAGGGCTGACAACTCTTTACATGGAAGCCATTGGGTGATCTCTCAACTTTGAAAAAAAAAATATTTCAAGGTTTCCATGCAGTAACTCATCATTCACAGTTAACTGAAAGTGAGATAAGAAAAAGAAATGAAACAAACAAAGCCCCACGAAAACGATTCGACTCAGTGAAAGCTGCCGCAATATCCGTGTGGAACAAATAACTATGCATGCGAATTCCACCAGAAACTGGATGCATAAACCTTCGAAAGTTTCGCGAACATATTAATATGTTCTTTATGCTAAATATAGCATGAAGCTTCGAAGTGTCCACACACAAACACACATATAACACACACACACACACACACACACACACACACATATATATATATATTATTAATGTACATAATAAAAGACGAGGCGACAGTCTATGATATTTCATTTGCCAATATATACAAGACGAAGATTCAACAACCATATTTCCTTTCAAAGATATAACTCGATCTTTTCTTTCGACCTGCAGAAATATACTAGCTTTTGCATATAGAAATAATTAAAAACTTACGAACTCAGCAAACAGGAGCAAGTATTATTACCGTATCCGTACAAATATTGCAAAAAGCATTGAATTACTGTTCAACTTCTCTTTTTATTTCAATGCTACAGTTAAGTTGCATTGATAATTTGAAGGTCTAATATGGACTCAGTAACAATGCTAAATATTTTACGGCACCCATAGAGAATAAACAAAACAGTTCAACGATTCATATTCTCAAGCTTAAAATCCTTAATTAACAAAATCCTATGTGAGTCTCTCAGCAATCTGATTTTGTATACTTGATTGAGAAATTATATAGCTTTACAGCCTGTGTATTTAACCTTCATAGTTCGATTTACATGTTTGTTGTAACCGTATCATTGACATTGCTTGGTGTATATAACCAGTAAAAGCCATTTTATCTTGATTCAGTTTGTCAGAAAGACCATGCTTAATATAGCTGATGAAGAAGGTAAGCTAATTTAATTTTGTGTGGCATTGTTTCTTACTGCCTAAGATTTGTACATGATAACAAAGATGATAAATACAGCCGAACATTCTGCCTAAATATTCGCTTCGGCTAAAGCAGGATCTCACACGTACATGACTGTTGGCATGGCTACTGATTTCGTGACTGTTCGCAGACAATAAAAAACCGCCCATTTACAGGTGTGAATGTTGCGGCCTTACTAAGTACAGTTACTGAATCATCCAACATATCCGATCATGTCATAGTCTTAAGAATATCAAGTTGCCAACTTTCGAGAAAAAAAAATCAGATTGAGAATTCAACAACTTGTGTCTTAGGGATTTGTTATTAGATGAGAAAATAAAACTGAAACTTTTAGTATTCAGATCAATTCATCACAATACAAAACACACAGAGTTGATTAACGAAAACATTGGGTAAAATTATCTGATACAGGATAATGAGCACACAATATGTATTCATATATATATATATATATATATATATATATATATATATATATATATATATATATATATATATATATATATATATATATATAACAATAAATTGTGACTAAATTGGTAACTTGTATCCTTTTCTTTACGTTTAAACAGTTACATCATAACAATACATATCCCACAGAACATTCCTGACAGGACCGAACTCAACTGAATTTTTACATGCATGCCACAAACGATTAGAATGATTTTAACGACGTTCTGTTCAATGAATCACATATTTACAGTTGAACTGGAAAGGTGCCAAAATTGTGATGCATTTGAACAAAAATGTGAACCATATGCCCCTCAGAAGACACAAGTTTCACTATAATTTCCGATGTTAATAGTTTGTACTGAAACTAGAGAATAACATATTAGAAAGACGTATCTCAAAAATATTAATGCATGCAAATCTAGTGAGTTGCATAATTATGTCGTTCTAATTGTCATTATAAACTCTGTCTCCGTCGTATTTGAATTTCGCAAATTTCTTAACAAGCATAGCCTTCCTATTCTCATTTATGAAGGTTATCTGCTACAGTACTGGTATAGAAAATTTCTTTACATTGGCAGAACTGGATAATCTATTTGACAAGGCGATGTTAACATAACCCGAAGCAGTTTGAGTCGACTAAACTATCTTTGTCAATTAATTGAACAGACGTGTTTTTAAAAAGGTAAATTCTGTTCAAACACAACCTACTCTTTTATACAGAGCTTCATGTATACTGTGCAATGAAGACAAAAAAAACTATGTATGCAAATCCATTTTAAACAAGCAGATTGGTTAACATCATACACTATTAGCATAAATGGCGTGTTTGTGATACAGATTGACAGAGACAACTCATTCCAATTACATCAAATGAACAGAAGTATTGAAAGGATGTTAGTACTTACAATTATTGGTTTGAAAATCTGCAGATAAACAGCATATTGGCTTATTTTACACAAAACGCATAAACAAATTATGATGAGGAAAATTTACGCATAAGTTAGGTTTATGGAAAGAGCCCAAGGGTATTTAGTTTATAATGGCTTATATATATATATATATATATATATATATATATATATATATATATATATATATATATATATATATATATATATATATACGTGTGTGTGTGTTTGTATATGTGTGTGTATTTGTGCGTGTGTGTGTTTATACATAATGATAGGAATAATAGTAGTTGATTTCTTTCGGAACATTAACTTAAGCAGAGTCATGTAACCAAATGCACCTTGAAGTAGGAAAAGTTACTAGTCGTTTGATAGAACTGAAAAGTACAATTAACAGCCTTCCGAACGTCAGTTTAATTCTTTGTAGTGTTTAACAAATACTCCTTTTAAATTTTTTATTAAGCAAGCAGTTCCATGCCACGCAGTAAAATATTTCAGTGTTACCCCACCCAATAAAAAGTGTATATAGCGGTCTAACAGAGAAAACACTGGATCAGTAACTTGTAACGAAAACTAAAGTGTGAGCATTTAGAATTAAATATTCCCAAGAAAACGTGAGACCAGCAGAATAATGGAACCAGGTCAATATTTACACATTGGGGTTGAGTCTCAGAACATGATCAAATAAATTACAAAATAGTTTTAACCGTATGGCTAGTTCAAAATGAGGTTACGTATCTGACTGGTATGAGCCGACATATGGAATTATATGGGAGTAGCTTAATTTGAGCCGTTTGATATGATCGTAAAACCGCTAGACTATAAAACTAGTGTTGAAAACCTGTTTCAGAGGGGCTGTTGTGCCTAGCCGAAGGGCCGCCGCCGACTTCAATGTAATCATGATAATGTTCTTAGGATATACAAACCAAGTGTACATTAATTAATTTGCAGTATAATAAATTGCACTAACGAGTAACAATATTAGTGGATCTTAAGTGTCCTTGAACATGTCACTGTTCATTTGGTGATGTGGCTGCTGTGTTGTGTATCTACAAGGTCACTGATTGGTCGGTTCCGGTCACGATTGTATATTTGTTTTGTACGAGCGCTCATGTATACAGATTTGTGTTTATTGTATCGATTTTAGATTTTGCAACTAACGTCATCATATCAATAAAAGTGCTATATCAATATTTATGTATCATGTCCATGATGAATCGATGATAAGTGTGATAAATCTGCATAATGACAACTTTTTGTGCTAGATGTTGTATCTACCACACGTCAATATTCTGATCTTTAAAAATAATAAGATTGTAGTTTATCGCACTTAGGATGAAATATTTTAATCTCGGCTAAAACTGAATGCACGGAGCAGTTACAACTTGAATGCAATAATACAAAACAACGTAAGGATATATTCAAAGACTTTCAAGCTTCAAACATACAAATATCCAGGCTAAAAGGTAGATTTATTTGATAAATTGTGATCATTTTGCTAAGTGTTGCAATTTCTTGTTAAAGTAAATGGTTTCGTTGACAACCAATCCTAGAACGGAAAAATAAACATAAACCTCCATTATGACCATTGCTACGTGCGGAAGATAGGACATGGCTAGAGAGCAACAGAATGTTGCTAAGAAGGTGTCACAGATTTAGAATATGTATCTAACATTCTTTTGGAAGCAATACATTTGATTATGATAGCAAAGCCCTAAAACTTATGACATATTACACTGTGCTTTAAATCTCATTATTAAATAAGCTCATGTTTGTGTATCATACTGTTAAATGTATCGTGTTATACTTATTGCAGCAATATGGAGCAGATATAACGTTAATGGTCCCAAGTTTCAAGATAAAGATAATATTTATGCAGAAATCATAGATTAGTACCTTCACAAAACATATAATTATGGTCTGCCAGAATTCATAAGAAGGTTAGCAATTTTACTGCGCTATTTGGAATGGAGAGTTAGTCTTTACACTTCGATATTGTCAATTCACTGTTGCAATTTTGGTACAGACCCGAAACGAAGATTCAGAATTTCATGTTCTGCAGGACGCTTCACAGAACCTCAATAATAATAATAATAATAATAATAAATAAATAAATAAATAAATAAATAAATAAATAAATAAATACATCAACACTCCTCAGTACATAAATAAATACTCTTCCATTCATAATCTATCAAAGATGCTTAATATTATCAAGTAAGTGTGTCACATTGAGACATTCAAAAATTCAGTTAATATCTCGAAACCAGGTATTGGAACTACGAGGATTTTATAAGCAATGTGATGTGACGTGATTTTGATTTTTACCGTAGCTTTAACAATTTCTCAGTCATATCGCTACGATGTCTGCAATGTGGCAGTTTATAGTGATATATAGCACTGGGGCATCATGCCACAGACATGTAGCATGATGTCCCACCCAGTTACATTATCCTGAAACCGGGCCGACCACTCCTAATAATAACTTCTTAATGCTGAAAGCCAAGCGAGGCAGCTGTTAGTATCATTTTTGTAAGTCTTTAATATGACTCGGCAGGGGATTGAACCCACGACCTTCCGCATCCGAGGCGGACGCTCTAACCACTAGGCCACCGGAGCGGTCAAGGGATATTTTATCTATTACGGACTGTTACGTGCTATGTCTTATGCATTAATGACATTTGCGTTGTTTGCTGTACTACCTTATACATGTATGAAGGAGATAAACTTTGACTATTGAATGCGTCCTGAATGAGCTGAAATTAATATATTTCTTGCAACTTTGTTTCATGCCGTTTTACATGATCTTTGTCACTTCTTTGCCTTCTGATTATTTTATTTCATGCTACCTCTTTGAGAACACTATTTGATAAATAACATTAATGTCGATTGCATTTTTCTTACAAAAGTAATATTGCATTTTACAGAGAAACGAACGGTATATTGTTATTTTGTAACTTAAATTGTTGCAAATTTATTATGGACATACATACTATGAAGATAAACAAAACCATGTTCAATCTGATGTTAATTGTCCAAACCAATGTCACAATACGAGCAGTTCCTGATTACACAAGGAGGTAGCAGTCATATCATAAGTTTCCTATTCAAATACGAAAGGTTCTAGCAACTGGGAGCAGATCGACCTCCTTTGTTACCTGTACTTCTTACCGAACGACTGTGACTGAATAGCTGTGAGATTATCAAATGTGACTGAAGACGTGTTCTTGAATTAGGACTGCAGTGAGCACAATATAACTTAAAATGTTTAAAACGATGCCATTAGAAAGTTATAACCGATATCATTCAGGTCGGTTGTTTTCAAAACATGTATATTAATCTAAGCCCGTAAAGTCTTTGAGATTATCTCCTATCAATACAATCTCTGGATGAAGAATAAAACGTGCTAATTGTTTGACAAAATATTAATTACGAAAATGCTGTATTACTCACTTGTATGCAGTACACTCTCATTCCATTTGGTACCAGAATATGTGTGGTTGTCATTGAGTTGGTTCACCTAGATTAACCTAGGGGCGTGTTTTGATAAAGACGTGGTTTTAAAATTAGACTCTTGATATAGGATTGCTCATATGCATGCAATGACACACGTACATTACTCAGTTTTAAACTGAATGAGAACAACAATTGTATCATTGTTTTAAAACTTAACAGACATAAGAAAGTCTGCAACTTAAAAGAAAATGATTTAAATTTCTCTTAAAGTCATTTTGTAGGTATCCTGAGCTTGAGTACGAGATAAGTAGAAATGGCGTGTTCAGAAGGAATTAAATCACTCTAATGCCCTGACCAGTATTAAGACAAATATAGTTCAGTCAACTCACTCTAAGCATACTTCGTGAAGTGCAGTTATGATCACATTGTTAAAACGATTACACATTTATGCTAATCTAACCATTCTGCCGCATATTGTTACCAGAAAGCTCCACACATACCGCTAGAAAATCTATGCTAGTTAACAGTTCGAAGGCATTCATAAAGCAGAAAGAAACATGGATTTTATAGAGATGTTAGCATTGTCGTCCTCGTAATTGTCATGAGACATTTATTGTTAATGATTAATCGATCTGATTGCCCAATCATCTTAAGAGAAGATTATAGACATTATTAAATAGCTGTGCTCATAGATGTATGGGGCAAATTCAGACATGTAAATTATTCACATTAAAGGGTATAAAATCTGATAAAGATAATTGTATATTCTGATTTCACAACAAATTCAGTGATATCGAAAAAAGCCTGCAAAGTAAACATATGTCTTCACGTTGGTTTTACAATAGCCGAACCGATGCTGTTTCATCGAAGGATTTGAAACTCAACCCGATCTGTACGTTAGGATTACAGATGACAGCCATTGATTGGCCTTTATAACTTTAAAAATGAGTATCTATCCAGTTTTCCATGTCCAAAATTAAATGAGCATACACATTTATTTCAAGAGAAATAAATAAAAAGCGCTGACATTATCGATATATATATATACATATATATATATATATATATATATATATATATATATATATATATATATATATATATATATATATATATTGCAAGTCTGCGTAAAAGGAGGACGAGGGCAGAGTTTCTAATACTTTTTAAATTTTTTTCGCTGGGCACATTTTTCTTTTTATACACTAATATATTTTTAATTTCGATATTCGAAGACGGTTTACTCAGATTTGACCTTGCCTGTGAAATGAATTCAAGAAATAATTTACCGTTTGGCTTTTTTATCAAGGGAGCACAGAGGTTGCATTGATGACATGAACACGCAATGAGGACTATAATGCTGGAAGGAGAGCACATATTTAGACTGAGCAAAACAGTCTATCGCTTTGGATTCTCTTGTTTACAATATCTGATGAAAACTACTATGCGGGTATCTCAAAATTTCGTTAGTATAAATAATGGAAAGGCTTGGGTCTGTTTTTCTCGATTATTAGCGAGATTACTGTGACCTTAACATTGATATTCATTTTCATAAATCCATCAGCACGATTCAGTTCAATTAGGTACAGAGAAAGCAAACATGAATTAGGTTATCATGTGTCGTAGTAGTCAACTTGTATACATGTGGATATAACAAATTATACAAGGAATCATTTAGACAGCTGTGCAGTCTTGATATAAAAATAAACATGCTTCCATGTTCAAAGTCAGGCGGCGCAATAAGTGTTAGAAGTTTGAAGGTGTATTTACAACTCTTAAGGTGTCTTGGATTGTTTCTGTTTCTTCTTGCGTGTAATGTCAACAATTTACATGATTCGCATAAGTGAATAATATGATCAAATGTATTCCATATCAGGTGCTGAAAAATGGCGTTAAACCCATAACAACAACAAAACATTAATTCACTGAGCAACTAAATGATACTGAAAGAGGACTGCTCATTTGCAGCTTCAATGTCAGTCTCACAGATCATAACACGAATGTATACCTATGGCAGTGATTCGGACCACTTCGGTTATATATGAAACATTTATTGATTGAGAAGTTGCGAATGCATCAAACCATTTTTTCATTCGAAATGTCTCGGCTAACCGGTTAATCAACGGTGCGGCAGATCACTTACGCATCTCACCCTTGTCCCTTTGAGTGTGAGTCTCATCTCGTCCATACTGGGTAAGTGACAAAGCTTTCCAATAGCTGCCCTGATGTCGTTAGTTCTTCCTTTAGTCTTCCAGGGTTCGTCTTCACAAAACCCCACAAAATAAATAAACAAAAATCCAATCGGAAATTATTCAATGAAGTCAATAATAGATTGAGAGTTCATGTCTGTGAAGACGTTGCATATTTATGTCTTTCAGAAATAGACGTGTTCGTCTGAATATTTACTGTTATATATATATATATATATATATATATATATATATATATATATATATATATATATATATATATATATATATATATATATATATGAGTATTATACCCGGCACTAAGCTTTTTGAGGGACTGTTGTACTTGTATTATTATTCAATCTGAAAAGATCAGTTTTCAAGTTCTTTGTTTTTCTATGTTTCTATCTTAGTTCTGATTTCATTTGTTAATGTTTTATGTAAGTCAATTACTAACAACTGTACAACAAGACAATACAATACAAGACCACCAATATATTCTAATCAAAACCCAATCTTTGCACTAGAAGCAAATTTTTTCCGATCAGAAAATAATGAGCTTCTTTAGAAAATGATGGTTTAATTTATTTTATTCGTTGATGTTTTCAAATATTGTTTACATTCTTTTAAAGACATTTTAAAGTTAGCGATATCTGCAGAGATTGCGTTATATCTCTTTTCATGAAAATAATGGGTACTCAGTAAACAGGTTTATTGATACGTGCACTAACCAAACGAAAATGTGCAAAGATTGTATTCATCCTTCTTCATTTAAACACAGAAGAAAAATTAGCTTTCATAGGAAAATGATTTCATTGTTATTGGCGATTCTTTTCTGAATGATCTGGTGACTTTTACTTTTAGAGGTAAACAGTTATGCCAGCATTAATATTTATTAGCTCAATTTCTTTTGCTAGAACTAAAACTGTTCTTCCAATGGAATCGTTGCTTTTTGGAGCATTACATTTGTACGTATTTGGCTAAGAAAATGCTATGACTATTTACTCTTATTCTGAAACCTTTGGTCTATTAACACCTCTCGGACGCATTTGAACGCTCATATTACACTCTATATATACTAAATGCAGAAAACGCTAAGACGATTGATTGTGTTTTGATTATTAAAGGCTACGGAGTTCACATTTTCTATATAAATTCAAAGATTAAGTTGAAAGGTAGGGTGATAATCATCAAACCTGTATGGTCTGTAATGCTTTCTGTATGAAGGTGTAGCCATTATCTTTATATTATGTTTACTGCATATTTTAATTTGTGGCAATAATGCGTAATAACTGTAAATGCGTGTTGTTAGCTTGTTTTGGTAACATAAAATCTGTCCAACTGGTGGTTAATATCTGAAACTATATTTTAACATTAGAATACATTATTTTCAGAAAATTACTATAACTTATAAAAATTGGGCAATGAATTTTATATATAATAACTTGATTTTCCATACGATAAAGGATTCGTTGATACTTCAACACCATGTACCAAATGTCGAGTTTCCTAATACAAAAAAACAACATATTTTCCTAATTTTATGTAATACCTTATCCATTTATTCCTCATCGACTTCATGATGTTGTTCTATACATAAAAGAAAATCTAATAATTACAACATATATATTTCAAAGACAAATGTTAATGAATATTAAAATAAATAACACCAATAGGTACAATTCTATGGTTCGTTTTAAAAACACGAATATTCATCAATATGTTGAATATTCTTAGTGTCATACGAAACCATGCAAATACGGAATACCCTATAGTCAATCCAAAATATATAGAAGAATTATTTCTGATTACATTGGTTTTAGATCATATTTGACAGATTTAAGTCAACGTTTTTTTAAATATAAATTATTCAAATGACATCATTAATACCGCTTTACAAAAATAACTTCCCTTACACAACTTGACTCACTACAATGTACAATCAAAGAACGAAATACACTACAATGTACAATCAAAGAACGAAATACAGATATCATTCCTGTTGTGACTGAATATAATCCAAATTTACCTAATATAGGTAAAATTATCAATACATATTGGGATCTATTACAATTATCGTTTCATGTAAGTGTTAAATCGCTACACAAAAGAAAACCCACACTTGCCGATAAATAGATAAAGAATCTTAAAGATTTCCTAATTATTTCTAAACTAGAAAAGAAAAAAAAACCATCATTTAGAAAGAGCTCATCCACTCAGTGTAATAGACCTAGATGTTCTTTGATTAATGAAAATACTTCTTCCAGTAGCAGCAATAAGCATTACCAAGGAAACTTTTATGATGCGTTACGATACTAACTGTGCAACATCAAATGTTATTTATTTGATCAACTGCAAAAATTGTGGCATACAATATATTGGACAAACCGGTCAATGAATATATAAACGCATGCACCAATATAGAGACAGACATAATTTGTTTTATATAGATCAATCATTTTCATCTTATGTCGTCGCACACTTTAATGACAGTCCCATACTTTGCAAAACGTTTTATTTCAGCATACTGATATAGCTGATTCTGAGATGGAGCGTCTGTTATAAGGAACATATTCGATTCACCGTCTTAATACAATATATCCAAAAGGTCTAAATTAAATAAATTCTGAATACAAAATTTCGCATGTTCTTTCTTTAGTAAATTCTTTATTAAGTATATACATTTTCTTGTGCTCAATTGTTCTTGTTTCTAACTAGGATCATATTTATTCCACTGTAACTCAACTTATATAATTAAAGTTATCTGCATAATTTGTACGGTAATGTAAATAAGTAAGTATTATATGAAAGAAATGATATCTCCATTTAAAATATATTATTACAATATTTTTATGATGTTAGTTTTATCACTTTTTCATTATTTTAAATTTTTGTTCTTAGAAATTAGAATGATATTGAATTATCCTTAAATAATTGTACATGGGGACATAATTCAAATTTAACTAATTAATTAACATAGTTTAAAAAAACATAACACATTTTTTATTCACTAATTATCTACGGACATAAATTTTAAAAGAAAAAAATTAAATTTGTAGTATAATGTTCAATATTTTATCAAGTCAAAATATATTATAAATAATATAAATAATACATTATATGCAACAAACAAATAATAAAACTGTTTATATCAATTTATCCGTAAGGAAAAATATGCTACTTTACAAATAGTATTCTCTTAAATGTAAGTTTTTTAAATATCATAATGCATAAATTTAAACAAATCCGGGAGTCATCAACTAAAGCGATTCATTTTGCTATATAAAACAATCTTGCATGACATAAATTAATCAAACTAGGTTGAGTAGCACCTGATGTAGACTAACTCATAAGAGTGTGGAAGAAAACGAGTTTATAGATATGCCTATCCAAGCGAGCTAGATATTTGGTGATCTAATTAACTACCGAGGAAATGTGATTTAAGAGCCTTTCCCATGGATACAAGAAGGCAGCATTGGCCGGGTTTCAAACATACGAAACTTGGATTAGCAGTCAAACGTTCAGCTAAATGAACTACTCGGTTCCTGGTTCAGAAGACAACAGTTTAAACAGGCTTAGGATATGTTGCAAAACTAAGTTAGAAACATGCTATTATGCATATATTGGAAAAGGCACACGATGCCTTATTGTTGAAAATAGTACTTCTCATTACCATTACAACATGAATACGAAATAATTACGTAGCATTACATGCACAGAAAGCAACTTGAACAACACCTGGTGAATTTAGACATAAACCAGAAAAATATAGCTTTACCGTAGCAGTAGAAGGAAATTCCTGTACAATTACTCTAATTTGTACCAACAAATTCTTGTGATCATTAGCATCTACTCAAAGCCAGACTGTAAAGAATATGATTATATGCGATTTCGAATTTTTAGGACTTTTGTGATGTCTAATAGTGCTAGATGCAATGCACAAAAGGCTCGAAAATTTTTGACACATTGCATGAGAGAAGAGCGCTGATGATTTAAATATGTTACCGCAATGAGACACAGCGACCATACACATATATCCAAAATTTCTTCACTTACCAAAGAGAAACAAAGTATACAGCTTACGCATCGATTGTCTTACAATACATATGTTTTCGAGCATAATATGCTATTAAGACACTTGGTTGGATATAGCTTAGTTTTCTACGTTACAGAGACAAAAACTAGGTTATTTAGTGGCAAGGGAAATTGTGTAAAGTGCCTTGCCTAAAGGACACACTAGGTAGCCAGTCCAGCCTATTCCGACTGTAGGATTCAATCCTTCATCCTTTCGATGACAAGACCGGCAAACTATGTACGCAAGGGACAACTTTCATGCATAAGTTTCATGCCATATCAACCTTCCAAAAATCATATAATTGTGTATATTGTGATATATGACTGCCTGCATTTGTTTAAAGATTTAAAACTGTGTGTAACTTTATCTGTATTCATGCCGTTGTTTACCATTATAACATCAATCCATTATCAAAGTTAATTTATTGTACTGCATGAATGCCAATAAGAGATTTTAGAGTTAGGAATTATATGAGAATTCGTGAGAAAACGTCGGTTGTCAAAATAAATTTCATTAGCTAACCTAACAAAAAGTATCCATACAGGTAAGTAAATAACGTGCTATCGTAGGAACTTTAGTCTAATACAAAATGTGGGTTCCTAACTTTCATTATTGTACTGGTGGTGCTAATTACAGCAGCAATGGGGTCTGAGTGTGTGGATTGGTGGGGTTAGTCGCAACAATTGAGATAATTGGAAGAGGTCAAAGTTTAATCAACAAACATAATGTCAAAATAGAACCATTAACATACTGCTGTTTGAGACCTTGATAAGCTTACACAGTGGTACGTCAAATAAATTCAGTGATAAATGGCAATTAAAACAGAACACAGACACACACAGACACACGCACACACACACACACAGATGGCTCGCTTGGCGCTCAGAATCATAAGGTTAGTGTTAGGACTGGTCGGTCTCAGGATAATGTGACTGGGTGGGACATCATGCTACATGTCTGCGGCATGATACCCCAGTGCTAGAAAACACAATAAACTGCCACACTGCAGACATCGTAGCGATATGACTGAAAACTTGTTAAAGCTACGTTAAAAATCTAAATCACACACACACACATCCAGTTGAACATATAAATTTCTTCTGGCACTTCCATTCACTGTCAATGACTTTAATAATTATTCGAGTTTACACAATGATAGTAAATAGAAAGATAAGGTAGGTAACAAATATTTACAGTGGACAAGGTAGTTCAAGGTAGAAAGCATTTCAGTTTCGTGCCTTATAATAAGTATATACCACGAAACACGAGTATTGTGGTAACTAAATCTTTCCGTCACATTTAATTTCTTAAGGACTTAGATTGGGATGAATATCTGGATGAGGTCAAGCTGGTACTTCTATATGCATGATCAATTAATCGTACTAGTTTGCCAATCAAACTGAGATCTGCAGAACGAAAAGAAACCAGTAATACTGATGCCCTTTTAATACTCGGTGAAAGCATGAGAGTTCCTAAGGGGAAGCATTATTGTCAACTCCAAACTCCAACAATCTTCATAGCTAAAGAGAGTGTTTCAACCCCATGAATGCGAAAATACACCCACGACAAGGCATTTAACTTTTCCATTTGGTTGATAAAGGCAAAGTACCAATGATTTAGGGAAATTGGTATTCCGAAAGGAAAGAAATGATTCGGTGATCTTTGGCCATCGTACACTCTAGCTATCAAAAATATGTTTGATACGATGTCTTCATGAAGTAAATATTTAAGTACAAAGAATAACTGTTATACCAGTCGTAGGAAGATATGTAACAATATATTATATTCAGATACATTGTACAGGACTGCTGGACCACGACCAAGCAATGAAGACACATATGGTGTAAACCCAGCAGAATATTTGCGTCATATGATGCATTTGACTTAACCATTATATCAAAGACATTCTCCTCTCCTGTTTATGCTCCCTCTAACTTGACTAAATGACCCTTTAATTCTGAAAGATAGGTGGGTAACACTGATTCATTTCTTATTATCATTTAAGTGTGACATTTGAATCGCTAATATCAACTTTACAGTGGGTCATCAACGTTGAAACTATGTCGGTGTGTTAAAACTGCATTGTTTTGCCCCGAAAATATAGACCGAAAAATAATATATGTATTAAAATTACAAGAGGATGTTATTCATTATTTCCCTGAGATGTTGCCGATCCCGTGAAGTTCAATTACTTTAAGGAATGCATGACGACGTGGCACGGAATTGTTTTTGTAAGTGTACATTGAAATATGAATACATTTTATCATCCCAGGAGTGCAGAGTTTGAAACGCGCAGAATAAAACAAAACAATGCATACTTCACACTATTTTCCCATGTCTAGTAAGGTTATCCAAAATATTCTATTTTGCATTGATGCTAAGGTTTCTAATACTGAGGTACAATACGCATTTACCACCCCATGAGCTAGGTCTTCCGTGCAACGTATGGTTATTAGGGACACGGAAGTTGGTATAATCAAGCTAATTGATAATAATTACTAACATAAGTACAAAAGTAAAGAAAACAATAATAAATATTGCTGACTGCACCAATAAAAATAACAGTTTATCTTAAACATTTTGCTCCTAATAGTTTCTGTCAATTTTTTTTATAGGTATCACATATTTAAACATTATCCAGTAAAACCGTACAAAGGACGGCCTGATTATTTCTACTTCTATTTTAAACCAAAACGACTTGAAAGAGACAGCCACGCACACATAAAATCGTCTTCATGCAACCAGCACATTTTCTTTAAATACTTTTCTAAATTTGCTTATTAGCCACCCAGTAACCTATAATTACTAATATAACAATGAAATAATCCGGGACATAATCTGCGGCTACATAAATGTTTGCATACAATATACGACTCATCAATTTATAGGTCAATAACAAATATTTCTCAGCATCAGCATCAAGATGACACAACGAATTTCAAGCTTTTATTAATGTGGAAGTAATCATGTAAAGTTTTGTAATCTCAACGATTATTCTGTTTGATTTGATTGTCTCCTCTCTGTTTTGTATTTGACTTTTGAAGAAGGCTCATTAGAGTTGACACAGCTCAGGCTACTTAGAAACTAGTTTTGCACTGTTCGTTATCAATTTGTTGCATTTATTTTGATCAATCCCAGACACGCATGATCCCTTGCGGAATCCAGTGCACTTGGAAGTACTGTTATTTGCCATATGATATACATAAAATCAATTTTGAAAGACCAGCAAACTTCTGACAAACAAACAGAGATACACATTCTATGCTTTGATGGATATCAAACTCATATTAAATTTGTCCAGGAGAGGGATGACAGTGTTAAATTTGTCTAAATGTTTTATATTTTCTTCCGTAAATCTGGCTAGCATACATTTGCAACAATTTAAGATAATGTGCAATACTATTTTAACATTACACAAATTCTCTATTATAGATATCTTAAGGGAAACAATACACATTCACATGTGATGATATCCACTTTTGAAAAGCACAGATAAATATCTGATATTGATAAAAGTAACTTCAATCTGGGCAAAATAAATTCTGAATTAAGTTGGTGGTACTGGAAGTATAAATATGTGTGCAGATGGTTAATGAGAAAACTAAATCAGGCAAGTAATTGGCTGGACTTTCGTGTTGCAGGATATCAATATTTAAATATGTTACTAGGCTAAATGAAAGCTTTAGATCATAAATGGTTTGTATTTTATGTGGACTTGCTCAAAATAGAAAATTTATTACACAAAGTATCTCCACAGTATCGATCAATATCAGATAGATAAATGGAACATATAATTTAAATCAAGTTTACGACAAGGATGAAAACAGTATGTCATTGATCAAGAACTATGTAACATATTCAAAAGTGACATTTTGGGGTGATGCTGTTTGTGGGGACAGTATATTTCGATTGACGTGTGATAATGTTATACAGATGGGTAGTATATTTGAATACAACAAATATTTCTAAAAAAAAAACGATCTGCGACAGAAATGCTGAAAAGCATCGCAGAGGAAATTAACAGCTAATAATTTGTACTAATCATGCTAAAGGTTGCATTAGCTGCTTTTAGGTTAGTATGAATTGTTTATAAATGTGCCAACTTTGACAAGCTTCGCTCTATTATGCTCGTTGCATTGTTTACACTTGGAGCAACAATGTAAATGACCTACTAATGCCAAGTTAGTGACATGTCATGATGAATACGAAAACAATGACTAGTACTCTTAAATATTATTAAACAATTTATCAGACTACCAATAATTCCTGGTATTGCTTCTGTTACGTTTTCGCTAACAGAAAGACATAATTACACGGACAAGTCGCTGAGCGACAATAGCAATCATTAATTACGTGAACGGCAAAGCTTAGTTGTACAAAAACATCACACATTACAGTTTAACGAGTGACAAAATGTGAGTGACTATGTGTGCATTAAATGTGATATAGACTGAATGCAGAAGCTTTGCTCGTTTACATTATTATCTGCCCAACCTTTCCGATAAACAAGACTTTTACCCCACAAACTGTTTCCTCGGGGATGAAAACACGATGATGATAGATCCAGAAAATAAACTAAATAAGTATCTGGAGTTACTGCTTAACATTTACCAACGTGCAAATATTTTGTATATAATTGATTACTGTGGCTATTACAATTATTTGGAAAGAATAAAAACTAATCTAACCATACGTTTGTTTAGCATCAGGCATTTTGAAACAACTGTATGGGTTTTCTGCAAAATTTTAACTGTAATCAGAAATAAAATAACCCTTTTGATAGTGTTCTGCAGCAGTGACATACACCCAATAGAAACGGTCTTCACTAGAACTAATTTCGTTCAAAATGATGTATAATACGTCTGTTGATAAGTTGAAACAAAGCAGACAAAATGACCTTTAATTGAGTAAGAGCTTTTCGTTCACTAAATATTCATCATATAGCGGGGTTTTAATCTGCGTAATTTCATTTCCGGTTAATTTCCCTGGGATGGATGAAACGGCCATTTTACACCTCGAATTTCTACGTCATTTTAATCACGCATTTTATGATTCCTTCGTAACTTTCCTTCTTCTTGGTCAGTCTTGAGTAAATAAAGTTTTGACCTTAATTAGATCACCATTCAGAGCATTTTTAAAATCCAAAATCTTTGTAAAACACTGTGGGTTACTAAATATGATGTTCATTGGTAGTCACTAATGTCATGAAAGTTCTTTCTTTCCTTCATATCAACGCAAAACATTTCTGTCTCAATATAGATTGACATATGTATCAGTTGTAACCTATATTAAGTTAACACCATATTTGTTTTTCTCCCGTGGAACGTGTGTTTGCATGATAAATAAATCTATAGCGTAATTACTATTTCTTTTGTAAACATATATGGGTTGATTTGAACTCTATCGTCGTGTAGTCTTTATCTGACCATTTAATTGTAATACTGTCATGGACGAGCATGTACGTAATGTCAATGCAATATGTATCAATGAAAATATACTCGATGTAGTTGCGAAGTACAGCCTTACCCGATGTTGGTTTATTTTCGTCTCTAGCTATTTCAACTTATCGAGTTCTGTTAACGCAATGATGCACGGGCAAAGTGCAGTGAGAAACCCGATTACCTCAAGCTCTGTGGCTGTGGAGTTTCAACCACAAGCAGGGCACTTGTAGAGCTGTCCTTTTTTATAACAATATGACGACTTTTGTCAGAAAGCTATCCAATTTTCCTGTCAGACCTATGTTATATATATATATATATATATATATATATATATATATATATATATATATATATATATATATATATATATATATAACTGTACTATTTTTCAAGGTAGCAATTTTCATAACTGAACAACTAAATGCAAGACTGCATTGTATACATTAAATGATGCGTAATGTTCGTGTTCGTATAATTCAATGACATAATTCTTATAGGACACGGATTCATGTAATATTGTTGTTATTATCATAAAAATAATCTCTGTACAATAGTTCTGGTGAAATGAATTAAAGTGTAACGAAGGTAACGTAACTTAATGTATTGTAATCACATTTAACCTTGTCTCGTGTACTACTCGTCTGTCATACCTTAAGATGTTCTTTTGATGAGGAGTCGTTGAGCTGTGTGGTTTCGTGCAGCCAGTATGCTGCCGTCGATGGAGAAGTTGGCTCAAAGAAAGGAATTGGTTTTCTTGCAGTATTATAACAAATCTTTGGGACTTAAGGAGGCTTTTGAGGGACGCTTTGGCAGACTGTTAGCGGCGGGTTATGCGCGGCAGCTCCTTGACAATGCGACGAGAGCTGTGGAGCCGGAAGTATGTCGTGATAGGTGTAGGCCATGGCGTACACGTGTTCCATTTCTTGACTCAATATTCACTATCACTATACGAGTGAATATTAGCTAAACACGTCGATCTTACTTTTTGTACAAAATTCTTTACATTGATCACCATTTGTAAAGAATAATAAATTGTTCATAGTAGTACCTAAGTCCCATACTTTGATACCTTTTTTTATTCTTTATCACGCACAGTTCATATTTATGTGTAAATGCTATAGTGATTATCCGTGGTGATAGATTAAATATAACTCGTATTTGTTTCATACCTTGACGCTTATTTGATTATTCGTTGTAGTTACATGTCTTGATTAGATCCATTCTGGAACGATATGATTTCTTTACATCAGTTGTTGAACTAGGTATTCCCCATTCAGTTAAAGCCATTGTTGGGCTTTATGCGCACGAGTATGGTTTCAAATTAGTTCATCGTTCAATTGCCTTATAAATAAACATCTCATTCACGAACTTGCACTTAGTGATTTCGCTAAATCCAACCCAACAAGGCTTCGTCCTGTTACACTACTAATCAATCGTTAAAGATGTATTTTAAATTATTATTGGAATAACGCATCCCTATATAGTATTCCCAAAACAATCAAAAACAAATACATTTTCTTTCTATTCGATGAAATGTTATAAATCAATATGATTATAAAAAATAACGAAAGACATTGTTGACACTGAATCGCATTTCTTAATTATTTCCACGAGATGTGAGTTAGGAATTCTTGATCATAACTGAAAACATGAACGAATTTTTTAATTTAAATATTTTCAAAAGTCAAAGATGATAACAATCACCTGAGAAACAGAATGTTTGCTTATTGTCTCCAATTGTCCAGTCTCCATTAGAATTTTCATTGATTTTGTAAACACAACAATTTAGGTTTACCTTTTCAGCCAAAATCCGATTTATATCGTGCAAAATAATTCATGCACTTTTAAGGTTACACTCAGACTTGTATCCGAACTTCTAGGATGTCAAGTTTCCGAGAAATGTTAACACTTGTTATGGATAGATGGGGAGCGCTTGTATCACAAGGTAATTTACTTATTTTTCTAACTAAAGGTTTAACGACTGAGATCGTTGTGGGTCCATGGCATTTATAAATTAGGGACGGAAATATGGAGAAAATTAAAGACCTGACGCTACTACCGCATCATTTTTTAATCATGCGAAAAACATAGCGTCGATTACATATATCTTACATAAATTATATAATTTCTTATTAGTACATAGGTGTAGCCTGACAACACATTTAGATCAGCAGATAATCAGACATATATTGAAATTAGGCAGGATTTATATTTAATATATAAAAAAAAAACGTATTTCATACCGATTAAGAAACACATGTAAATATTCATAGACAAATTCATTTCATTGCAATGCACAATGGTATCCACTAAAATAAAATTACACTAACCTGCCAAATAGATTCCTGTAGGTATAGAAGAAAAAATATATAACGTGCGGGATAGCTGAAGCAGAAGTGCGTCAGAAAATAAAGCAAGATCTATAATAAGGGGTATGGTACACGTTGCCATAAGATGACTAAACACATAAAATAGAAGTTCGTGTTTCCAAAGAAATTCCTTTCATGTGGTAAGTGGTATACATACCAATATGAGTCACACGGAAGTTTTTTATTTAACTTATTTTAGTATGTACTCTTATTATGTCTTTCCACGTAATCCAAAATGTTACGCTATCACGCACTCAAAGTTGTCAAAGAAGAAACGAAACACATTTGTGCAAATACTTTCATTGTCGTTACGTTTATAGATCTAGCGACTGTATAACATATATAGGTGAAATATAAAATGATATGCATAAGACATGGTATTCTTTCTTTTCTACCTGTTATATCGGATGGAGTCCTTGATATTGTGAGATCCGACTCTCAATCTCATTGTTCATATGACAAAGCCTAGTTTAATAAAATGTCTCAAACGTTTGTCGTCAAATTACGATTTCGCAATATCTGGCTTGAGACACTTCCGATTATAATCGAATTTAATCGAAATAATACATCTAGAAAACTAATTTTATATGTATTTTTCCGCCCATTTATTACATGAAATGATGAATAGTTTCAGGCGGATAAAACATCCGTATCCTGAAAAATAAGTTGTTACTATCAAAGATATCACAAATATTTGTGCTTTCTGGTACCAAGAGAAGGAATACAAGTAATATGTAGGATGTTAACAGGATAACGTTCAGATACAATTTCCAAACACACACACACACACACACACACACACACACACACATTCACAGAAAATAAATACTTTGAGCACAGGTTGAACAGTTGATTCACATGATACGAGATGTACTAAATATCAGCAAACCAAGAGAAAAACAAGGTTTAAAAATATAAATGGTTACCACAACGACACCGCTATGTGGTTTTGGGCAATGCATTTTCATCCAATAGCCTCAGCACTAAACAACTGGTATTCCTGTTCTTTAGAACACCAAATCCATAGCAACATAAATGATCACAGATTTGGCGTGGTACGAGACAAATGTAACTGAATAATGCAAAAACAAAAAGCGTCTAAATAATTTTGCTGCTAGTAGCCCTAAATTGTAAAGCCAATATCATAGGCCGATAATTAGTAAAACTTTGTCTCCCGATTGGTTAGTCAGTGGTGGCATTCCCATAACGGCTAATTTGTAACTTCTTGGATTTCAGTGATTGGTTGATAGCTCCATATCGACACTATACATCATGGTAAATGAGACGGAGAGTCCGTCATTAACATTTTGAATACTAGTTGTGTTGTTTCACGAGGACTGAAAGTGTGATGCATTTTTCAGCAAACTAATTACGACACATTATCTGAAAGGTTCTCTGGTTTTAAATCTCTAGGCTGCGTACTAAATTGACAAATAAAATAACCTTGAACATAACCTCGGAGCATGATTATTCAAAAATATTAATGGATAGGCCTATTGTTCAAAAGATTCTGATATATGATCTGATAAAAAATTGAATCAATAATGCCTCTATGCAATTTAATGGAAGTGTATGAAATAGCTTTCAGCAAGCAATTAAAATAGTAGATCTTTTAAAAGAAACCTTGCCCTTGGAACCTTGTACGAAAACAATGAGCAGTTTTGCCTGATTGAAAATCCATGTATCTATATTATAAAAACGTTACATTATTCCACCGAATATTACATATTACGCAGACATATAAATTTACCCAATTAACCTATTATCATTGAGCCTCAGAAACAAGACTTGGATTGTATTAAAGACGGGGATTTGTCTGGAAATTTTTTATCGAGTGAAGTAAGAGTGGATGGATGCTTAAATGAAGCAACAACTTCGTTTAGTAGTTGAGATCATTGAAATAGTGTAACAGTATAAAAACCTTGAGGAAAAAGGTATCTATCTAACCGAGAAGGTCAAATTGTTTGTAAACAGTAAGCAACAATAAGCATACGAAACTGTTTACAAACAGAATGTCATTCTATGTATCTCCTTTTCCCATATGACTATACAGAATATGATGGAAGAAGCTACAATTCGATTGTGAATTCCAAGAACAAACATATTCCTTTTCGATGGTTGATTAACACCACTTACTGCAGTACAAAATATCTTCCCTTAATGGAGGCCCCTATTGAATGAAACATCATTAAGATCGTCACTTTTGCTTACTTTTCAGACTGCATGCGTTAACTTTGTACTCTTTGATTTCGGTTAATTTTGTCTTCTAAGAAATTAGTCTCATCGGAATGTTTGTTTTGCAAACTTCGGCTACAAAATGTCTTGCCGCGTGTGTAATATTTATAAAGACAAGGAATTCATTTGATGCGTTTGTTCACAATAAAGGAACAGTTCCATGCTAAGCGATACTGTATTGAATTGAATCTAAAGTGATAAATGCTTTTCTATAATAAACAATTTACTACTTCTGTCAAAGGCCATTTATCGTGTCACCTTAATACTTTTAGGTACTTGATGTCTAAATTGGTAATTCAGTTATGGGGCAGAGTACGGCAAAATGGTATTAATTACACTATTAAACCAGTAAACACATACTAGATCAATATTGCATGAAATATTTGCATTATCCCACAGAAGGTTATAAACTGACAATGAATGCCAACACCAACCTTACCAGCTTATGGGTGATCTAGGTATCTAGGTTCTAGATGGAACCGTACATATTGATGAAATATTGTATTCCTAGATAACGTTCTTCTGATTTCATTGCAACTCGAAATTAGGGTCTTTAGGTGAAGAAGCTAAGTGCATAAAAATCATAGGAAATGTCGCAAATCTTCCTGAAAGCGATTCCATTGATTTAAGCATTGCATAATCTAAAATCGCTTGAGTAAACTAGATTGTATTATGGAGAAAGACTAAACGTCTGTCAGATACATACTTAAATAATGATCTATTTCAAGAATTATATAAATCGCACTCAAGTGACTAAAGTAATTCGGTTATGACAATCAATAGTTAGGCTCTATACGTCTCATCTAGTATAGATTTACATTTGCCTAAACATGTTTTGTTTTTTCATTGTATTGTCAACGGTAAATAATAACAACTTGGTACATAAACAGCAGTTGTTACAAGTACTAACTAGATAAGAGGGAGCTACGGAAGTAACGCCTATCAAAACAGTGGAAAAAATTGACAAGCGAGTACATGTATTTATCTTAACTAAACAAGGATGCTTACCCAATACGGTCGTGTATATATATATATATATATATATATATATATATATATATATATATATATATATATATATATATATATATATATATATATATGAATATGAAAATCCAATTGGCAAAGTTCCATCTTAGGCCAAATACAACAATATGTATAGTTATATTTACATTGAAACAATATTTAAGGTATGTATGTCAGTATACACATTTTTATTGTTTTGGTTTTTGTCCGGACGGATTTAAATGAAGCACAGAATATAGAATAAGCATAATTTGCATCCTATATTTAACTTCGATCAAAATACATACTTTTCTCAATGTTTTCCTCATGCAATATTTGTTCCTTCAAAATTTTAGTGATTTTATTTTTCTTTAGATGCAGTCTTCGCCGTTAAAACCAGTGTGGGTCAGGTAACCAGAACATCACATATTGTTTTATTTGGTCTTATTTATGTCAAAGATATAATTAAAAACCAGATATAAAATGATGTATTGAAACCCATACAGCCATGAATTTGGTTTTAAGAACTAAAGAAATAGGAATTCATTTAAAGTAAGCAATCAAGCAGTAAAAGGTACATATTAGATGTATATAGTCACGGTGATGTTTTTGATTCTACCTAAATAGTAAGATTAATCTTATATGATAAACGGTTATAAAACTTAATGACCTTATTTCGAAGAATATATAACACAATCAATATTAAACAATAGTTTTCAAACATTCAGTAAAATATTAATGACTGCAAGACTATACGAGTATCATATTATATATATATATATATATATATATATATATATATATATATATATATAGATAGATAGATAGATAGATAGATAGATAGATAGATAGATAGATAGGTAGGTAGGTAGGCAGATAGACATATATTCATTGCCTCATTAAAAGAACTACGTACGATACATTTCTAACGTTAGTAATTTCTAGCTTTCTGTACAAGTGTTTTAATGTAAGGATATGATATGGTTTTATATAATATGAAATAGTCATAGAGTTTTTGATCGCATACATTTGGGGTGAAATAAATGGTTGTTTCAACATAACAAGAAAAGAAAGATAACCTTTCTTTTGATTTTATCACAATCACTTTCAACATCTAAACAATTGAAAAATAAATACTTCGTCTTTCATGTTTGTACAGTCATTGAAAACATTACAATATGAATATTTTCAGGCTTTATATCAACTCTGTGTAACTATTATGATTACCATGAATTTTATCAACTTGACAGATACTCTAGGGTTCCTCCTCTTTTCAAACTAAAATGGTAAGAGGCACGCAGAGTTAAAGCTATCATAAAATAGCTTTGATAGGTATAGTTTAAGTACTTTTTCAAATTCTAATGTGCATCATAATTATTCTGTCATCTTTATTCTCTTAGTCTCCGATTTCTAGTCATCTACTTTCTCCGGTTCATCATTTATACATTCTTCAAACTCCCTATCCCGGTAGAGTACTCAACACCATGGAAAAAAGTAAAATGCAGATCAATATTCATTAAAGGTATTTTGCCAGGTTAATTATAATCTGTTTTTAAAATTGTGATATTTTCCCGGTACCCTGGCGCAAACATATTCCAAGATAATCTGAATTGCCTTCTGATTATTTCTTTAAGTAATGCAGAGAACTAGGCTTAACGTAAAGTACACATATGCAAAGAGACGGGCGAGTGTGAAAAATAAAATGTTTATAAATCAAACTTAAAAGCTTTCCTTTGGATCTTATACACTGTAAAACGTAGAAAACTATTAATACCACGTTATCGGAAATAGATTTAAGTTTAGTATGCTCGAGTTATTTACATATTCCGAAAAACTTATCCTTTTGGTGAAGTAATCCAAAGGTAATCATTTCCATGCATTGATCTATTGTGCTGCTAACTTTAAATGCAGCTCGCTAATGACGAGACTAATTGGTTTGCTTACTTAATAAACGAACCAAAATGAAAAGGAATGTTGTTTAGATTCAGAACTTGCAATAAGTCAGGTTCCGGCCTAACGCACGCCCTCCAACCTCGTCCACCCACAAATGTACTCGCTACTGGAATGCTTAGCGTTTGCTGGTGACACTTGTTCGTTCGTCATCGTGAATCATAATGATAACATGGAACTAATTTGCACAGTTCATGTGTGCAATGAGTTCTTTTCTGTTTTTAAAGAAAATGTTATTTAATCTAAGAGCTAATTTTAATGTTTATCAAATAAACGCTGATACATGTACTCGATATTCATGCTGTTCACATTTATATCAGTAGAACAATTTTCAATACAACATATTCCTATATATACAGGAACATTTTCAAAAAGAAATTACATTGATTAATTAGCTATTTATCCGCATCAAGCTTGTTGCTCCATCTTCCATCTAATTCATCTGCATGCAAAATGAATTCATCCAAGATATATTTTAGATAAACGTCAGCATGTTTCACTTTCAAAAAGTATTGTTTTGTATAGTCTGAACAGACCTGTGACCTGTGGTGGTGCGCGGTATTCATATGAGCGATGTTTGAATTCTTAGGATTTATGAATTTTATGAATATGAAAACAATGAAATCTTGAGACCAATAATAAGCATGTATTTCAACTGATATCATCCTTTATTATTCGAATGACAGAGGTTTAATTGATAGATGTTGACATCAACTACGATTCTTATCAGATGATAAAAAGAAAACGGAAGATAATGGAAAGTCTCTTATTACAGACAATTGTAACCTGTAACTAGGAGGTTTACAATCAGGTGAATACTTTTCAGTTTCCGTAATTAAGCTCTCCGAGCTATATTCCAGTTTAATTAAAATTAGAGTCACTCTGAAATGTGTGAATATGCGACTGGCACATTAAGCTAGACAAAACAAGAAACTGTGATATAGTGCCTATTCAAGAGACTGTTGAAATGCATATGCTGTTATAAAAAATATATTTTATGGCCGAATACATTCTCTTACACTTTTCCCCGCATTGTCTTTCAAAGGAAACGTATAGGTACTTATTTAAGTACCTGCCTACCAATCTAACTACAGTTTGTTACGTACCTATTTACTCGTATGTACTAAAGCAGTGGTTCCCAATTTTTTTCGGTCCACCGCCCCCTTGGTTATCATGAGCGCCCCATCTTACCCCTAAAAGCATTACTAAACATTAGCATCCACCTCGGTGCCCCCCCGGGGGGGGGGGGGCGGTACCGCCTACTTTGGGAACCACTGTTCTAAAGCATACGGTATATCTTACCTGGTGAAACGAGAGGCATTTTCTGCAAAACGGACAATATAATCCAGAAATGAAACACCCCATCAAATCCCTGAAACCTTTGCAAGAATTATTGTATTCTGAATGAAATTGGATATATACTTCTCACATCCGTGAATGATTTTGGTGTTAAAACAAAAGTTATTCTTATATCACTGTATCCAATATGGCTGATTTTGTTTCATCTTCGATAAAATCAGACTGAATGCTCCGCAATAGAATTCACACTTACATGTGATAATACCGGATATATTACACATATTCTGTAAATATTGTTTAAAGCCACTGGAAAATAGATGAATAATTTCAGGAATATAATGCACCAATTAGATGACACAATTGATTCAAATATATTCCACACATTGTCATATAATTTGGATATTATGCTTGGCCATTAAAATCTATGATAAACCAATATTGAACAACTCCATTGAATCTAACGTAATTCCGGTGAGAAACGTTGAGACATACATGCATATACAGGTGAAAGATAACTCTATTCAAATACATATTTCCCAATATGGTCTCTGGCACGAAAACACATTTGCTTGGCAAAGAACCAAAGATTTGCTTTTATCACAGACACGCTCATATTTCAGTTGATATTTCAAAATAATTTACCCACATATTACTAAATATCTATACATGCACTTAAAAGAAATACAATATTGTAGATGTTAAGAATGTATCCTTTCTTTACTGTCTCAGGTTTCCAAGAAGGAATGTACATCCTTGCTCTGCACTTTCAAGAAGTAAATTCGTCTCCTCGACTCCCTTTTCGGATAGATCCATGCACTCCATAAGTTTGCGTTAAACGCCAACTTGAACCCAGAACTGGCCACACATATTCCATTCATTTAAACATATATTTCTTTTGATCTTATCTTTAGAGATCACAAATCGATAATCCAAACCATGCCTGCATTTTTCCGATTACAAATGGGACCATTGGTGCATGCTTTTATTTTCTTTGTTTTACTTTGTGTTTCGGAGAGTTATTTCCACATTCTCTTTTCTAAACTCAAGCCTCAAATACATTATTAATCAAATCCGTTAAAGACTAATGTTTGATATACGTATTGAAAGTGCGGATATTGTTGCAAATACAAAACCATACCTTGATGTGTTTTGTAAAGTAAGAGTTCATTAAACTTTGCACTGATGGTTAGCAGAAGCAGGGTTTGTTTCTAAATTAATTTTTATGAAAATGTAGGCATTCCCATCAGGATTCTGACTTTTAAGACCTTTTCTTCTTTTTGCTTTCTTATCCACTGTGCGTTTAGAGCGGGCATGTCTGATGATTCTCTCATTGGATTTTGTCGAAATATTCTGAAAACAGAACAAATACACAAGATGCAGTATGCAAAGTAAAACGTAACAAGTAAATAAATTGAAACTAAATCGTAATTTATAGATAATGTTATGATTTTCATGATATCGGAAATCAATATATTTTAGGACTGGGAAATATAATAAATTTATTAATACAGCACTAATATAGGAGCTGATTTTTTTCTCCCGGAAATTATTCAACATCTCCCTTACAGTACCAAAGACACAAATGTGATAATACAATCAAAATTAAATTGTCATAAAATTAGCTAAGGTTTTCTTCGGTCTCTATTTTACAACTTGATTTGCACACTGTAGCGGTGTTTTTATCCAAGGACGGGAAGGTAACCCACTGTAGCCTAATGTGAGGAGTATGAGAAAGAAGAGAAACCAACAACTTCAACTAGAATTTTGAGTTAAACGTTATACTGGAATACATTTTTTATAAACAATAGGTCGGGCTTATATCCTACTGGCTGGGTACACTCATGCTTGTCTCCTTTTGACCAATAAAAACGCGAGAAATTTGTCAGAGTCATTTTATGATATATTGACTTATATTGCTGATAAAATCATGATGGACGACGATATTTACCATCTGCATACTGGTTTTGAAGCAAACTGTCAGATAAACGTGTTGTCATAAATTAATTATGTCAATCTGAGATTGGTTTTCCTTCTTTTTTCTTTAGTCTGTTGTCTAAGATACAGTTCCCTTTGCTCTGTGTAGGTGAATAGACGTGTAGGTAAGTATGTGTGCAGGTAACTTAGTTGCCTGGTTGGCTAGTAGAATTTAATGCATATTGAAACAGGACAAAACAACTGTGTATAAAAGACAATTACAAGACTCGATCGTTAATGGCATAACTACACTTAAATGTATAAATCAGCTGTTACTGCGTTAAACTGTAGTCCATGAGAAAAGCATTAATATTTGTACCCTGATCTTTTCTTTCCGATTTGATATGCAGTGACTAATGTTATATAGTTTCAACAGAAAGTAGCAGCGGCGTTATAGCCTAAAAAAATATTTTGGTAGCTCCGCCTTTGGGTTTTATAGTAAGATTGCAAATCAAACAAGTGTCATTGGATCGATTTCGGAAAGATCACTCGCACTCCATGCCCAGTTCAGATGCAACTGTTAACGGATTCTTGATTATGTCCAAGTTAGTGCATTACATTAGTAACATAGTCGAGGAACATTTTAAATTATATCCAATAAGCTGGATTTCGTCACTAATATGGAAAACTGAAAGAAATATATAAGGAACTTAATAATAGTAAAAGTCATACAGGTCATGTAAGCGTTCACAACCGGCTATTTCAGTAATAGGTGTCATTGTTTAGAATTTTATGTTACATATCTTTAAATGGCGAATATTAACTTTATTTGGACCCTCACGCATCCATATTCCTCTGGAATGTCATTATATCCACACCCCGAGCAGCACATAAGCCAAAAGCAATGTTAAAGTACGTTGACGTTTTTGGACGAGATCAAACTCAAAGTATGATATGATAATCCGGGCTGAATGTCGCTTGATGAGTTGTCACAACGAAAGTTACGCATGTTGATAAACAAATTTTACCAACCCAGTTTGGGACGATTAGACTTGATATGCTATTTTCTTGACCCAGTTTAGTACCTTACCACCACTGTAACGGTCCATAGCAATCGATACTACTAGTTTGTAAGTTTCTTTATGATAGTTAAGTTGCAGAGCATTATATACTCAGGATTGAATAGACCTTCCTTCAACAACATTACTATTACATTTTAAAACATCAATTTATATTTAATTTAGGATGAGTAAACGAACGTACATCACCTGTATGACTTTTGCTGTAGTATTGTCATACAGTGAACAAACGTCCATTATTTTGATAATTAAGCATCCTGTTTGCATTACATATCAATACAGTAAAACGTTAATCATTAATCCTTGACATTTTCCTATTATCTTTTCTGTAGCGCAGGCCAAAGATCCACTGGTTTAGCCATGTAAATTGTGAAATTCTAGCCATCATAAACTTGTAAAAGTGACAGAACTTCAACTGATAGACGTTTCTTATAGGAATTACAAACATTATCATTATTATTATTAATAGTAGTAGTAGTAGTACTAGTGGTAGTAGTAGTGGTTGTGATGGTGGTAGTAGTAGTGGTGGTGGTAGTAGTTTCTGGATAAAGGTTATTACAAAATTGGTTTTGTCAAACATTATGGTTATTATTAAATTAGCTCAGAAATTTAGTGTGCATCAGTGGTAGCAGAACTCTGTGCTAAAGGATTGGACGTGAAGTCTTAAGATACAATATTATTAATCTTGAATTAATGCCAAAATGTATATGTATTTGTTGTTGTTCTTGTCATTTTGGACTTAGCGCTATTTTTCAGCTATGCATGGCAGCCAGTATCACTGGAGGATTAAGAACTCGGGGTAAACCTCGGCAAGTTCCACCGACTCACGGGACGCTCGTGGCAAACTTTCCCACATACCGACACTGGCAGAGCCCGAGACACGAACCCTGGCGGATTGAGGTGAGATGGCAGTGATCAGTAAAGGCGGGAATTTTGGACCACTGTATCACACAGGACCCTGTCTAAGTATGTCTGTGTCTTGAACTAAAGCTTAAAACTCCTCACCCCTCTGATATGCTTGACTGTACAGCTGTATAGCTGTATAGTATATTTGTTCGAAGGTATAGTAGCGTGTCTATAAATACTTCTACCCGTGCTTACCTGTGTGATTGTATATTTTGGTTTTATGAGGGTACAGGAGTGTGGAGTGCAGGAGGTGTATTTTGATATAAATCAAAAAGAGGGTCCTGGATTGTAGAGTGTGTGGTTAGTATGCAGGGACTGGATAGTAATCAAACTGTGGGTGCTGGAAAGCGACTTCTGGATTGCATATATGGTCTGTTTCGATTGTATCTGAACCTATTAACATTAACATTCTTGTTTGAGGCCATAAAATCGTTTGAGCCATTCGTTTACATGTCGTGTCACTATAGCTTCAAATCTACGATGTATTGTTAATTTCCCTTTTCAGGCTACACATTCTGAGGCTATACTATTATCCCCATATTAAACCTACTGACGACCGCTCCGGTGGCCTAGTGGTTAGAGCGTCCGCCTTGGATGCGGGAGGTCGTGGGTTCGATCCCCGGCCGAGTCATACCAGAGACTTTAAAAATGGTACTAACAGCTGCCTCGCTTGGCGTTCAGCATTAAGAGGTTAGTGTTAGGACTGGTCGGCCTGGTGTCAGGATAATGTGACTGGGTGGGACATCATGCTACATGTCTGCGGCATGATGCCCCAGTGCTAGACATCACTATAAACTGCCACATTGCAGACATCGTAGCGATATGACTGAAACATTGTTAAAGCTACGTTAAAAATCAAAATCACAAATCACAAATCACAGACTTACTGACAATTGGGGCATACAATTTCCCGTACGTACCCAGAATGATTCACAGAGAATTAACTCTATTAATGTTATCACGTATCCCCAATTAAGGCCATTGTAACATAGAATTTCCCGTGCAAGGCCCGGTTGTCCGCATTTGTTAACCTCTTGACGCCTATATAATTATCCCTTGAGGCCGAATACCCACTCACAATTAATTCGGGCAGAAAAGGCAAAACGCTCATAATAGCTCTGAAGTCCAGGGTGCAGTTTCTGACGTATGATCTTTTCAAATTCCAGAAAAGGTAGAGAACAAAAAATGAAGCCACATGATGTGATCTACAGCAAAAAGTGTATGCGTGCATTCCATTTTAAAGTTACAATGCCCACACTGTGCATGCATTTCACCATTTTTCAATTGACCTAAAGTGGGAAGGAAAAAAATGATTTTAAAGAAAACGTGTATGTGACATTTATCGCTGTTTGAAATGCTCAAGATGTTATGTTTAAAAGACGTTCCAATATTCAGTTTAGAATAAAGATGTGCCATTGTAAAATATGTAAGTCAGTTACGCTATTAAATAAAATATATTCGTAAATGCCAGGCCGAGTACTGCATTACATCAAACACAACATGAAAAGAGCATATCAAATAAGGATTAACTTTATTGGTAAAATATAAACTAATATCATAAAAATAAGTTTACTAATTCTTTAAAAATAAAAGTGCATTTTTAAATGAATTATCAATATAATATGATTAATTATTAATAAAATACTTGATAGTAAGCATTATGCAAGCCATAATTCTTTATTATATAAATTGAGTTCTGATGAACTTTTATACATTTGTCAAGAATATATAAAGAACTTTTTTAAAATTTATTTATTTATGTATTTATTTATTTTCTATATCTTTAATAAGTGTGCGTTATACATAATAAAAATATTGATAAACTGTTTATCTCTATTTAATCATGAATATATGTGTGTGTGTGTGTGTGTGTGTGTGTGTGTGTGTGTGTTTGTGTGTGTGTGTGTGTGTGTGCCAACGGAATGCTGGAATAATGTATGAGATCTCCATCCGACATTAGGAGTAAGTTAATCCGACGTAATAAGTAAGTAAAGAATTGATATAACATTATGTCACTGATACTAAGAAGCGTAAAATATTTAGCAAGTTCCGCTGCATATATAAACGCACGAGATAATTTCTAAATTTAGAACTGGATATTCCCCTGGAAAAGTTGCTGTTACACATAGATATAGCCTACAAATAATTCCTTATTACAGGCGCAGTAGGAGCAGTCACTACACGACGCTAAAAATAGATTTGGCATTTGTTCTCAGTTACAGCTTAGTTCAGTTACTGGGGAGAAATCTTTTGTTATCATGAAAAGGCCGTAGGAAAATATGTTTCAATCCAAAGGAAGTGCGGACAAATTTTGACAGAATATCAAGGGTACCAAAGCAAAAAAATTTAGTGTAAAGATAAACGATCAGAGTGTCAGCCATGTTCATTAAGAATGCACTAAAACTTGCTGTGATACAAGGCAGCTGTACATACTAGAAACTATTCAGATTAAGATTTTCATATGCTTGTCTTTCATACAATAGGGCAACTGACCAACGTGAACTGTGGACACTCTAGTTTGTCCAATACGTCCTTTTGCACTGCATAAAAACAGGACGGTATCTCAAATCAAACGCTTTGTGTGAACTCTAATTTTCAAATTGTTTTCGTGCATATGTATTATCTTTCTTTTACGGTCCACGTGTTTCTGAACTTGAAATCTATGCGGTTACCTAGGATACATTTATGCCAGTAAATCCTTATTTGGAATTTCATTGTAAAATGTGAAATATAAACATGAGTACGATAAACATACATCCGATCTCTTTATATTCATCACTTCTATCCTCACAGATCAAAACTATTATGACACTTAACTCTACTGTAAACACTATTCACTTCTAACGAAAAATGAATCTTACCTTACAATCCATTGTTTTCTTGGCGATGAATTTGGTCCCACTGCCTCTCATGACCACGTCTACGTTTTCGTCGTGGCAATTCTCGTCCCAACCACTCAAAAATCTCCTGTACATATTGTAAAGCTGATGAGAGGATCTGCCTCAACTGGAAATATAAAACGAATATCTTCAATCAGCGAGCGAACCAATATTTAATTTTCTGTTGTTGTTTTCTTGCTAGGATTTTTAAAAACAATAAATAAATAAATTGCGACTCAGAAATAGATTGAAAAATTACTATTTTGGCTTAGATTCTATTACAAAATAATTCGTTCTATATATCAAATTAGCTAGAAGCAAAAACAATGTCTTTAAATTTTATGAAAAAATTGAAAAATATTCTGGTTGTAAAACAATAATTAACCTCCCTTCCCCCCAAATAAATTAAATTGTCGATCTCTAATGTTCTTCGCAAGATTACAGTTCAGTTTCTAAAGTTCTTCCCAAGAGCAGATTTTGAGTCGAGGGAAAGTTGAACTGGAATTTTTGAACCTAACTATTTAATATATAATATTATATATGTAGATCAAGCTAGTTTTTAGAATTAAGAGAGTTGATATAGTTGATATTAAAGTTGAATTATGACTTAATTTCATTTATTAAACTTACTCGAACATATGACAGGAAGTATACGAAGGTGATCAATGGAAACGTCCAAGTCAACACAGTGAGAGGGGATTCTATTAGCCAAAGCAGACAAAGGAGAGTAAGGTCACAGCAACTTTAAAAGTTACATTTTTGTTATAAACATTGAATATGTTCTAAAACCTACCGTGCAGTTACCGAACTAACAATGTTGATCCAGTCGAATGTGGAAGGATACGTTTAATAAAGAAAAATTATTCTCTCTCTCTCTCACACACACACACACACACAAACGCACACACACACACACACGCACATACACACACAGAGTAATACATAAACACGTTCACATTCTACGTCATATTTGTATCGTTTCATCATTGTCTTTTTCAAGTACTGATTCTTTTCAACTAGCTCTAAAGGTTGATTGAACAGATTATGACTTGAAACTTGGACGAATTCTCGTAAGAAACGTAATCATTACATGACCTGTAAATAAAACATGTTGCTAAATTGAAAGTTCAACACATGTATGCTAGTCACGCGCACAGTCAAATAATGACCCAGGTGGGGAACCCACAAATACTATATCAGAGCAAAAACCTGTTTCAAGAGGCCAATGTACTGGTGAGACCGAATAAAATATCCTTTCGTAAAGTCAGTAATTAAACATTACCAATGATGTTGTTTGTTTGTTGCTTTACTGTTGTTGCTTTTTTGGACAGCGCTTTTAACACATTATTGGCTAGACCACAACATATAAGTAAGGCTAAGTGCTTTTCACAAAAACACACCGAAATAACCGACCCATGCTGGACTTGGCGGGTGTCGAACCCGCGACCCTTGAATGATGATATTGTATAAAACGATTACTAGAGTTCAACGTATTTTCATTGCAGCAGGTAATACCCGTTCCGATTAAATGATATGTTACCACATCTTTATTTAAGGCGATTCTTTATTAGGATTTTGATGCAAATTGATTTCTAAAAGTATTTATCATTTTCACACTGAATTTGGCATCACGAGTCAAAATCAGATTTGACGACAACATGTTACGGAGCACATTGCTATCTTTGACATTACTGATAATACAACTAAATATTTCTTTAAACTCCAATATTTGCGTTAAAAACATGGTTCCTAACGAAACATATCATTATTAACATTTTCCTTTTAAGAAGTACCGTTTTTTTTTTTCAAGTTCTTACAAAAGCATCCCATGCACATGTCCATGCAGTACGTCTGGTCCTATTATCGATTTTATCATGTACTACTATGTAAATATGAAAAAACAGAAACACTACAATACTATGGATATTATCCTGAAACTTGCAAATATATTCAAGCAAAACATGTCTTATAACGTAAGTCCTGTCATAATTAACGGCATACGCATCATAATAGCAGTCATTTATTTCACCATTTTATGTAAATCGATATTTTTCTAATATCATACCTTGCCTAGCTGAATTAATTCTAGTCATCCTTCCACCATGGTAGCACGATTGTAAGGACAACAGATCAAAACTAATCCAGACGAAATCACTGCGAATCGAACATTAAAACTAATCTGGTTTAGACCATTTCCAAGGTCAAGGTATCGTGCATATCATGCTGAATATTCCCATGTTTTTTCTGCCTTCTTTGATCATCAAGGACGGCGCGAAAGAAGATGACTGAGTAAAACTTAGGCACGAATCATTTTCAGAACTATGCATCAAATGAAACAAGCAGTTTACATGTGATTTGCAGATAAAGACATACTACGCTATTTTTAATTATTGAAAAAATCTTTCGGATTTAAACACTCGCAATGTTCACATAAGACCTTGACCTTGAAAATTGTCTTATCCTAAAATTTCCTTCCATGCACAGTGATTTCTCCTGGTTACCAAGGAAAGCTCGTCCATGCAAGTATTATGCCATGTCAGACGGTATTTTGGTATTCACTCTTTTAGGTTTTATGGCATGTTTAGAACTATTTTGAATTGCATCGAAAACAATAGTAATTTATATTTTGCACAACACCAACAAAGAAATATGATTGGTAGCCATCCATTTTTATATTTCCCTTTGTATGATTTAATTTGCTCGCTTTTACATTGCTATTCGGATATTGTCTATTGCAGTGATAGAGTTTCAAAGAGAAGTGAGTTTTTGAAATGACTTTTGGATTTGTTTTAAAAGCTAGAGCACTATTTATCGAGTGGAAAAGGAGGGTTCATGATTTGGTATATTTTGTTTCCCTTTGTTTTGTCAGCTTATTTCTTAGTACTTCACTTCAGCGAGCTCTAAAGATGCTACGAATAACTATGACTTGCAATCTAAAGAATTCTCGCAAAATAGTAACAATTACAGGGATCTATAAATAAAACAAGTTATGTTACTAAATTTAAACTTTAAGGCATTTAGCCAATCACGCGCACGGTCCATGACTTCCTTGTTGGGAAACCCACTAATGTAATGTCAAAGTCAAGTACTGCCAACACCGATTACTGACAGTTTAGTCAGTGCATATACACTTCCATTTGGTTTCATTACCTTTGTGGTGTGATAGTCGGGTTTGGGGGTTGGGTGGCTAAGGGAGTTAACGACACTTTTAACACATTATTTTGCTAGGTCATGTCGTAAGTGCTTTTATCGGGGACACATAAATGAAGCTGACCCAGGCTGTACTTGTCGGATATCGAACCGGATATCCTTGCATTACAATATTGTATAAACAATTTATAGGTTTTTCAAGTCTGAAAAAGATAAATAGTATTAGATTTCTCAAACAGTTGACAGCCCTATATATTTATTTCGTTGATTGAAGAATGGCTGCTGCAGAAGAATCTGTTTTAAGTCAGGAACATTCTTTTCATACTAAACAAGTGAGATGTAACTTTATGGGATATGTTTGGGACATTATTATCATTTGTCTCGTGATATTTGAGCGACAATTGATCAAAATGGATACCGAAATTTGTATAAGACGATTTTATTAATTCATATGAGAAAACTTTGTAAATTAGATGAAGCTTAAACTGAGGATCAGACGCATGCGCCTTTTGGTATCCGCAACTAGTGCAAGGCAGTTTCGCTTAAAACATGATTGGCATAAAAAGGTACCTTATTTTCCACCATGCCGCAAAGCCTTAGAATAATCTTATGTGCTCTCGATTATTTGTTGTGGGGATAAAATGACAGATACTTGTATTAGTTAACTGCGGCACTAGCGCCTGAAAGTTTATTAAACTAATCAATGCAGATTTGCTTCAACTGAGGCATAAGATGCACCTTTGATGTCAAAATTGGGTACATGCTTGATCATATAATCTTCAGAGGCTATGACTTCATGAAAGTGTTACGTAGCACATTTTTCTCTGTTATTCGTGTGTTTAGGCCATATATAGACAATGAAGTACGGGGATATTTGTTGTGACAATTTCCTTTTTTTTTAAAGACTAAGATAACCTATGATGATAATGAATGTATTGAAACAGTTTTTTTTTTTGGAGACAAAAATGATATATTTAGTGTAAAAATAGAGCATACCATAAACGCTTGAGCAAGAATAACTTCGTCATCAATGCATCAGTAATCCACTTATCTACACGCGTATTTTGTAAAAATATTAATTATTTATATATACATGCATAGATCCATAATCTCATTACAAATAACACAGGATATTGAACATTTTAACTATGTCCAAGTTAGCAAATTTCAAGTGTACCTAGTGATTTCAATGTTAAAAATTAATGAGGAATGAAAGAGTGTCTTGTCAAATGCTTTTCGACGGTAGACAAATAAAACCCACCAAGTAATTATAATTATCCTCAGTAAAAGTCCACTACATTAACTTGTCTATAGCTGTTAAACATATGTCAGTAATGGCACAGAAGTCTCTTGGCATGGAATAGTTTGACTTTAAAATCTTATGATCCGACAAACGATAGGGGTTGTTGATTGGGGGGGGGATTGGCCTAAATGGCTGTGTGTATGTGTGTCTAGGTTTGTATCCAATTATAGCATCCGTTTAACTGAATAACAACCACGCTGAGATACACAGGATGATAAATGTATTCCAGCAGGGAAGTGACTGGAACGTGTCATATTTCAAAAGATTAAGTGGCCAGTGCCTGCGAAACAAGGTGATGATGATTTAAACGCAATAAACAAAATGGCTGTTTTACAAGGATAATGAAATACAAAACCAAAACAAACAAAAACAAAAACAAAAAGAAAAGAAAACCCACAAAAAAAAAAAAAAAAATACGCAATGAAATATTTGTTTCAATAAAAGCAAAATGTCAAGGAAAGGTAAAGGTAGATAAACTCATAGATATTCCTATCTGGCACTGACTAATGACTTGGAGGTGTATCGCGCAGACGCTTTGAAGTGCACATGAAGTGAGCATGTCAATTTGCAAAAAATGAAAAATATATTGAAACGCAATAAACTCAATTGCTTCTTTATAAAGATATTAGATTAACAAGAAAGCGAATGAGCGATGAAATTCTTCTCTCACTGAAAACAAAATGTCTTAGGGGAGATATAGGTAGATAAACTGAAAGATATTCCTACCTGACTCTTATAATAACCTGCAGCTGAATCGTGCTTCGAAGCAGCGTGCGCTTTGAAGTGCGCAATGCTAAGTTGCAAAATGATGCATATAATAAGCATAGTTCTCTTCAACGCTTACAACAGTTTTGTGTTTTATCCTGCATATTTCCGAGTACTGATTTTTGTCATTAGTATATGATTGTGCATCTAATTTATTCCAGCGACAATTTTAAGAACATATATGAACAAATGCCCAACGTTGAAGGTCGCAAAATCGGAAGACTTAAAGCAAAGTATTGAAAATTATCCGTAACACTTACATGTATATTTTGGGCACAATTTCTTCTCGCATTGTTTCCCTACATTTCTTTTTCTTTGTTTTGTTTAGTTTTTTTTTCTTACATCACTTACCTAAAACAAACAGACATACATTTATACACAAACAATTTCCTCATTAATGTTATATATGTTTTTACATTACAAAACATTACATGAGAAATACTGAAATAGTTGTGTTTTAGTGCGATGTACTTTATAATGTCTTGTGCTTCAGATGCAACAATGTTTTCTCTAATCTAGACATGTTATTTAGTTATATTTGTTCAATAAATATGTATTTATAATGCCATGTAGTTCTCAAGACAACATTCTTCCATAAAAACCCTTATCCAAAAACAAACAGTAACAAACAGTAATAAATTATATAATATAGGCAAGTTTGCCGCTGCATGTTTCACTGAAAGAAATCATAACCAATGGAACGATAAAACTGCACATATATGTACTACTATTCAAACGTAAACAATTCACCTTACTTTCCACCATACGTTTGAATTTTTTATGAATAAGATACGATTTTTCTTAAGATTTTGAAAATAGTCCAATCTATAATACAGATTACAAGGTGAATATACGGATTTGAATAAAGATATCAAGGTGAATACAACACAGACTTATACAATATGCTTAGTTTTGTCTACAGTAAGGAAACACAATCAGTCTTTACAGGAAAACAGTGGGGATGTTAGTATATAGTAATCAAACAAAAAGATAATATAGTATATTTCCTCAAACGTATTCGGTCTGCAATATTTTAATCCATTAGAGAAATAAACAAATAAATAATTCAGGATGTTGAAAATAACAAAGTCTGACAAATGTATCACTCATAAACACAAAAATACATACTTTGAGTATCCGTCCGCATGCCCGCAACTGAACTTTAAAAAAAATCCGTATTATAAGGATACGATTTTATATAAGGTCGGTATGACAACCATCTTGATATTGGTTTAAAACCACCGGATTTCTTTTTTCCATTATGAAAGGTTTGACTCGGAAGTACATGACTAAGCTGATCTGAGGTAGCACATATAGTCAAAGAGATACAACTCCTAATTTAACGCCGGGACAAAACTGATCAAACAAATGAAGGATTTTAAAATGATGATAAACGTAGCGGGAGCAGTTAATCTCTAATTATAATTTGCAGATCTCTTGTAAATTCGTGTGTCCAAAATTTCTGTGCCTCCATCCATCCATTCGTCTGTTTTTGTTTTCCTTGAAACCTGAGCTCTATCTACACTGATCATATAATCGTGGTCCTATTTAACATGAATAATGGTTTCCATTTCCAGTCTGATAAGGTAGAGATTTAAGAAAAAATGATTTAAACTGTTTTGACAAAAGAAATGCTGTTTCATACTGGCCAGACTGGACTAAATATTTTCTGAAAATATAAGGATTACTGTCAATAACTTACATGTAATGATGGTTCATGATTTTCCCGGTAACCACGATGTATTAAGAAACATTGCATACTTATAAATGGAACAACAAACAATTTTAAAACTTTAAAAACTCTAAGTCCGATATTTATATAGCATTATTTTGGAGTGTGAACCGTATCTCAGTGACGGAACACAAATAAATGTTTCTGGCGATTAAGTTTAAAATATGAATATCTTGATTTCAGATGTTTGAATTCTAATAGAAACAAATTTTTTAGTTGTTAAAAATATGCCATAAATTTTGTTATAATACCTATTCAATCTAGCAGTACAGCAAAATATTATCTTGTACCTGTCAATGCATTTTAACGTGGAACTGTAGAAATGAGGACGAATCAGATATTCAATTTTCATCGAGTACGAAATGCATTTACACGTAAATTACTTTACAGAAAGAAGGCCCGTGTGATCGAGTGGTCTAAAGTGCGCGCCTTTACCGAAGAAAACCATCTCAAGACGTTGAAATTTAATGATATTATTGTTGATTGTAAGAGACAAATTCAAACAAAAATTAGTTTCTTCCTAAACAAAACGACGTAACAAATTGCTATGTTTTGATAATCGCAAGAAATTTAATTGCCACGATTGTAATCCATAAAAAGCATCATTTGTCAATGTTCATTTGTTAGTCAGAAGTCTAAAAGGCACCGCAAATCTTATATTCTTGTATAGTTATTGTAATTCTTCTTCTTCTTATTATTATTATTATTAGTAGTAGTAGTAGTAGTAGCAGTAGTAGTAGTAGTAGTAGTACGGTAGCATATTTTTACTGTATGTATGCAGTTTATATATATATATATATGTGTGTGTGTGTGTGTTTGTGTGTGTGTGTGTGACTGTAATTGCAATGCCATGTGAATTTAGTTCAAACATATTTAATTTGCTAAATTATTTATACAGGGATGGGCTACAAGTTGTCAAAAGATTAGATGAGCCATTCTCCCAAAATATATATTATTACAAAAAGATGTGATGAAAAGTAAAACGGAGGAAACAAAAAGAAAGTCAGATAAAAACAACATGTATCTTCTAGTATTAACATAGTGTATTATTTGATTCACCTCAAAACAAATGTGCACGTACATTCTTGGGAATAATTAATTAATTATTTTTAATTCATTCGGACGAAACATACAATCTGACGAGAGACAAGATATCGGATCGGATTTTTCTGCGGCTCCACATCTTAGGACGATTTATCTTTTCGATCCCTTCTCTTTCGAACAAAAATTCCATTTATATTTAGAATATAGCAAAAGGATTAGATAAGATGCTTTATATCGTTTAATTATTTGTAAGACAAAAGCTTAAAAGACATTTAAATTTCGTTACAAATGCGTATTAGATCATGTATGTGTAATCTACTTTCTGAAGTGCGGATACAGATCGCAATCTGATTGTATGCGCTTATTTGTCGTCATAGGTTGTAACTTTAAAGATCGGTCATCCGGCCCGAGCTCTGGAAGAAAGTGCACATGCCTGTATTATAGTTTACTTTTGAACAGTGTGTTAAGCGCAAATGAAAATATGACATGCATTTTCTGCTTCTACTCTGCTGTAGAATAAGGGATTGTCAATCATTTAACTTGCATACAAATATTTGTTCAGGTTATTACTTTGGTTTTTGATCCTAGTATGAATAAAAGAATATTTGATATCATATTTTACATTCAAATTTTGACCATTCCCAACAATAGTACTACTCTGGTAAAGCATGTGTTACGACCCTATCAGCCGAAACAAAGTGACAGAAAAGAGCTAAAACCAACACATTTGTAAAATTCAACAAATACATTATTTCCCATGAAATTCAAAACCAACTTACAGTTTTGTAAATTAGATCACAAATGCTCCTAGAAATTCTAACACCCGTCCAAATGAATAATTTTCCAATTGAATGTCAGTCGTATTCCAAACATATTCCATATTGAATGCGTTCATGTGCCAGCAGTCTCAGATGTGCTACCGTGTCACTGGTCTGGAGTGTGGCGATGGTCAAACAGTTTTTTGATGTATCATAATAATATAATGAAAGATGTGTTTGTCTGGATTCAGTGTAATTCCAAATTAATTTTCTTGTCCAAGATTATTATTGTGCACTTGGTTATTCCAACGAATAATAATTTGAATAAATTCGAAGAAAAAAAATGAACACAACAATAAGAAGGATTATGTTTCAGATGGTATGACCAGAAGGAGTAAATAGTCAAGTAAACAGCATTATATAAAATAGGACACCAGTATGATGCGAAATATTCATTTCTAGAATATTCCAAGTTGTCAACAAGACAAGTTATAATAATAAAATTGTAACAAAGAATTAGGCATACATCAAGTACACCAAGATAAATGTTTGCTATGTTATGTTCTTTACATTTATAAATAATATATAATCATGCAGAAAAGACTACAAACAATACAAATTAACATTACAAGTGACCTATAACCAAACCATTTATGAAGCAATTGAGTTACGAAGAAACGGAATGACATAGAGAATCAAAATATCACATCCTAAAGCCAGTGGATATTGCTAAATAAGTGTGAGGGCATTGAAGGTCACAACATTAGTTTATATCAAGTTACTTACAGACCTTCCGAAAGCTAATCACCTAAATCGACGATGCGAACTTAAATATAAAGCGTTAAGTGGAGTTGATACAAAGTAGTGATTATTGTGTTATTGAGATTCGTGATCTTGGAATATTTGACAGATTTATTCAGTTAGTTACATCACACCTTTTGTAGAACAATAAAGGCCAAGGCAAGATACGACAAAATTGTAAGACTGCTTTCTCTTCCCTTTTCAGGAAAACTACACGAATTTCTTACGCACACGGAGTAGAAAATGCAGTTATGTTCTCAGACGTATGGAAATGGACAAACGTACAATGCAACTTTAAATAATGACGTGCTTCGGGCTCAGTTTTTGAGTCTTCGAATATATTGAGTTTTTGTGCTTGTCGGAGACGGAAGATAATGTGGATGTCACGACAAATAACCTCAACAACATCCATTCTGCAGTGATGCAGTGCTAAACAAGGAAGTGAGAAAACGCGATAAAGAAGTGAGAGAACACTGTTCCCACGTTTCCCAGAGCATTATACCCCAGTCTGCATGTACTTTTAAAAGTTACGCGATCTATTGAAATATAAACAGTAATTCAAACACTAGCAGAATTTAGCAAAACAACGCCATAAAACTTAGGTATCAGTCAAGTATTTAAGAACCTTGTTTATCATTCTTCTCAGGTGTGATATTTCTTGTATCTCTTCCGCACATATGTTTGTGTGGATGGAAAGTTATATACTCTGATATATTGATTTTTCACGCAACTTGTGGTGTAATAAATGCATTGAGACACGAATTAAAGGACGCCGTCATATAGAGGACACATGCTCAAATAGGACAACATTTTATGAGCATTATCATTTTAGCATGCAAATTTTACTTTTATCTTGAGATCACCTATTCAGAGGATACAGTTGCTGTTCAATTACGTGTCCTTTATATGCATGCTTCACTTTAGGGCAAAACAATACAGTGGTGAAAGTAAAACGGTGTATGACCTTAGACAAATGCACAAAGTAATAACTGATCCTGTCGATTTGATTTACATCAGATAACGGTCATTTCCATATTTTGAGATTGATCCGTCTTCACAGCCGACGACACAATATATATTCATATTTTGTGACAGGCTCAATCTTGTCACATGTTTCATTTATATTCGCCCTGTTTTTGTCTTGTGTCTGCCATCGAACGTCATATGAGTCTTTGGATCACGCACCGAAATGCCAAAACACGATAAATTCAAAACAATTAAAGGATAAATATTAGAGGCACCTTAAATTGTGCAATTTAATTACTGAGTAAAATCAATTATAGTCTGTGCATCATGTATACATTCCATGTTGAAATACGTTTTCACGATATTTGAAACAAGGTACTGGAGTGGGTAGTGGGCTGTCAGCCCACGCGATACCCTACAAAGATGGGCGCGAAACAACCGAAACATTTCGTAGAATAGTTTTTTTTTCCTTTGTAGTAAGATGATTAACATTTTAGCCCGAATATGCTGAAAATGCAGGCGATTCCGGGCTCTTCACCCCCGCTCCAAGGACCAGACGAAGGGTTCCATTCCACAGCCCCTTTGAATAATTGTTTTGAACCTCACCCCCACCATCACCATCGATATTCATGGATCCATCGCTGATGTATAACATACTATTTACTGAAGAAAATGTTTTCGTTAACATTTAAAATGACTTCTGTCTGAAACCTCTGGGATAAACGTTGTGGTGCTAGTATTAGCTGAATGCAGAGTTTATAGGTGTACAAGATTTCCGAAGACAAAAGACCTTTTTTTAGCCACACATGCAAGAAACCGTAATTAAAAGATGTCTGAGTATGTCTTGATACCGTTTCTTTAACACCTGTGTTTGCTCACTTTTCATTAACCCGTATCTTTATTGATTAGCCAGCCAAGTGAGTTTTCTAAGGATTTCTAAATACAAAATTCAAAACCAAGCATTTCATTTAAGATGTATTCAGTACACTATCCAATGAAGTTTTGTACAGTCTTAAACGTGGACTCTTCACTGAATTCAAATACACTAGTGCTGCGCGAGGATAACTGGGGGTGTAAGGTGGGGAATTGTCCCCTGGGACCAGTTGAGGGGTGAGGGGCTGGGAGCTATGTTTTGTAGCTGAAACTGTCATTGTATTTCTTGTCCTTTTACTGTAATGGGGTAATTCGTCGCAAATCTTATATGTATATGGAGGTTAGAAAGTAAAATATATTGTTCCCAGTGGCAAAGTAGATGCATCACTAAAGAACATTGTCCACGGGAGTATCGAACCCTCACGCCACCAGGGCAGATACATATGCAGAACTTTCTTCTTCTTCTTCTTCTTCTTCCTCTTCTTCTTCTTCTTCTTCTTATTATTTGCACTGGCAGTTTTTCTTCCCCAACCTTTCTTCATACAGTTGAAACATTCTTGATGTATAACTGCATGGTGAACATACTGCTCTCTCCCACCAAACCAGATCTCTTTCTTCTTCATGTACCAAGTCCCATGATATAAAACCTTTATAGTCAGCGTTTTGCAACTGGTGCTTTTAGAACACATTATTCCAAATCTCAGCATTTCTTTACTGTGTGCACTAAGCGATATGTGTTTTGTTGACCATATATGTTGTTGTGAATAAATGAAAACAAGCTTCATGTCAGAAATATGGTTTCATATTTGAAACAAAAGCTATTTATAAAACCTACATTGCTCTGTTCTTACTATCAAGTAATAGTAAGGAATCGTTTAGCTGTAAATTAGAGCTTGCTATTTGGTTTGTCAAATCAAGATGTATTACCTCCCCTTTGACTGTAATTGAGTGATTGCAATGTTTGCTTTGTTTCTCTTTTATTTAAGAATGTATGCATTTTTTTCAGCTTTATATTAAAAAGTAAATAATTTAACACTGCTTATAGTGGAAAGTAGCCACAGTAATGATTTTGAGACTTTTTCTTAACTTTTTATGAGCTTTGGGTAAATGTAGGTATATATTTTTGTATTAGACAACTTCAATATGCAATTCAAGTCTATTTCTTAAATTTAACAAGTAGTTTATGCAGTGACAAGTTTTATCAATGTCTGCACATTGCATAGAGACGTGAACTTGTCTTGACATAGCAAAGTTTTTCACACATTTCTCCACCTCCAGCATACTTAATAGCTTGAGTCATAACAGTTTGTGCATACACTTTCTGTCTCCAACATCAATGTCAGCATTATAGGAACTTTGGATAGCTTTTTCAAATTTGTCTCTTGTTGTCCTTATGTAATATACCTCATGTTGATGTGTTATTTGGGTTGATACACATTCCCCCCCCCCCCGTTGTGGGGAACATTACCAGGCTTGAAGAAACTACTCTGTCTATTCTTTGCTTCCTCACCCTTCCCTATAGTTTTATACTAAAAAGTAGCACGATGTTATTCAATTATTCAGTATAATAAAGCTTTTGGAACTTTTCCTTGGCTTTTATACCTTTTTATTAACATTTGGGGGTCATGAATCACATGTGATGATAGTTAAAATAAGTTTGGAATGGCAGCATCTATTGATGCTTCATGGGTGTGTGTATTTGTTTTAGTCACAAAAGGGCAATGGCCTCTTATCATTTTGACCTGTCATGTGGCACACTTATTTGTTTTGTTTGATTGATGTGAATAGGGATGCACTGCAGCTTATTTCTGTGAGAGTCAGCAAGAAAAGAAATGCAATTTTGAAATCTAAAACATTTAAAACTTGTCATATAGCAAGTGAGAGATGAAAATACAATGCGTCATGTTATTTGATACCCTGTGATTTCATACTTGTTGATGTCAGCATGCTTGTGTTTCTTTTGTGTAGCATGCATGCAATAGAAAGATAACATGAGGATACAAAGGCAGAAAACAATTATTTTAATGACAAGAATAATCCACTAATAAGTACAATGCAACACAGCAACATGTAATGCGGATGCAATTTAACTATACATATTTGTATCACATAAAATGCTATTGCACTATTATCCATGCACAAACATGGCCAATTCTTTCTTACAATTATGCTCTAATATCAAGGAGTAAAACACAACTTTTTCTAAAAAATTTAAATCTGGTTATAGGACACACAGTACTAATTATACGGAAGAACTGTGAACCAGTCTAGAAATAATAGAGTGTTTACAGGTTTGGTGGTCCATAATTGGTTAATAATGAAAACTAAAATTTTAGGAAAAATATCTTTTGAGAGCTTATCCTATATCCAATGTAAAAAAAATATTGACATGTATGTAAACAAAGTGCAGCGGGTCATATGGTGTTCTCCACATATAAGCTTGCACCAAGGTTAGATGTGCATGAAGAATTATAGGTGTCATTATCAGCACTCAGAAATGTTAAGTTATTGAATTTTGAATATGATAGTGTTTTCATATGTTTACCATTGGAGTTGAATAAGTACCGTGAGTCCTGTAACCGAAGTTTGATATCGTTTGACTGTGGTATGCAAAAAACATTAATCAGTGCTTGATTTGTTTTCATCGTTTTCAGACATGATTATGATGGCGCTATAACCCGCTACGAAATTATTTTCTATACTGTATAAATCAAGCTTATTTCATAATAAATATGCTTTATCGTTGAGTGTATGGTCAAATATACTGTATGGGTGACATAATATTGAATAGCACAAGTCTCTTGATTCATGGGAAGAAAGTAATTATACAAAGGTTAATACTCGAAGCCTGCTTTTTATTTATGTGGCTTTATTTAGAGACATTTTAGATGGTCTTCTTTCATTGATTACATATAATTTTACTGAAGGGTCAACACCCTTAACTTATCTTAAAAACGTATTATTCTGATGGAGATAGAATTGGTACAGGAATTAGAAAGAGAAGGAAATGGGGAAGTCATATTGAAATTTGCCTCAATCTGGTAATACATACATACATACATACATACTTCCTAATTGGAAATTGAAAGTGATTTCCAATGTGAGATCAGATGGCAGTACACTAAGACAGGACAAGGCTGGTACTAAGGACAGATGGAAAGAACACTTAAGTCAGCTCCTAAACCTGTTCCATATATCAACCAAATTGTTTTGACAAAATAACCTAACAGCCAATGCATTACAAACTGGATGTTCCGCCAACGAGAGAGGAGTTGGAAAAGGCCATTAAACAAATGAGCTTTGTCAGGGCATCTGGAATGGATGATATCTTTCCCAGCGTAGGTGTACATGGCTCTCAGTAAACAGACCCTGGAAACATTCCACTATATGCTAATCAGCATCTGGATGGAAAAGAAGATGCCAGACAACCTCCGCGACAAACCAGTTGTGACCCTCTACAAGAATGAAGGCACACGTAACTACAAAGGCTTATCTTTGCTCTCCATAGCTGGCAAAATATTTGATCGCATCATTCTCAACAGGCTTATTGCGGCAGATTCAGAAGATAGCCTCCGCAATTCTCAGTGTGGTTTTCGGCCAGACTTCAGCACCGTGGACTTTATCTTCGAAGTCCAGAGAAGTGCCTTGAAATAAACATTAATATTTATGCCGTCTTCGTGGACCTGACAAAGTCTTTCGATACAGTCAACATATACGCACTGAGGGTAGTACTCAAGACGTTTGGTTGTCCACATCAGTTTACCAACCTCTTCCGGGTCTTTCACGATGACATGACTGGAGAGATTCTCTCAGACAGTGAACCCTCTGAGAAATTCCCCATATCTAACGGTGCCAAACAGGGATGTGTACTCGCTCCGGTACTCTTCAACATCTTCTTCACACAAGTACTGCTCCACGAAATCCGTGACCGTGACCTTGGTATCTACATTAGATATCGCCTGATGTCCAGTGTTTGATCTTCGTCACCTAACTGCAAAACCCAAGACGCTAGAAATTCGCATTAATGAAGTACTCTTTGCAGATGATTGTGTCCTCATGAACCATGGAGAGACTCATCTTCAGGCAATGGTGGACAGATTCTCTTAAGCCTCCAATTTATTTGGATTCACAATTAGCCTAGGAAAGACAAAGGTCCTCTTCCAGCCCACCCCACACACTGACCCTTCATAACCTTGCATCGGCATTGGCGATACGCAGTAACATAATGTGGACAGTTTCAAATACCTAGGCAGTACAATATCAGTGATTGATCCCTGGACAAAGAGATCACTGCAAGGATCCAAAAAAGCCAGTCAAGCACTCAGACGACTCCGAACCAAGGCATTGCAGCACGAGGACATACGATTGACACAAAAGATGAAGGTGTACAATGCGGTGATCCTCACGTATCTCTTGCATGGCTGTGAAACGTGGACTGTCTAAGTTATATCAATCAGTTGGAACATTTCCACCAGCGCTCCCTGAAATCCATCGTTTGGATCAAGTGGCAGGACCGAATCCGTATAGAATATCCCCTCCACAACAACAACAGCACTGAAAATTGTATTATTATTATTATTATTATTATTATTATCATTATCACAATAAGATTATGCTGATGTTGATTTATTGAATGCCTGATTTTAATATGGAATGTCACTGTTGCTAAAAGTAAACAAACGATGGTCATTGACAGTGAAGAACATAACAATTATTGCATGCACCATATCGCTTGTTTCTATGTGTTTATAATACTGGTGTCCTTGTATATAATCTTCAGTTAATTCAATGAATGATCAAAAATGCAGTAATGTTATTTTTTAAAAATCAATTTGAATTCAATTTCCATTTGGTATGTGTGCGTCTCAAAAAGCTCTTATCATCCGACCAATTTAAGGTAATTTGTTTCTGATTTGACCCATACCATGACATCATTAGTTTTGGACGTAGCATTTACACTGTTTTCCGACTGTACTTCAGTTACCCTGCATTGTAAAAGCATTATCAAGAGTGTCTTATTTACTGCCTTTTGTTGAATAACATTTCTGTGTTTTTGGCGTTCTCCCATATGCATTTTCACATTGAACCTGGAGAAAGAATTACAAGCGTGATATATAGTTTTATCTTACGAACAGTGTGGGAGTGATTCGTGATTAAAATAGTACATTGTATTCATCCGTTTGGCTTTAGGTTTCCAACACAAACATTAACAATAAAGAAATAAGAGAAGAGTACATTATCACTATTTTGGGCATTATCGGGTTGATTATTTCATCATAATAAAACGCATACAGTAACTCTCTCTCTCTCTCTCTCTCTCTCTTTATCTATGGGCAAGCGATATTTTTAATGAGTAGGATATGAGATTGGGGGTACCAGACCAAACGTACGAGTGTGTGTGTGTGTGATTTGGATTTTTAACGTAGCTTTAACAATTTTTTAGTCATATCGCTATGATGTCTGATTTGTGGCAGATTATACTGATGCCTAGCACTTGGTGATCATGTCGCAGACATGTAGTGTGATGTCCCGCCCATTCACATTATCCTGACATCAGGACGACCTGTCATAACACTAACCTCTTAATGTTGAGCGCCAAGCGAGGCGTCTGTTAGTACCATTTTCGTAAGTCTTTGTCATAGCTCGGCCTGGGATCTAACCCTCGAACCCCCGCATCCGAGGCAGACGCTCTAAAAACTTGACCACTGAAGCGGTTACGAGGGTCCTTTCATATTATCCAATAAGGGCCCTGGACTATGAGGCGTTGCATGTGGGTTGTGGACCCATTTTTTCTTGTATAATGTAAAATAAATATGGGTTCTGTACCAAATGTGTTCTAATAAGAAAACCATGGTAGTTCTGGACCACTGTGTGGTGATCAGATCGATGTTGGTTCTATACCAATATGTATATTAGACGTTTGTTATCAGTATAAGCAAAGAATCAAGTATCAAAATGACGCCCAAGGAAGCGTCTGAGGTAGAATGAAAACAGAAAGTGACTTATTTTTCATTTCGACAAAAAAGTATAAAAGAATCTTGTCAAATGTTTTGGTTATCCAAACAAATTTAACTCGTGGATCCCGTCGACGGCGTTGACGCCACTGACGTCTCAGACCTTGTCGCCAGTGCCAGTTTCTCCGAAATAATCTTATAGTATCCTGCTGACTCGTTTCGGAACGAAACGGGTTTACATTTCGCAGCCTGCTCAGGTAATCCCATCAACTAAAAAATAGACCTGAAAATGTAATCAAACTTGATGGATTTCATGCGAACTGGAACTGGAGCTCCTGTGACCAGGTCGATCAAATGACAAAGTTGATCTTTTTGTGCCGCAGTCAAGGTAAAAGGCTTGAGCTTATTTCTGATATGATATTGCTGCTTGTATCGCTGCCTGGGTCTCTGGTGGCTGTAACATCTCCTCCACTTTTATCTTGGTCTCCCTCATCTTTTTCCTCCAAAATTATCATCTCCGGAATATAACCCAGATCTTAATTAGATATCGCCACAGTCTTATCAAAACGTTTCAAAATATCGTCGATGGAGTCTTTAGTGCTTGCATCCAGCTCAATTAACGCTGATGCCAATGGCTACTGCTGCAACGGCGGTGGCTCTGACGCCTCTGGAAACGAAGTTTCCTCAACCAAAGGCAATCAAAGGTGCCTGATCCATTGATTAAACTGATAACAAACGTCTAATATACATATTAGTATATAACCAACATCGATCCGATCACCACACAGTGGTCCAGAATGACCATGGTTTTCTCATTAGAATACATTTGGTACAGAACCCATATTTGCTTTACCTTTTCAAAAATACCATGCATTCAGAACCCAGATGCATCAAATAATGATTCAGATGGTCCAAAGTCATTACGTTTGGTCTAGAGCCCCCCAATCTCCTCTACTACTCATAAAAGAACGCGTGCCCAGAGAGAGAGAGAGAGAGAGAGAGAGAGAGAGAGAGAAAGACAGAGAGAGAGAGAGAGTTACCATAGGCGTTTAATTATGACGAAATAGTCAATCCGTTACCGCCCAAAATAATGATATTTTAATCGTCGCTTAATTTTGTATTGTTAATATTTGTTTTAGCAACATAGAGCCAACGGATAAATACAATGTACTATTTTAATCACGATACACTCCCACACCGTTTGTAAGATACAACTATATACCGCGCTTGTTATTCTTTCTCCAAGTTCAATGTGAAAATGCATATCGGAGAACGCCAAAACGCAGCAATGTTATTCAAAAAAAGGTACTAAATAAGACACTCTTGATAATGCTTTTACAATGCAGGATGACTGAAGTACAATCGAAAAGCAGTCTAAATGCTACGACAAAAACTAAAGGATGTCATGTTATGGGTCAAATTTGAAACATCGTTTGTTTTCTTTTCGCAACAATGTCATTCCATATTGCGATCAGGCATTCAATAAATCAACATCAGCATAATCTTATTGTGATGATGATGATAATAATAATAATAATAATAATAACAATATTAATTGAGATTTGTCTTCTGTGCCAGTACTGTTGTTGTTTGTGTTGTGGAGGGGCTATTTTACACGGATTTGTAGCTGAATGAGTAAATGTCGTTTCCTTTTGATGGATCTTTAGTGAATACTACATTGATATTTTTCGCACACCCACACTGGTTTTCAATCTTTTGTAAGCTTGTGTTGATCTAAAATCAAGTAGACAACGAGTAGACGTTTTTGTTTGTGTTACCGTCCATTGTTATCCATGTTATAACTTACCTTCAACGATAAACGGATTTTCTTCGTTTTGGTTCAGTGCCATTTTCTCTGAGCCACATAAGATTTTGGAATATAGCTTCACTAAGCACTTATCTTTATCAGTACTAAATAATATTCTCAACATGCAAGTTCAGTGGCTGCCATGACATGCTGATTATGGTCAGCTTCTTTTGCTTGATTTTCCCTTTTATTAATACAGGCAAATTGTATATTAAAGCACTCATGCAATGTCTACCAGGTTCAAAGATTTATTGAAATATTCATGAAGGAATTTAGACATTTGCTCTCTGACCCAGACTCATTCGTGTAAGTACATCAAATATTGCATCTAAGCAAACGATGCATTATCCATTTAGTTGTGCATGTCAGTACAGTGGGACTCGAACTCAATACGCACTTCGTCATGACAAATATCAAAATCAAAGGATATATATTGTTACAACTCTATGGTCTTAACCTAAGTAACAGACAAGAGCCTAGAATACAAAGTGAAAATTTAAATATTAATTTATAAGTATAGGAAAAATATTAGATATGTATTCTTTTGTCCACCAAACAGATATTACTGGTCAGGTACAACATGAACTTGATTTTGCACAACGTCCAAAATACAAATATAAATAAAATATAATCAAGGAGAATCAACTAGAAAAAAACATAAATTATTTATACATAACAATATAGTAGGCTTAAAACTTACATCATTTTGACACCGGTCCAAGAAAATTTGTAATTCATGCATATTGTTGTCACTTGTGCCGTAAAAAAATATGTATTTGTAATGAAATGGATATTCATGTTACAGTTTACAATGAACTGAGTGAGACAAAAATCTGACTCTTTATTATGAAAGTCAGCCAAATATGTTCTAAATAAGCGGCAATCAAGTACAAGACTAGTGGTGGAGTCAAGATTCTGACCCTGTGGACACTTCACGTGTTGAATGTCCTATTCATGTTTTGCGTGTGTCTGGTAAGACAAAGCAACATTATACCAAAATTCAAACTATAGACCGCGAACTGAATAAATGTCTACTATTCATAACACTGTGCAATCCTGGGTACGATATGTTGTTTCTGGTTCAGTTGTCTTTCTATCCAGAAGCTTATTGTATTAAACTTGAAATATACTGTGCGTTAAATGCACAATGGTCATTCTGGAAGACAGTGTAAGCAAGGATGTCTAAAAGCAATTGATTGCAAACAGACTAATAATCAGCATTGTTGGCTCTTGTATAAAATGTTACCACCATTATGATTCGCGTTGATGTCACTACTCGAGTAACAAGATGGTTAATATGTATGATATGTATATTATTCAACGTAGTTTCAGTAAACTACTGAGTGAGAATATAACCATTATCACAGAGGAACTTAATCAACTAAGATTGCTATTTATCCCCTTTATAGTGTTTACCATACGAAGAATCATTGTGTTAGTTAATGCACTCTTCATTAACCAGTATGCCACGTAATACTGTCATAATGGGTAAAACAGTCGCTTTTGCTGCTGTGGATGATGGGATAGTACCGAAAGTAGCGAAGAGCGGTTTGTGTACTTTCTATGGTATTTAGTCCAAGACATTATAGATTGTTTATGTGACAAGAACACACTGCCTAACAATGAGATCGTAGACGAAGTTGGAATGCAAAATGATATCAACCGAGAGAGAGAGAGAAAGAACAAGTAATTTGAAACTGGAAACTTGTATTGATAATTTAAAATTCTACACAAAGAAATACTATGTTTAAGTGGGTGACTTAGAACTTGTCTATTAAAATTACTTTAAAATCAAATGTGTTTAGTTCAACGGAGGATAACGCTGACACATATTTGCAGCATAAAGGTAGACGTATCGAGCAGCTGTTTTGATTGTGATGCAAATTTAGGATAAATACATCTTGTTAAAATGAAGGTTGGAATTTTAAACACCGGGCACATATAGGTAACTATATGTTTACATTTTAACTTCTTACGACTCTTCAAGTAGACATGCAGAGGAAAAACACAGAACACTATGGCAATATTGTAGAATTTTCTTGTTAAAATATATACAAATAAATATTTAAAATTCAGCCCGCATTTGAGAATTAGACGAAATCTCCCAAGTATATATTAAAATAAAATTAAATAAATGCGAGATTGAACATGGGATATTTAATAAATACACATTCACATAAATTTGTTTTTAGTCGGTGATCTCTAGAGCTCAATGTAAGTGATGAATCAAGCGCTTTGGCAGAATCACATATATTGTGGCACGTTTTAATATACTATTGAGCAGTCGAATACACAGAAGTAAGCTTACCTTCATTGCTACTCCTTGAGCTTGAGAAATTCGTGTACTCTCACTGAACAATGATGTGAAAGTCGACATTCATATGGATCATTATTGTCAATTTCGGCATGAACTAACCAAACAATTTTCTCAAATATCTTACTGATTGAATATTGAAAACTATTAATGACAATTGCATGTGGCAAATGATTCCCAATCTTGCCACATGAAAAAAGGCCCAACATGTTTCCATACTCAGTCATTAACGTTTTCTTATATACTTAATAAGTAGCATATAAATCATTATGTTATATTAAATGCATAATAACATTTTCTTTGTACTAATCAATAGATGATAAGTTGTTCAGTTTATAAGTGAAACAAGAGAACAGAGCATTAATATAGACAATTTTACTACTGCGAAAGCAGTAAACAAAATTTAGCTTGCTAAAAAATCAATAGATGATAAGTTGTTCTATTTATAAGTGAAACAAGAGAACGGAGCATTAATATAGACAATTTTACTACTGCGAAAGCAGTAAACAAAATTTAGCTTGCTAAAGAGAACGAAATGCTATGTGACCAAGAAGGGAAACGAAATATTGATTAAAAAAATATGTATATGATAAAACACTTAATACATCAATGAAAATACAATAATAAAAAGATGCGCCTCAACAAAAATCCTCGAATATGGTTTTTGTAGGCAACTTGATCGTGTTTAGATGGTGCTGTCATGGCGGAAGAAGTACTTATGGAAGGTAGATTTGGTACAGTAGCGTGCGTCAGGATTGAAGAATATTTCTTCTGCTCCATTACGCTTAGTTTAGAGCCGTACGCTGTGACTGATGAAATGCTGTGTCCTTTGATCCGTATGGTTTAATTCAAGCTCATGTTTAGGCTTTCAGTCTCTGTCCTGGTTTAGGAAATTCCCTATTGCAAAGTGAATGTGTGTATCCCTTTTTTTAAATGTCTCTCAATAGAAGTAAACAATCTCTCTATTGAAGTAAGTTAATATGAAGAGCCGTCATATTTGTGTATAGAAACAAAACGTGATGGATCTGAGCGGTGAAACGTTGACGATATAACTGAACAATATAGACCGGCCTGTCATTTAATACATATATCACCAAAGACCTATTACAGAAATGGGATCGGTGTCGATGTTCCCATCACTTAACAAGTGGCCATGCAGGTTGTGGAAAGCGTTGAAAGTGGTGTTGTTGATCGATTTAAATAACTGCTCTCGCTTCGATATCGAATATGGTGAACAGTAGCATGAGCAACAAAGACAGCTCCAGTTACAGTATCTTCGACTGAATGAATACCTCGGACCCTCCCAAACCAACTGATGTGGCGGGAACATTTACTTGTCAAATAGTCCCAAGCATGGACTTGCATGTGTTGTGGCATTTCACATTGCAAATCGTGCCAATCACCAAACACAGAGTAAGATGGTTTTTGACTCGTGAGAAGTGATTGATGTATCTTTGAGGTTAAACGCTTATCAGGAATTTTCGGAAAAAATTCGGCTTGGCTATGCAGCCGACACTTCTCGTTTTGAACGTGGATATCATAATCTGTTATCGTATTTAGATCTGCATCAAATCATCTACACAGGCCTACAAATTTCGCAACAAGACTTGTGCACATTGTACCCAGTTTATTACTTTTCATGAGAACATATGGAGTATTTAGGCAGTCCGTCGTTGGCATGTATTTTCATGGACGTGTTGGTTCCGCTGGTGACACAGATGCTAAGCTGTGATACTTTCTGAAAAGACACTATTGTTGAAGGGTAATGGTCGTTGAATGAGGGTCATCGATCCACCTGTGCAAAATTCGCAGAATATCACATTTAAATATGTTACATATTTGAATATTAATGTCCTATCACTAAGTGAAGGTCAGTCTTACTCTACATCAACTTGCGAAAATAAACAAAGCTGTGAAACACAATAGTGCGGTGGCACTGAAACTTTCTCCTGCAAAAATTAACTATAAATGTCTCGTTTGGTTGACCTACCCACTGCTCGCTCAATGTAATGCGGCTAAATACAGAAACCTCTCAGTAATATTAACATTATGCAAGTCAGAGGTGGCACACATACAAAAATATAGTAGAACATTTCCATTCCATGCAGCCATTCCAGTATTGTTGACAGCAATGGACACAGTGGTGGCCAAAGCTGCATTGTTAACGACTGTTGGAACTGTACCTGGTATGGCTTTGATAAAAGCCGTTAGGGTAACGCATAAAATAGGGAGAAGCGTTCGATTACCAGACACGAGTCGTCGAATATCGTCATGGAAAAGGTGTTCGATTACTTGATCGCAGAATATCAAGCTATTGATGGAAGCAAAGCGTCCATTGACCAGTCTTAATTTACTGGCGATTTCAAAATCGATGATACATCCTCGTGGTGTTTTCATGTTAGATGTACTTGCAGCTATGGTGCCACACACACGATAAACTGGCATCGTCAATCTGGATTCATCAACAGGCCCTGGCACTCACTTCAGCATAGATTGTATATTGACCCGTATGGACTTACCGAAGTTGTTAATTATTTATCCAATCGTTGTTTCATTCGACTATACCAGTACAAACACGGAAGGATGGTCCCATATGCGGCCATATGAGTTAGAAACGTTGCTTGCTCTGCAGTCCTCACCGACCCAGCAAACACTTATTGATTTGAAATTAAAGTATGTGTGATATTAGAATACAACCATGTCTATTAACTTTACAGACGTCACTCAGCTCCGCGATATGGTGCTGATGTGGATCTGATCCGATTTGCCACCAAAGAGGATTTGTCTGAATTTACCAGTAGTGTTTTTGTTATTGTCGATCTAGGTGCGTTTGCAATTTTTGATGATCAAACTGAAAACATCAAAACGTGAACATCTAAGACATTATTGTCAAGTTGAACGGCGTTGTCGCAAAAGATCTGGATGTGGACACTGAAAATGGTGAAATCTGTGACAGAGGCGTGTCGGTCGCGTTTATCAAGGACTATGCCAATACTGGGGATATTGCAAGAAGACATTATACCCTCAACATCACATGTAGTGACTTCATGGAGCAATATTACACGAATATTAGTCGAAGAAGGAGAAGAACTAAACTATCCCTCTTATAACGAAAACAATTAGCACATGGCCGACTTATTTTTAATCGTAGCAGTTTGATCATTCAAAATTACAAACGCACCTGGATAGACAACAACAAAAACACTACTGGTAAATTCAGACAAATCCTCTGTTCATATATCTATATATTTCCAGATATATTGGTCATATATAAGAAACACATAATGACCAATATTTCTTCGTCCGTCCGTCCGATTACGACAGTGTTTTGATCACCGATACTCTTACACTACTGGAAGATTGCAATGTTACTTTCCACACATATTTATCTCAAGTAGACCAAGTCAGTTATATATAAAATAAAGCTGCCAGTAAAATATTACCTCCACCTTCTCCTTCTTTGAATTCGTATTAGTACTATTCTTACGGACATGATGGTCAGATCTATCTGGTGTTGTCACCAACATTTTGTGATGATGTATATTTAGTGAAAATGTGATGATGTATATTTAGTGAAAATGTGATGATGTATATTTAGTTAAAATGTGATGATGTATATTTAGTTAAAATGTAATGATGTATATTTAGTGAAAATGTGATGATGTATATTTAGTGAAAATGAGATGATGTATATTTAGTTAAAATGTGATGATGTATATTTAGTGAAAATGTGATGATGTATATTTAGTTAAAATGTGATGATGTATATTTAGTTAAAATGTGATGATGTATATTTAGTTAAAATGTGATGATGTATATTTAGTTAAAATGAGACCAATATAACATCTAATAATATCGCAATGACGGCCATTTTGAAAATCAAGTTGTCGTTATCCTGCACGACAAGTCGTATATGTAGGCTTTCGTCTTCTTATCATGTCTTAAATCTAAATTTAAATAGTGCCTCTCCAATCTTCAAAATGGCCTCTAAAATACGGTCAACTTGACAAATATTGGTGTCTGCTCCCACTGAAAGAATAATCTTAAGAACATCAAGCAAAGTTGGTTCTAAAAATCGTGTTATCAGCGACCGTTTCATCAAAACTCAGCAACTATCAAGAGCAAAATGTGGCCTCATCTTGGATTCATGGAAATCATGTTCGGCCAGTATATCTTCAGTTTTTTAACGGATTAATGGTTCATCATGCAATTTTTAGGGAGACAGAAAACGATCCATGTTAAAAGTCTCTTCTTTCTAAATATGATATTCAAAAATATTCTTTTACACGGGGACATCAGTCAAATTCTTTTGAAATGTGAAGCTTTCTGTTTTACAGAAACAACATATCGAATTTGAAAATCATCCATCTTCGACACTGAGATGTTTAAATTACAGAGCTTTGTTTGTAAACCAATTAACACAAAAGTGGTATGTCACTTTTGTAAAATAATGTTGGCACTCCAAATTAAGTTCAACACTGAAGGTGTTGATTTGCCTGTGGTAGTATGTATTGTGTTGCTGTACCAACAGAATTTTCTTGAAACACAGTAATATAATTCCAGGTTTGAATTTAGTATAAATACCAGTGAATGTCACTGTCCAAGAATACTATTTTATGAGCACTTGGTATTTGCAGAGAAATTTTACTTGAATCGGATAATTTGACGAAACAAATTTCAGCATAAATATAATACTGGATACAACAATAATAAGAGCTGATTCGGTTAGATGTTAAAGCACGAATGAATACATTTTTTTTAAGTGACAAGAGTATATAGTCCTCTACGTGACCTCTAAAACAATAATCTAGACCGAGACCTAATTAAACTTGTTTACTTCTATTATTGATGGCAATAATATTAAACCCATACACATATATAATATTTTAGTTATGTATTAGTTGGTTGTTTGGAATTTAAACAATCAGTAATGTAGGTCAAATAGAAAATAACATTGATTTTGGACCAAGTAGTCCAAAATACAATGCTGCATTACAAAAGTATATAATAAAAAAATTAAATTACTGACAAACAATGCAAACAAAATATACATAACATTAGAGAGACATAGAGAGAGATATGAACAGACACGTATGAATGTATGTTGAGTCATTTTGCCCTTTTTTAGCATAGTATACAGTATAACTCAAAAAACATCGTTCCTATGTTCCCATACAAATGCATTAACCTATAAAAGACAATAACCAGACATATAAATAATATACATAATGATAATCTTACGAAAGTGAATTGGCATCGAAGCTAGGAATGCTCTAAAACTAACACAGCTACGTTTTGAAAGATGCGTTACGTGAACTGGTGGATCATTTCATGCAACAGGAAAACAAAGGTTGGGTTTCTTTAAGTTATAAAAGCTTGTGGTGTTAATAAACGTTTATAATTCTTGGTACTTTTAAAAGTACCGAACAGAAGTGAATAATCATTATCTTTATATTTTCGTTCGTAGATGCAGACATTAAGATGTACACTTCCTGTCATTATCAGTATATACCATCTTGAACTGTAAAATTAGCATTAGCCCCGAATGTCGGTTAAAAAAGTAGAATTTGAAGTAGAAAAATGTTAAATGAAATTGATATTGGATTGCAGTATATTTATCAATGTTCGACATCTTCGTATGGTTTTTATTCCGTTAGTTCAATTAGGATTAAATTCGACAAACAGGACAAGAATCGCAAGTTGCGTTATCTACGCTTTCATTCGGACACAGAAGATTCAATACAATCTATAATTCTAATTAATTATCCTTGTTGAATATGTATGACAAATTCAGTGGACTTCACTTATTCTTAACGAAAATTTATATTCAGTGCCAAATATGTTTGAAAGGTTTGAAAATGTATTATAGATATTTATATCATAGTCATAAGTTAAAATCATAGTTGACCCACTTCGCATTAATTTCCATATTACAAAGTATATTATGGTGTCTTTGAAGTCGATGATTTTATATCAAATAGATTCTGTAAGTTTGAATAATACTATAATTAATAAATTTCTGGCATCAATGCACGCTCGAACTCCAGTAATCCTGTACGGTGGAGTGAGTCAGACAATATCAGGCCTACCACATTAGATTGTCTTCGTTTGCCCGAGGACCGAGTGATGTCAGGCAAAGGCCAGAACAAGTAGCAGCTTCTGGATTTTGTTATACAGGTACTACATCATGTCGCGCATGTTTTAATAATGTTCTGCTCAACCATAGTAAGGACATATTGGCCTTCCTTTCTCCAACATAAAGCAAACCCAATTTCTTATATCTCTACCTTTCAATAATGAATCATAAATTGCACCGTTATCAGTGATTAAAGAATGGAAACAACAATACCGTCAAACTTACATTTACCAGTATCGCAAACATTATTTGGAGCATTCGCTACTGTTTTCTTCTTCTCTCTAGAATATTTAATGTTAATCTTCACACGGTGTCAAAGCTGAGGCGATAATCTTTTGTTATATTCTTACATTAAAATGTTGAGCCTTAGTCTTGTGAAGATTGAATCCTGAATTACCAGATAAAGAGTCCAGGTCAAACCATATGTATCATATGAAGATAAAATGCTCCAGTTTCCTATCCTAATGATATATCTGATATGGTTATGACAATTAATTTGTGTCACCATTCATGGACAAATTTTACCATGAAAGACTCCTGGTTTAAATTTGATTAATTTTGTAAATACGATGTTCACCAATAGAAGCATCGTCGTTATGAAGTTGCAGAACTTCACGGAAATGTAAACTATTGCTAAGTACCGACAGAGATAACCAAGTTTTGCTGCTCCGATTTGGAACGAAAGATCACAAATGGAAAAGTTGCAGAACGTTGTCATTGACTCCTATTTTACGGTTTGTATAATATCAGTTCGGGATCAGTGTCTCTCAAATGCAGTGCTTGTTGCACCTGAGCTAACATCATGAGCCAAAATGAGTGGCAAGCTCATTTGGTATATAGTTGATTCTCTATATGCAGAGCGGATAACCCAGTTTCCTAAGACGAGAGTTCAAGAGCTGCAATGTCGTCATTGCCATCGGTGAGAGGTAGGAATAGGCAAGAGAATTTCTACTGGGGCCTGTTTAAGACCTTAAGCAAGTGTATACAGTAGACCGGGTTCGGACCATAACTGTTGAATTTCCATGAGCAGGAGTCTCTTGTGTGACATGAAAAAAGTCAGGAGTGTCACTGTCGCATCTTGTCGAAAATTTAATTTGATTTGGTCGACTGATAAATCAAGTATCACGTTTAATCTGCTCGTAGTCACTAGTGCTTTCAAAGTAGAGGACAGTCGCGTATGAGCGAATCGCTTCACGATTTGGTAAGGGAAATATTTTATTTTAGTTGCGTGTTTTGATATGATCTTAACGTGCAAGTTAATCATCTCTGGACTGAGAACAACTGCTAACTGTCGTGCTTGTTTGAGTAGATAAGAAAAGCTATATAATGTCGTTAGGATATTTGACCTTGATTAGGTTAAACCCCGATTCTAGTGCCATCCGCATCACCTTCGGAAGCAGAGCTTTTGGATGGTAACCGTAGGCATCCAAACTATCCAATCTATGGAAAGAGCCTAACAACAAATAGAATGCAGATCATACTCCAATGGCCTCCTGAAATAACTGGTTTTAAATGCCCATTATTGAAGAGAATTAATATGTTTCCCGTATTTTGATCTCCATGACGACATGGAGTAAATGTTGAATTGGTATTGATACCATGGTCTTAAACTAAACAACAGCAAAGAGCGAGAATTAATAGGTTTTGTAAAATTCAACAACGGAATGGCCTTAGAATGCAAGGTAAAAAAAACTGAAAAGAACTTACAGTATTAAAAAGGAAATCTGAACTAAATAAAAGTAAAGATTATTAAAAAATAATGAGCTCCAGTGGTGTCACGAATAAAGTCCAGTCTATTGTGTTCATCTGCCGATAGCCTTCAATAGTCATGATATGCTAAATGTCTTGATGTATCACAATGATATAATCAAAATGTATTTAAATGAATGTAGTCTTTTAAAATAGATATTTAGTCCTAATGTTTATGATCACTTGGAAATAACTAAATCCTCTCAAATAATAATTAACACAACTTAAATAACTGACTATGCTACAAATTTTTAGACAGTAAACGTTAATCGTGTTACTCACTGCCCTATATAAATATCTTAGTCACAAATTCAGAACCAGAATAAGGATCATGCGTCCATTTTCAGAATATTCCAAGTTGCAAGCAAGGTCTAGTCATTGAACAGCCAACCAATGAGAAATTAGGTGACCAGAATTTCCAATGGAGAAACCAGTGAGCTAAACTCAAATCCCGTCGAATTCGTCAATAAAATCACTTCTACACCTTGGTCAAAAGGACAGATAATGTGTTTTCTTAAATTAAAAATGCAGTACACTATCCTGAAGCTATGTAACGTATTGACAAAAATAACACGTTTTATCAATACGAATGACGTAAACATAAAACACATAATATAGACATACATAATAATATGATGCCATAAATGTCCTTGTCAGAAATTAATCCAAGGCTTTAAAAGAGAGTAACAAAGGATAAGATATTTTGCCCTACAACATAATTCATCTGATTTTGTCCCGGAAACTCGTTCAGGTAGTTTGATGTTGTTGCTCTAAAAGCAGTCCTTACATGCATCAATAATATATCCATCAGACGTGTGCATACCAGAGTATTGATGTCGAGTTTGAACCGAAGTACCATTAACTGGTAATAACGGTTGTGAAAATGTACTTTGTGAATTTCCTGGATCCGTTCTGGATGGGGACGTATGGATAAACAACTTGTACGTCAATGCTAATTGCGACGGTCTCCCTCTTGAGTAGCATTTAAAACCAATTTTGACGATTACATATTAAAAGATGGGGAACGGATGAATTGATTCAGAGCGTTTGGACTCCAGTGAAGTTATCTTCTGAACCATTTCGACCGACAATTTTCTTCATAAAGTTATTGATTTATTGTTGTTGATTGATATGTTCGAAAGGAATGTTGGTAGCTACAAAGGCCCTGGATAGTAGATGGGGTGTGATGAACGTGATCGACCGGTCTCTCTGATACCACTTACCAGGTACATTGATAGACGTTGCAAATACGTTTCCATTCGTGAGCTTTGCCCTCATCTGGATGTCAGACAAGGGCAGTGTGATGATGATGTCATTTTTGTAACGGGAAGCCCACCTCTTGTCCAGTTTTATTCGTGGAAACATTAGTCTGGTTTCGGATTGTCTCAACCTGACCATTGAATAGAATATTAGACCAAACGGGAAGCGCGCGTAACTTGGGGTTATGATGACTTTTAAGTAAGGTGAAAGTGGAGAGCACTGCGTATAGTTCCGATAATTCTAACATAGTATCAATTTTGCCTACGTGACAGCCGATACAGGTAGGGTGTTGTAGAATCGCTAATAATACTTACGAAGTGAACGCTAATATATCTTATTAATAAAGGTTATCTCTAGGAAAGGGAAATTTACTGCCAATACAGGTAAAATCATTAGAGTTTCGCATAAACTGCTTAAAAAGTGGACGCTATATCTAGACTATATATAGAAAAAATACCTGTACTTATCGAACCTCAACGGAAACTATACATCAATATTTCTATAACACACAATAGCTGCACGTAGCATAAAGCTTCATCAATGTTGGGGTAGGTGCAGGCGAGACATGCATGTGCATATCAAAAGCGTCTAAATGAGTGAAGATGATATAATTCTTAGTAAGACAAAGGAGTCGGAAAATTGAAATGATGTATATGCATCCTTTCAAAAGGACCACTCCTTCAGCATGCTGTATTGTCGAAACCTTCGAAAGTACGTTTTTGTGGATTGCGAGGTCTCTGTCTGTACATTTTGCTTGAGCCATTTTGTATCTACCGCAGCTAATTATAAGGAAGGAAAAAGTGAGGTTTTATACCTTTTCCGGAAGGAATAGAAACATGCTGATGTGTGCGGATTGAGTTTTGCGTGCATGCGTATACCAACCATGTTCAGAGCCTCTGAAATTATATTGCGCTTGAAGATTAGCAAGGGTTGAAACAATAACTTGGTAAGAAACCAAAACAATTAGGAGCATGACGCGTGCTAAAAGTATGAACAGTACATATGGAAAGTTTCTTGTATAATTTACCTCCACAACAATCATAATAACTCACATCCATGTTCTTATGTTAATAATACATTACAAATTCTTTAAATCCATCAAAATTATTTTATTGAGGTTTCTAAAAATGTATTCTGAAAAGACTGGCTGCTTTGAAAAAATCATATGAACTTTTCAGATCAACCAGTAAAACTGATGAAATCAACGTTTTTCATTTCCTAAAGAGGCTAAGTAATCTGCCTTTATAATAGGTTTGATTATTTTTTCCTACTCTGCGAACGTTAGTAGAACAAGAAGGGACAAAGTGTAGAATTGTCTGATGATTGTTGCCTCATCGTCATCGACAGTTTTCTGAATATAGGATAATGATTTCAGTCTGAATATACATGGGCTCTGTAATCAAGCCATTATCGTTTTATTATACTGGTTCATGGTATATAGTGGAGAAAAATCTATTTGAATTTCTGAAGATCTCGGTCTTGATTCTTAAGTCTTTAAGCGTAACACGTTTATTACGAAATGAATTATAATGATTATTATTCTTGGTATTAATGTTAAATTGACGCCAATATAATTTTCGGCATTTCTAGTTTGCATTTGTAATATGTTTGGTTGTTTTGTTATTTTTGTTTTGTTTTGTTCGTTTTTACTAGTGATTTTTTTTTGTTGTTTAGTTTTTGGGGGGGTTGGGAGGTTTGGGTGGGGTGGGAAATTCTTATACTGGTTTCATCAGAAATAAACATGAATCAACCGTGTCATCATTTATAACTTTGTGAAATAGTTTGTCCAAAACGGAATTTAATTTTAAACCGAAACGTCCAAAGGTAAGATGAAATAAATTAAAAGTATTACTCAATCTTCAAAATGTTTCTGACTATTGTTTTTTAAACTAGGTTTACAATATATTTTCCGCTGTTTCGCATTGATAGAGAATTGAAAAATTGGGATAGAGAGATTGGGCCTTCGATTGAGCATGCACGTTGTTTCCAAAAATGTCCATTTATGAAAAGTGTCAAACGGCAAGAATTTGTTACCCGTGTAAGGAGATTAAGAGAAGATTCAAATGGGGTATAAGAAGCTCGTCTTTGTTTTCTTTTGTACATAAATTTTGAAAGGGCATTGCGATGTTAATCTCCATATTTTGCCGATTGATCTGGAATAAAATGTAGTAAAGGTATACCTATATATACATTCATACGTTGCATGCTTGTATGCATATAAGAGACATATACTTATCTAAATATAAATATGGTTGAGGTTATTGTTATACTCTTCGTATGTTGCAAACAATAACTAGTGATGAAATGTGCACCACTTAATTATTGAATATGTATTGTATCGTCACATGCAACAAGCTTGAAACTAATTTTGCCAAAGACTTTTCCTGGTATGAAAAGCATTATTATGATTGATTTTTTATTGAGGTATCAAACAAATTACAACACAAAACATTAGGTATCTCTCTGTCTGAGATATAGATATATATCAGTGGAAGACAAATAATTTTGGGATTCTGACGATGCTATTTTTATCGCTGATTATCTCACTGTGGGAATTTCTTTCCTTTTCTTTTTAGGCAGTATATATGTATGCTACTCAGATTTGTATTGCCAGATTGAGCAAATTTCAATTTTACTTCCCCTATCCGTTCTCTTTCTTACTCCTGTCCCAGTTATCTCTCCATCAGAATAAACAGATCTTAAGATGTGTGAAGAGTTATGACCCTTCAGTATACTTCTATGTAATCAATGAAAGAAGACCAGCTGAAATGTCTCTAAATAAAAACCACATAAATAAAACGTAGGTTTCGAATATTAAGCTTTGTATAATTACTTTTTGCCCATAAATCAAAAGGCTTGTGGTATTCGATATTCTGTCACCTTTACAGTATGGTTGGCCATACATTCAAATAATATTTATTATGAAATATGCTTGATTTATAAAGTATAGAAAATAATTTCTTAGTTGTTTCGAGCGCTATTATAATTATGTCTGAAAATGATGAAAACATCTATCACTGATTAGAGTTTTTTTTTTTTGCTAACCACTATCAAACGTTATCAAACTTCGATTGCAGCTTCTGTTACCGAACGAGATTGCCAACTTGCCAACACAACAAATTTTATATGTGAATACAAACATGAAAAATATACAAACCAAAATACATTCAAAGTAAACTCAAAATTAATTAAAATCGTACTTTAATTATGTTATGCAGTAACGGTGTTAACGAATATATAAATTTTCATACAAACACAGTCATTACTTTGACAAGTACACAATTCAAAACGTAATACCATTGCTGTCAATGCAGCGGGTGTTAATTATATGAACACATATTTGGGAAACAAATCCATGCAAATCGAAGGCTTGTGACTTTAAACCTGTATAAAAAATAGAATATGATTAGTTATTAGTAGTTAGAAGGAAATATTTCAGACGTGAAGTGGTAACATTTTACTGTCACTTACTCCTTCGCAACTCGTGACAATACAATCTGTTCACTTAATCGCGAAGTATTGCCTTATATTTCATCATCAAACAGCAGCAGCAGCAGCAACAACAACAACAACAACATAATAATAATAATAATAATAATAATAATAATAATAATAATAATAATATGTGTGTCTATGACAAGAAAAAATAGTCTGGATTCTGTACCTATAAACATGATTATTTTAAAGGAAGAAAATGCAGAAATGCACTCAACGCTTCAGACAATAACTCCAGTGGCAACATCAGCTATGTGGACTTGTCTTCAATTTTGATAAAGATAATTTAGCAATCTTCATTAAAAAGGAGTTGATATTCAAATTTCTGTTCCGAAATCTTTGTATATGTATATGTATATATATATATATATATATATATATATATATATATATATATATATATATATATATATATATATATATATATATATATATATATATATATATATATATATATATATATATACATATATATATATATATATATATATATATATATATATATATATATATATATATATATATATATATATATATAGATAGATAGATAGATAGATATATAGATATAGATATAGATCGATAGATAGATTTATATAGATAGATATATAGATGTATGTATGTATGTATATATATATATATATATATATATATATATATATATATATATATATATATATATAGAGAGAGAGAGAGAGAGAGAGAGAGAGAGAGAGAGAGAGAGAGAGAGAGAGAGACAGAGAGAGAGAGAGAGACAGAGAGAGAGAGAGAGAGAATGGAAATTAAGACTAAACTAATGATGAAATAAATGATGACTACATTTGATCATTGTGTGCTCTTGGCTAAATTTCGTTGTATTTGTTGGATTTTGCAAACCTAATAGTTCCTCTACAAAATGTCATGTGACACATTATTGTTTATTTCAGCAATAAAAACAGAACCGAGGACAAGTGATAAGAATCAACGAATTGCTTTCTAAAGGTAAACACACAATCAGTAATTGATCTCCTTACTTCATTGATAGGAAAATTTGTTAAAAAGTAATTGATTATATCCAAATATTTCACAAGTTTTCGCATATTGTAATTACTCAACATACGGTCCATTCCTAAACTTACACATTTAAAAGATATTTTGAGCACAATTATTGCTAGGTTATTTAACAGAGTTTTAAGTAAGATGTTAGAATAAGATTTATTTGATTTCACTCATTAATCTTTGCTCCGCACTTATGATTGCCCCTGAGAGAAAGAAGCCAAGATAGCCAAGACACAATCGAGGATCAAATTCTTTATCTGCTACTAAAAGCAAAGAAAAAGAAGATAGTCATGAAGAAGATTGAAAGATGTAATATATTTACTGAAGTGCTCATATCTCTGAGCGAAAGGGGTATAAAGATAAGAAGGCATTGGGGAAGTAAGTGTTGTTTTTCTTTAGATGTGAAGGATATACTTTGAACATTGCTTCATACTGAAATTGTGTCATATTGGAGCATGTTCGAAATTATTTATTTGATCGGACATCATATCATCGATACCAATTAGTATTATTATAGAAATATCAGACTCGCCCAACACCAGTAAATGAATCAATTTGGAATAAATGTGGAAATCATTGCAACAGATCACCAGAGCAGGTATTGCAGCTCACGGTAGTATCAAGCTTTCGAACTGAAAGGCAAAGGCAATACTCCATCTGACCACGAAATGCATGCTGAAGTGAAGCAATCCATAATGTAAATCAATTTCAACATGGAATTACAACGACAGTAGAACACATTGAAGAAAAAAAAATTCTTTGTGACGTGGTGTGTGTTAACGCGTTCTAGAAGCCCATAACCGCAACCCGCTCTCAAATTTGTTACATTAGATATAGAAGAGATTCTCAAAATGATTAGCATGAAACTCTCATCCAAAAAATATGCAAGGCATGAGTCAAAACGGATACAGGGAACTAGACAGATATCTACCAGCCACCGTATTCTCAGCTATGTCGTTGACAATACTTCTAGGAATCAGGCAATATGTATACAAAGATACAAACACAGCATTCCATACAGCGTATCATTTAACAAAATAAGGATCTGTATTAGCTATGTCTATGTGTGTGTGTGTGTGTGTATGTGTGTGTGTTGTTCCTGTCCCTCAATGTTCTCTTCACAACATATTCGTCTCTAAAAGATGATGAATATAATAATACATAAATAGAATGCACAATATATATTAAAACAATCATCATCATCATCATCATCATCATCATCATCAGTCTCATGACCTAGTGTGGTCGTTGAGGCACTGTGCTGCTGAACATCTGACCAGTTCCCTCCACTTTTCTCGATCATGTGCCAATGCCTGTGTCTCCGCAAAACGTTTCCTGGTCCATTCTGTGATGTTGTCAGTCCACTTTTTTGTCTGTCTACCTCTTCTTCTGCCACCCTGGACGCTGCCCTGCAGGAGTGTTGTGGATAGACTGTTGGCTCTAGTGTCATGGCCATACCTTTTCAGCTTTCTCTTTTTGACGGTGGTGAGGAGGTCCTCATATTGGCCTATTTCGCGCCTGATGGTGTTACGCACTTCTTCATTTGTGATGTCATCCATGTAAGAGATGCTAAAGATGGTTCTGTAGCATCTCATTTCAAGTGACTGGATTCTTCGTTGTAATTCTGCTGTCAGGGTCCATGCCTCATATGAGTACAAAAAGACTGAGATGACTAGAGCTCGCAATAGTCTGATTTTAGTTTTCAGACATATATTCTTGTCTCTCCAGATGGGTCGTAGCTTTGCCATGGCTGCCATTGTTTGTGCTGCTCTTGACAAATTTTATGCTCTTGATCCCTCTTCAGTGATTATGTAACCAAGATATTTGAACTGGTTCATTGTTTCCAGTTCATGACCTCTGACTTTAATCTTGGCTGAGATTTGTTTGCCACTATTTGTCATCAGTTTTGTCTTCTCAGCGCTTATCTCCATGTCAAATATGGAAGATATTTCATCCAGGTTCTTCACTAAGGTAGCTAGCTCGTCTTCACTGCCTGCCAGCCCATCAATGTCGTCTGCAAAGTGGAGGTTGGTGATGTTACGCCCTCCAATGCTGACTGTCCCACAGTGGTTTTACAGGCCTTTGCTCATGATGCGCTCTAGGTAGACGTTGAAAAGCGTGGGTGACAGGAGACAGCCTTGACGCACTCCGATTGTTGTCTGGAACCAGTCCCCCACAGCACCTTGGGCAATTACTGCACTGGTAGCCTTGGCGTACAGCTGCTTGATGGTATTGGTTAACTTTTGACCCATGTTATACTTCTTCATTGTGGCCCACAATGCCTCATGCCACAGTCAGTCAAAGGCCTTTTTGAAATCTACAAATACATGATAGATGTCTTGTTGGTGTTGCGAGTACTTTTCGCACAGAACCCTGAGATTGAATATTTGTTCTGTTGTGCTTCTTCCACTCCGGAACCCGGCCTGTTCTTCTTCTGCTTGTGGCTTCAGTCTGTTCAAGATGATCTTCAGCATTACCTTACTAGCATGGCTGATCAAACTGATAGTTCTGTAACTTTGGCACAGCTGGAGATTGCCTTTTTTGAGAAGTGTTATAATCAGTGACAGGGTCTATTGTGTTGGCCATTCACCTGTCTGCCAGATCTTGTTGGAGATTTTTGTTGGTAGCTCTTTCACTGATTCTCCCCCATTCTTGATAAGTTCAGCTAGGATGTTGTCTACTCCAGCTGCCTTCCCATTCTTCAGTGCTCTTATTGCTGACTCCACCTCTTCTTTGAGAATGGGGAAGTCAATCATTTGAGGTGTTCGGAACTTCAAGCACCTCTGGGTCTCCTGTGGACTGATGGTTGTAGAGTTCTTTGCAATACTCGTATATATATATATATATATATATATATATATATATATATATATATATATATATATATATATATATATATATATATATATATATATATATATATATATATATATTACCTCGATTGGTAAAGACCTCGCTTGCAAATCGTATTATAGAAGCCCAATGAGCTATTTTGTTCTATAACAGTGCTTATAGCATCATATTCAAGCAGTAATGCTGAAATTTATGATAGTTTTAGCATTCTAGTTACATATGAAGCAATCTAATTTCTTAAACTATTTTACTGTTTTATGCATTTCCACTTTATAACTTTGTATTTATCTAATATTTCCTTAATAATGATCTCCTGCAGTCTACGAATTCAACATTGGATTTGTATATATTGCATAGCAATACATTTTACACATTTATTTATGTTACTGAAAACTTTTCAAGATAAACACTATATTTGTAGGATTTCAAAAAATATATCACTTTGCTTTTTTAACATTTATTTGACACTCTAATTGAATATATATGTCTATGTACGATATGAAAACAAAGTCATATGGACAGCGTTCATTTGCACAACAGGGTCCAGCAACGTGGAATGAATTGCCCACTGAACTTAGACACAAAGACACAGTGATCCCATTCAATAGTTCTCTCAGAACTCACTTATTTCGACTGCAAGAACAAAGTTAAGGACCTAATAATGTTTAATGCCTTAAATATTTTTAGCATGTTTTTTTATGTTTTCTAATTGAGTGGCGTTTGGTTTTGTAATCATATCATTCTATATGTTTTTTATCTTATAGGGGGAGTTGTTAAAGTTGTAAAGCGCTTGGAGCTTCTAAAGATTAGGCGTTATAGAAGTCCTCATTATTATTATTATTATTATTATTATTTATTTATTTATTTATTTCGTTATATATTCTGTTTAATAATATAAACATGCAATGAAATATAGGTTTATCACCGTTTAAGTGTAACAGCTACTTTTGTAATGCCTTTGAATTTAAATGTGTGATCGTGTATAATCAATATATTATATGACCTAGTTTTCAAAGTATGATTTACATATTTATGAACTGTCGGATAGCACATGTTATAACACAATTAGATGACAGTGTTAACAGGATGTTCATTCAGACCGGCGTAAGCTAAGTATTATTAAATATCGTGTCACATTATGACTGCCGTTTTGTTTAATCAAATGAAAAGTGAACTATGCATCTTCGGCTATAATTGAGAATATTCTGGAACAGGACGATAGAACTGAACCTGATATTGAACCCGATAGAACTGAACTTGATATTGAACCCGATAGAACTGAACTTGATATTGAATTCCCCACCCAAACCAAGGTCTGGAGCCCGCAGGAATGGTAAGTTGTTTGACTCTTTATCCATAAATCTTACTGTTCCCATTCTTTTTCCCAACTTTCCGGTCGTATTATATCGTCTGCTTACTATATTTGTCTTATATGCCTATATAATAAACGAATCTCGAGAAACTCAAAGCAAATGGAGAAAGAAAGAAGCATAATACTTTAGACAGTATTGTATGAGTATACACGTAGCGTGTACGATTTCCTACTTCGAAGAAAATTATTTTCGTAGTTAATATTATTATCAATGAGTCATCAATTGTTCTTTCTCTTCAACGTTCAGTTAGTCAGTAACACTTATGAAAAGCCAAAAGAATAAACTCTAGCATTTTCAGAAACTAAAATACAAAATTACACATGTTTAGTTTTGTGAATTAACTCTGACGATTTGTCTATTAACAAACCTTATAAACTAGGTATTGAAAAGCAAGTTAAACGTTTCAGATTCATAACGCTAGACAAATACTTCATTAAAGCAAGACAAATACATTTCAAAATGTAAATAATATTAATTAACATAACAACAAAACTAAAATAACTCGGCAGTTTAAAATTGAAGAAAAACTAAAAAATAGAAATATAACAATTACGAATATCAGTTTATAAAATAATTATGCATTTGACAAGGGTGTGTGCAATCAGACGATCAAATGAGACGCATAAATTATCATAGTACGAAAGGGTCAAGAGGTCAAAGTTCTTATTCTCATTCCATGTTTATAAAATTAGTGTGCCAATTCAAACTGTAACATACAACATCCAGTGCTATAGCTAGGGCTTAGAATAGATTGGTGTAATTACGTCTGGATAGAGAAGTTAAAGAACTGCCATTCGAACAGACAATTTAAGTATTTATCCTTAGTTTTCAAAACTTTGCCTAACGTTTTTGTTAAAATCCAAAATATTTCCACTCAGTACTAAAACTGACCAAAGCAAACATAAACATGCAATTGAGAATTCGAGGTTACCAATCTGTAATGTGAGTGTCAGCTATAGCTTGAATACATGATCACCATGGTGTAAAGCACCGGAGAACATCCTTTCAGGCATTGTTATAATATTTGTTCAAAAGCATTTTAGAAATGCTTTTGAATTTGTCATTTTCCGGTGACGGTAAAATTTTCGAAATAAAAAAAATAAAAGGATTATATGTTTCAGTTACAGATGATTTAATATTTGATTCTATGTACTGATTACACTGTATGCTTTCTGCTGTACTCATTAAAAGTCATATGGCCAATACGCATGGCGTAATAACCAAACAAAATCAACCTTCTGAGTCAGACAATTAAAATATCATAATAGATATTTCCTCGCTAGCACCTGAGGTTTGTGTTTTAAAAGAGTTAAGTTGCTCTAATAGGAACATCTTTCTAATTAAAGATGTGTCCCTTCCGTGAATATATTTGCTGAAAAGTAATTCTAAAATCTCAACTCAGTTGAAAAAAATGAAATATTTGCAAGCAAGCTTCACGTTTATATGTGTGTGTGTGTGTGAACTTTATTTTACGTAGAATAATCTTTGAATTCAAGTGGAATTATGAAGAATGTTGAAGCCCATGGTCCAAACTGAAAATCTTGTGAATTTGAATTTCATTTCCCTTTAAAGCCAAGTGTCTTGGTTGACTATACATCTAGCCTTTATCTGCAAGCTAAATTTGTATTGAAATTTATTCTAATCTTAATGACCAATATATCCGTTTTGATTAAAAACCCCAAAGAATATAATTTCAGATTTCAAAAATAACGAACATGATTTGCTGGTACGTTATATCATTATCTATTACATAGAGTTATTATGAAATGTATTTCTATTAGTTCTACTACATCGCTACACTAAGAAAGAGCAGACAACCATTATGTATACTTTTGTAGAGAACAGCAAGGCACCTTCAGTTTTCAAACAGCTGCATAGGTTGTCTTAATTCTTGTCATGAGTCTATATGAATCTAAGACAATTAATTCTAGGAGGTTCACTTTTGCTATTATGAAAACAATTTCTGTTTTTATAATTTTTTTCTGCCTCTTCTTGAATTTTGGAATTCCACCTGCATGTGCTTTATAATTCTAGGAGAGTTTGACTTCCTTTTCGACTGATCTACATACCCACATGTATAAAATAGCTTAGGCTATATCCGCATTTTGAGCTTGACACAGGCTGTAAGTATACCAACCGGTAAATGTTGCCACGTATTGGTCTTGATTGTGCATAGACATGACGATGATATTTTGAGATCCATTATCGTCCCTCATGAACGTCCATCCGACCATTTATGCATCATGTGCCATGAGGGCTTGTTTATCACTCTGCCTTTATAACTATAACCTATAATCGAGTCTCAGGGATTGTTCTCCGTGGTACAGCAGCATAAGTGACAAACTGCTGGCAGCGAGGAGAGAATACCGTAAGGCTGAGAGACAGTGGCTGTCATCGAATCTGACGATACATAAGTAGCTACAGTACAAAAATCTTGGAGAGTACTCTGCATCACGGATAAATTATTAACAAGAACAAATATACACCACGTCAAGCCACTGCATCCCTTGGCAGTAGACCAGATCCGTTTGCTAATTTTTCCACGGAATAATAAAAGCTATCATAGAACAACCCGACAACATTATACAACCCCAGTCATCGTCACCTTACAGCAGTGATACAGAATTTCAACAACCTTCATTCTTAGCAGTTCAACCTATATTTACGGGTTTTCTACGAATCTTCCTCACTGCTATTTGAGTGTCTAGATGCTATCCTGTCTGCCCTGAGTAACGTCATAAATACTTATCTTTGCACTGGTATTTTCCATCACTTTTGAAATCAGCTATTGTAAAGCCACTTTCGAAAACAAAACAATACCCAAACGACTTTACAAACCATAGCCCTGTCCCTAACCTCTCATTTATGTCTAAATTCTTAGAAAAGTAGTTCTGTCTCAAAAAGAATATCTCTTAAGTTTACATAATCTATTCAGCAATTCCCAATCGGCTTATCGGCCCTGTCAAAGCACTGAAACTTCCCTCCTAAAAGTTGCTAACGACCTTCTATCCGCTTCGTATGATGGTAATATTTTATTTTTCACACTACTGGACCTATCCGATAACTCCGGTGGCCTAAGTATTTCGAGATTCCGCCGAGGATGCGGAAGGTCGTGAGTTCAAACACCGGCCGAGTCATACCAAAGACGCATAAACAATGATACTATCAGCTTCCTAACTTGGCGCCCAGCAGTAAGATGATAGTGCTAGGACTGGTCGACCTGGTTGCAGGATAAATTGACTGGGTGGGACATAATGCTACATGTATGTGACATAATGTCCTAGTGTTAGACATCACCATAAACTGCCACACTGCAGTCATCGTAGCGATATGACTGAAAAATTGTTAAAGCTGCGTCAAGAATCGAAATCACACACACACACAAATACACATACACGCACATACAACCTTGACCTAACCATTGGTAAAACTGACCATAATATCTTGCTTCATCGTCTGCAGCAGGTTATTAACATCCACATTACTGCTTTATATTAGTTCAAACGATATCTGACTTACATAAATCAAATTATTTCAGTAAATAACAAATGTTCCAGCCCAGATAATCTTTGTTACGCTGTCACCCGGGGTTCTCTTTATACTACACAATTAGCCCCTTCTAGTGTTATAAACAGACATTATGTGTCCTACTAGTTTTGCGCAAACGACACGCAACTGTACAAAACTAACTGTTGAAATGAAGTTGCATACACCATTCAAATCAGACAAAAGTACATCTCTTTTGTAAAGTTATGGATGGTTCGTAATAAGATAAAAATGAGCGATGATAAAACTGAAACCATGCTTGATTCCTTACAAAGAATGTCGCAATCATAACATCTACCATAATTGATTAATATCAGTAATATTACCATTAAAGGTAGACCATCGCTGATAAATGTAGGTTATTTTTATAGGTCTATCTCTCTCACTGCACCAGCGTGTCCTGATCATATGTAGAGCAGCTAGAGTTGAGACGTATCAGCATTATTCGCAACCTTCTCACAGTTGATGCGACAAAATCCTTATGTATTTAATTAGTACTCTCGAGACTTGACTAACGTAAAAGTCTTCCTTCCGGTCTGCCACAGTGCCTCCTGCAGAAACTTCAAAAGGTCAAAAACTCTGCAGCTAGGATCTTTCTTAGAGCACCAAGAACAGATCATACCATCACGCTTCTTCACAAACTCCGTTAGCTAACTATACGCAGGAGAATCAGACAAAACAAAATCTCTTCGCTGTGTTTCATTTCAACGGTTGCTTCTGATCCGAAATATTGATATGGTCTCACCCATGTGTTGACTCCTGTTAGAAGCTTGCGCTCATTATCTGACACTCGTATTCTTAGTATTCCCAAAGTATAAATTAGGTCGTATGGACAATCTAAGACACAAAGAGCCATGTTTTCATTCAAAGTGTTATCAAGACACATATTTTCCACCAACAAAATCAAATTTGACATTCATACTTTTGTCACTACTTCGACTTAAACTGTATCGTAAACTAACTTGTTAGCTTTTTGGATATTTTGGTGCAAAACTGTTTCATGTTGTTCTATTTATGTATTGATTAATCTGTTTCTATAGTGTTTTAAGACATTTTAATGTGCATTAATGTTCTCTATATGCAATCGGATTTGATATGACTATATGCTAACTTGATGTTGTAAGACGATTAGAGCAGTTTTAAAAGATTAAACGCTCTCATGACTATTATTATTAATATTATTAGTAGTATTATTAGTAGTAGTAGTATGAAGGCTAAAATGATTAACAATTGACGTTTAGGACATGATTCAAGTTCTTTGCATTTGTTCCTGAGTTTTAAATCGCTGAATAAGATTTGATCGCACATGAGACTGGTCAATACTAGGCTAGGACAATTATTTTTTATTCTTGATTTTCTGACTATGGAGTCTCAATTGTAGAAAATCTGTGTATTTATTTACCTATGTTTCAAAAAGTTTTGTTGGATTTTGCTCATACTTGGAATTAATTGTCATGAAGCTAAGGGAAGTCAATGCGCGATACGCACGCTTGCTCCTTTGTCCTTGTGGTAAACATCACATAATATAATATGTGGGTAATTGTTTAGATTAAATGTGGCTTTTTATATGTTTGTTTTATTTATGAAAGCCCTTGATGTGTTTTCTTCAAATTAATAATTACATAGCTAATACAGATGCTTATGTGACACGCTTGGTCAACAGTTTCATTTTGTTGTGAATGCCATACATTTTATATTACATGTTATTGGGCTCTACCTAAAACTATTGCCACCTTGTCTGATTTTCAGACGTTATGTTGTAGCTTTATTTGTCACTTTTGCGTGCATTATTGAGTTTTCCTCTCACAAAACGCATCCGCAAAGGATAAATCAAAGTAATAAGATGTATGCAATTTGCAATTTACCGATACGAATTGAAACAGTTGGGATATTTTTTAATGAAATAAATCTATACAAACATGGAGTCTAAGGTACACAATAGGCTAGGGACTGTCAGTCCTATGTCATGATACCATCTGGAGAGTATGAATTGTAATTTATGGGAGGGGAGACTACTTTAATTAGTATAATTTATTCATCGTTTATCTGAACATTGATTGTCATGAATTTCCATGTGTATCAACATTGGTCATAAGGCATAATGCAACTGATACGCGATACATTTCTGCCCTGCATTTCTTGTCTTTCTTGCTTTTGCTGCCTACATATACTGTTATTTTATTTGAAATTGAACGATGACATTCTGTTTGTACAAATGATGTTAATCTACCATGAAATGATGCCATTGTTTTTAAAAGTATAAACATATAAAATGAGGCTGCTGAACAGAATATCACCAAATCTGACTATCAAATATGGCTCCCACAATACAAAGACAAACAATATTAACTTATTTTCCTCTTATTTACGATTGGACAAAAACTAGTCCTGTTTAATAAATATTATCCTAGCATCATGTCCTGAAAAATGAAACAACAAAATGATTCGAATGTGCTGTCAAATATGGTCCTATTTCTAAACATAGAAAATAAATTCGTATGTACAACTAATACACAAAAAAGACGAACTATGACAGATTGTAACTTGGCATCAATAACTCCAAATGTATTGAAGCAACGTCTCTCTCCCATCAAACATGGTCACTGTTACTAAAAACAGCAAAACATTTCATTTTGTTTTTAAAGAAAGAAAACTAAATGATCATCAAACTTTGGAGGAAAATAAACACTAGAAGTAAAACATGTTAGATGTAAATGATGACTACCTAATCATAAGCAGATGCTGATGTTATTTATATTTGAAAAACATATTGTTCACTTATTTGTTTAAATGTTTAAAATGGAAACCACCTGAAGACATTTTGATCTCTCTTACCGGCGAGGGAAACACTGCACAATATTTATTGTCCCTTTCCTACATGTCCTTTTCATACTACAAAATGAGCTTTTTGTCTTTTGCAGATTCAAAGCAAAGTCTCATCGTTGAGAATAAAATACTTCGGAGACATACGTTATGTGTTGTTTGTAAGGCGGCCAAGAGAAACATATGTTTGTTACCATGCACGCATCTCTGCCTGAGCTCAGACTGCACTGACAAAACATATATCTGCCCTCTCTGCGGTAAGATCAAGAAAAAAATTAAAACATATGTAGTTTGAAAAAGATCGTAGAATTAGTAACAGTTTGTTCGTTGAATTGGTGCGTCCGATATATGCAGTTATGCGCTAACAAACGCTTCCTTTAAGTGTCTTACTTAAGGTGACAAAGGCAAACTTTTGTCATTGATTACATGATATTTATCGTTAGATTAGCACATAAAAGGCTATCACATGAAGAGGCAATTGAAGTATACCATCTTGCCCAGAGACACACCACGGTGGTTGATCAAGGTTCTGATACAGGATTAACAAATTCAAGCACATGACGGGACAATTTAAATTTAGAACAAGGGAGAAATTCTCGTGTCTTCCTTTTAGATATCACGCAGAAATAATGTCAGACAATGTATAGAATTTCGTGTTAGTGAAAGTTATTGTTATTGACAACATGTTTTAGATGATTTGATAACTTGCAGACAAATCATAGATGTACATTGTTTTGTAAAAATATAACGCAACGGAGTATGATCTCCTATATCAGTCTAGTTGTAGATTTCAAATTGAATGATTTTGTTGTATTCCCAATTTGATTTTTTAAACAATCTTTCATTCCATTGCAAGAGTCTTTAAAATTGCATTTTGATATGTAAATTGTACATTCAGGTTTGATTGGACCAATTGATTGGCCAGTACATTTATTTTATATCAAATATGATATAGATCACAGACATTCAAGAGAACATCTATGTATATCTAAGAATACAATACAAGTATGAGTCGTTTATCTAAACGTTTCACACTTAGAACGTTCATATGAAACCATTCAGTGTGAAGTGTTAATTGCATAGTTTCCTATTGTCACTATATTTTATATTCAAGCAATATTATTGCAACTGGAAAGCTGTCAAAAATGCATTTGTTGAGTAGTAGTGTTAGTATTAGTAGTAATGCTGCTGATATTTTATATTATTATTATTATTATTATTATTATCATTATTATTATTATTATTATTATTATTATTATTAATATTATTATTATTATTATTATTATTATTAATATTATTATTATTATTATTATTATTATTATTAATATTATTATTATTATTATTATTATTATTATTATTATTATTATTATTATTAATATTATTATTATTATTATTATTATTATTATTATTATTTGGGTTGAGTAGTATACGATAGCAAAGATTATCGATGCCTTTCAGCTACGGGTACTTTACCCCAAAGTTGCCTTGAAATATTAAATAGTTGAAAATAAGTCTAATCGAAATACCTTCTCGTCATCTTGTAGACAAATTCTCGATATCTTTAGTTATTGTTCAAGCAGCTAACATCCGTAAATTAATCTTGCCACCAACTTATTCGTGCAACCTTCTAATAATAACTATTTATTCGAAGCTATTGTTGTCAATTGCAGGGAGGGAAAATAGCAGTTGGCAAATAATAATAATAATAATAATAATAATAACAAGAATAACAATAAAGTGCCGTATATGTATATGCACTGTTCGATGCTCCCGATTACAAGGTTCTTTACTGATGCCACTGGGAACAATTTATGTCACTTTCTAACCTCCATACAACTATAAGATTTGTGAAGAATTAGCCCATTACAGTAAATTAATTCTTAGCTTAGAAATCAAAACCAATGAATCGAACATAGTTCAATCATGTTTTATTTGTCCGTATTGGTTCTTAGTATTATGTTTCTGTATGAAATCTGACTGTAAGCATTAATACTTAAAGCCAATTTCCTAATATTGTCAAACATGGTCTTTTAATTTGAATATGTGCTCTGCCCTACAAACATGATCCCTAAGATTCCAGTTGGAAATAAATATTTATAAACATCGGTCATCTTTCGTTGACCATATATTTTCTTAATATTTTCTTAAAATATATATTATTTTAACCTGAGAAGGCTTATATGATGATCTTGTTGTTGCACTACTACTGCTACTACTACTACTGCTGCTGCTGCTACTGCTGCTGCTGCTAATAATAAGTTTTTTTTTGATCATGTTGGTGTAGCAGATACATGTCAATATTATGATGGGTTCAAATAATATCTTTGTGACATAATATTAATTACCTGAAACAATATTTTTTGGATTACTCGGACTGTACGTCAGTTTTTCCCTGGTTGGATATTGAGAAGTAGATTATATCACTCATTAAGTGGGTCATACAAACCTCTGCGCTTACAACGGATCAAATGTCCTTCTTCAGGAAAAATTCATTTGCAGCAATTTATTCTATGAAGCGAATTTATGATATTAAATGTTTACTGGCAAATCATTCTTAGTGTCTTTATATTTTAAATCTACTCAAGTCTCTTGAGATAAAATATTATAATGGTTGTTTTTCGTTGCGTGCTAATAGGTGAACGCAGATTGTATACTATGTAATACTGACGCTATTTCTCCTGCTAAATTATGTATTTGTTGGTCCATTGATCGTTGAATCGAAACAAAAGTACAAAAAGCTATATTAAAGCAAAGCTAAAATGTAACATAAAATTAAATTACATCAAATTAAATCATATAAATAAAAATGAACAAAACAGTTATGTTAAACTATTAAAACAAACTCTAATTTGAATGTTATTTCAGTTAATTTGTCATAATATGCATTTGACTTTTATTTCTGAATTATGTGAACCTGTACTGGCAATACTGATCTACTGTACAAGAAAACAGAAAATCAGGAGAATTCAAAGTAAATGAATACACACACAAATGATAATAAACAGCAGTAACTTGAATATGCTTGTTTAAAGTAAATTAAAATATTGAGGTATGCTACTTTAATATGGATTTAGTTCACTGATGAATAAAGAAATAACATTCAATGTTCGCTCTCGGTAGTACACAGTAAACTTTGAATATAGTTGATGATCCACTAATCTCCGCTACCTTGAAGGACTGAAACAACACAAAATAGTTTTCATTAATTTTAATTGCCAACATCGTTTGTTTTATTATTTGTGAGTCTCTGTTGTTGAGGCAATGCATGGTGTTTTAAGTGTACTTGAAAGCCCAAAATAATGCGTCACGGCAAGTTATAAAACTCATCACTTGATTTGTAATTCTGACACTTTTAGTCAATATTTTCTTTCATTCGTACAAATCGTAGCCATCTATAGTTAGCAAATTACCACCAGTATGAAAATCAATTGCATCCAAACAATATAATTGAATTAAATTAGACGTTTAAGATTGTAGAATTATTCAATGCGTTTGTTTTATTTACCCATACAAATGATACATTGCTTGTTTCAAAGATCCCAGAGATCTCCAAAAGTTTTAGTAATTATTACAATGATTAGAAATTACACTGAACGTGAACAAAACAAGGCTATAAAGCAAGCAATATCATCAACCAAGAAAGTACTATTGCTTTTAAAAACAAGGGCACATGGAACGTTGACCTACTTCGAGATTTCCATTGAAAATTATTCGATAGTATCATGGCACATATTTTACTATATAGGTCGGAAAGTTAGTGTTCTGAAAATTGTGAAATCTTTGAGAGAATTTGTAAAGATCTTCCCAAATTGTTTTTAAATGCAAAAGGATTGTGCATGCTTTGTACAGAAACTGGAACACACGCACTTACTTTCAAATTGAAACTAAACACTTGGAAATATTTATGTAGAATAATTACGGAAAAAACCCGGATAAAAACGATAAAGTCATATATAACATGTGTTAGCCATGCTACATGTATATCTGATGTATGGCCTGATTGATTGTCATTCTGGAAAAATGCCAAATGTAACATGACTCAGCATTTTACCTTGCTCTGTATGCAGTGACAATGTGCAGTCATTGGTATGTTCATTATACAGACCACTTTTGGCTTTCCTGGTAGGAAGTTCGATATATCAGTGCTATGTAGCCATAATACAGATCGACCAAGTACACGACCTTGCTAATATTTAGACGATGCACGTGAATTATGTCTGTGATTCAAAGAGATAATGATGACTACATGATCCTTGTACATTTATAAAGTTTATGTACTTAGAGGATTATTTATAAAGGCTGCTACGTTGACTGAAGGAACATTTATGAGTGGAGAATTTATGATACTGTACGTTAATGATTCTGCCCTCATCAGTTATCAATCCGAATCAATCGTGCATATTAAATTACTGAATTATCACAATCGTTAGTACATAATCCATCTTATGACATTATCAAGGATGGTTGGCCAGTAGAATCCAGGAAAACCCCGGGAAGAACCACCGTCCCACGGGAAGCTATGGATAAGCTTTCTCACATATACACATTGAGTGAACCCGAGACTCGAGCCCACGCAGACTGAGGCGATTTAGCATTAATCTATAAAGGCAAGCGCCTTAGATACTCAGCCACCCGGGGCTATGACAGTATCAAGGCGTACTTAGACATGTTTTAATTACAGTTTCGTAGATATGTGGTTAATAAAGGTCTTTTGTCTTCGGAAATCTTGTACACCTCTACACTCTGCATTCATCTAATAATAACATCACAACTTTTATCCCAGAGGTTTTAGTCAGAAGTCATTTTAAATGTTAGTGAAACATTTTCTCCAGTAAATATTATGTTATACATCAGCGATGGATGCATGAATATCGTTGGCGGAGGGGGGGTTTCTAAACAAGTATTCATGGTGTATGTGGAATGTAATCCTTTGTCTGGCCCTGGGGGCGGGGGTGAAGTCCCCATAAGCTCCTGCGTTTACATCATATCCGGGTTATAATGTTAACCGTCTTACTGCAAAGAAACAAAAACTTGTTCTACTAAACGTTCCGGTAGTTTCGCGCACAACTTTTGGGGGTATCGCGCAGGCCTACTACCCCTTCCCGTAGCTTATTTGAAATATCGTAAAAATATATTTCAAAATGGAATGCACACATTATTCACAGAATATAATCGATTCTACTCAGTAAATAAATTGCACAATTTAAGGTGCTATAAATGTTTATCCTTGAAATGGTTTGAACTTATCGTGTATTGACATTTCGGTGGGTGATCAAAACACTCATATTACGTTTGATGGCAGACACAAGAGAAACACAGAGTGAATATAAATGAAACATGTAACAAGATTGAGCTTGTCGCAACATATGAATCTGTCTTGTATTATCGGTTGTGAAGACGGGTCAGTCTCAAATTATGGAAATGACAGCTATCTGATGTAAATCAAATTGACAAGTTCAGTGTATAATTTGCGCATTTATGTAAGGTCTTAAGCCGTCTTTCTTTATTGTATTGCCCTAAAGTGAAGCATGCATATAGAGAACATGTATGTGAACAGAAAATGTGCCCTCTATGAATATGTGATATCTGTATAAGGGTAATATTTGCATGCAAAATGATAATGCTCATAAAATATTGTCCTCTTTAAGCAGGTGTCCTCTAAATGACTGCGTTAATTCAGGTCGTAGTGCATTTATTACACCACCAGTTGCGTGAGAAATCAATATATCAGAGTTCACAACTATCCACCCACACACACATATATGTACGGAAGAGACATACCAAAATAACACCTGAGAAAACTAATAAACAAGGCTGCTCTCGTAAGCATTTCGCACCATGACAAACTCTACCAAAACGGGTGTAATACACCATTCCATTCACATGTTGTGCTGAAAAAGAAACAGAACAACAGCAGCAATAAAACGGATACAAATTCCATTATTGCATGTTTTAAGTACTTCACTGGTACCTAATTTGTGGGGGCCCCGAGTGGCCGAGTGGTCTAAAGCGCTCTTCGTTACGGATCACTGCCATCTCACCTCTGTCTGCGGCGGTTCGAGTCAAGGATTCAGCCAATGTGGGTATGTGAGAAAGCTTGCCAGTAGCTTCTCGTGGGTCGGTGGTTCTTTCAGGGGTTTTCCCGGGTTCTTCCTCCACCATTAATACTGGCCGCCATGTATAGCCTATCGTGTGCTGAAAAATGGCGTTAAACCCCACAACAACAAGAACAACAACCTAATTTGTATGGCGTTGTTTTCGCTTACATTCTGCCAGTGTTTGAGTTACTGGTTCTATTTCACTAGATCGCGTAACTGTTAAACGTAAGTGGAAGTATGGGTATAGTGCTTTTTGAACATGCAGGAACAGCGTCCCCCTACTTTCTTTGCGCGTTTCCTTCCTTTGTTGTGCTCGCCATTGTCCCTCCGCATTTGAGTAACATGCGTTCTCTCACATCTTTATTGCGTTTTCTTACTTCATTGTTTAGCAGGTCACCACTGCAAAATAGATGTGGGTGAGGTTATTTTGTCGTGACATCCACATTTCCTGCCGTCTCCGACAAGCTCAAAAAGCTTTGTGCAGTTCAATACGTAGGTGAGAACCTACTTAATTTTCTACTTCGTGGGCGTAAGAAATTCGTGTAGTTTTCCTGGAAAGTGAAGAGGCAACAGTCTTACAATTTTTCGTATCTTGGCTTGGCCTTTATTTTTCTGCCAAAGGTTTGATGTAACTAACTGAACCAATCTGTCAAATATTCAAAGATCCCGACCCTCAATAACGCAAGAATCACTACTTTGTATAAACTCCACTTAACTGGATCAGGCATATTGTTATACCCTACGTTTGTACTTCTGTATGTTCGTCCCTCTGCTTAGCTGCCTGTAACACTGTCTTATTACAAACTAATTTAACCAAAAGTACTAGTATTGTTGTCCATAGGATAACCATACACAAGACATATAGTATGCTGTTTTGCTTTATCCCCTAAGGTCCCCCATTGGAGAGTGGGGAAAGTCAGGGGTCGGGGTTGTATGTTTAAAAAAATGTAAATGTATAGTCATATTTTCAAATATATTGTGATCAAACGTTACAGATTTAATCCTAAGGATAGGTCACAGTATATCTGTTGTGATGTGGAGTGAACAATAAGCACGCACTCTCCATACGAAATGTGTTTATGTGCTTTACTATAAATGATAATATTTTCAATTAGTCGTTCAATCATCACCATCCAGTGGTAAAATGGCTACAACAGCAACAACAACAACAATAATAATAATCTGTCTTCTTCCTCGTTGTTGCTTTTGCTGTCTGGTGTTTCATTATATTGTTCTTGTTGACGGTAATGATGATTAAACATGTCATGTATTATGTTGCTTTTTGATCATTAGTATTGATATTGTGCGTGTGAATGTGTTTGAGAGAGAGAGAGAGAGAGAGAGAGAGAGAGAGGGACGTGGTGGGATCAACATTATCAAATGAATTTAATTTCGCCTTGTAGCCGGAGTAGTATATGTGCTACCTTCCCGGTGCATGTCGGGTAGCGACTCCAGCTATGAGGAAGATCTGGCCACCTGACACCGACTAGAGCCTGAAAAATTGGTCCTCGACAACTTAAACATAATGGCTAATAAAAACTGGGCAAGTGGCAAGAGCTGCAATAAACTCCAACGATAAGTCTGGGAAGGGTCGTTGAGGGTAGTGTCAGCTGCTATAGTATTACTATTGATATAAATTTACAATATATTTCATATTTGATGTAGATACAAATTTTCTCTGCAAATTTTCGATATAGATATAAATTTTGTAGAAAAGCAATATTTGATATAGAAGAATCCGTACCATGTAAGTACTCGTGAAATAAATATCCATGCTTTCTTCATAAGTGCTGACGAAAACCAAATAGTGATGTCATTTTGTCATGATATAGGTAGATATGTCATGACTGTGAGTTTTATAATAATTAAATATATTACCGGACTGTCACAGTAATAAACACATGAAAAGAACTTAATTTGATTTCCATGGCTTATCCACACAGTCATTCAAACAAAAGGTATACTGTATGTCTTATCCTTAGCATCAGGTCCTTTTTCAAATACACGGTGCAACATCTGTTTTATATCGTTACATATCCCGCCATGTCGACCAAAAATAAATAAATCATATATAAAACAATTTCAAATCGAATATGAAAGACAAGATATGTTACTCGATTATGCGTACCTTAACTCCTTCTACTATAAGGGCATGCACTTGACTGCATATGTAAATGTTTTGAATGTATATAGGTCACAGTTTGATTGCTTCGATCAACATGAATCACTCAAATAAACTGCATGACTAGAATCAGTTGCTCAGTCCATACGATCAACTTTATGTTGACTGTGACCTCAAAAATCTCCAATTGAAGACTTTAAATATGGGTCCAAGTATATCGGGTTCTTGAAGTCATATTTTTGTGTTGAGTAGTTCGGTACGTTCGGTACGTCAAATCATGTCAATAGCTCTAGTTTTCGGGGTATTTTTAAACCTTCAATAACTGTGTTTGAGACAATGTTTTACTGTCTTTTCTCGATATATATTATGACAGAATATATTGGGTGGGTGGAATTAGTTTCTATGTGTTTAATTATGATAAGATAGTATTTCTTCCCCTTGACATAATCTAGTGTAGAAAACGGAAAACAAAACCTATTCACTGTACATAGAGCAGGGTAAATTTTCTGAGCAAACATTGTCCAAATATTTCGAGAAATTTGGAAAATCGACAGTTTTTATACGTGTAACCTAGCGCGAAAACAAATTAGACGCAGTAGGGCTTAAGAAACTCGAAGTACTACGGGTCCAAATATTCTATTCGAGGTTTGGTTCTTTCGAGTTTTCTGGATTTGCAGAGAATATATTACCCCGCATCGCGATTGGGAGCAAGTCATTCGAGTTCTGCTAAGTTTCGAGTCATTCATGCAAGAGTTTTCGAAGTTTTAGTCGGTAACTGTTGCATCCTAGTATCCATATTGTCGATGTTGCCAACATCATTAGTAGCATCAGCTATACTATTATTCACACATCGTAATTGTTTTTATTTCTGTCACGACTGGCCGCGGCGAACGCCTGTAGGAAGACAAGATTAGTGCTGGAGCATCATATTTGTAATTTACTCGGCTTATCCGACCGCTCACTACTAATTAATACATTTATTTCGACTAATCTTTCATACCGACGGTAAGCATTATCCCTATTGATCCATTACGTTAACTAGATTCTAATAATATCTTTTTTAATCACTGTTTACCTTGGAGTTTAATTGGTGACATGTGCGTGGAAAGCAGTATCAACCCAAGGTAACATCAACGTGTCGCAACCGTACCACATATTAGAATGTCACGGTGATATAATGTATGCACTTGCTTATAGGTCAAAATAAACAGCAAACATCCAGATCTGCCTTAGTATAATCAGGGTTTATCTCGTTTGTTCTACTGATTACTTAAGAAACTGTTTATTATTAATCAGTCTCCAAACATTCTACACAGCGCTTAATGGGTTACTATCGGTTCAGCGTTCGTCCCAACTTCATTCCTTTACCTTAATATTCCGTTCGCTTATTATTTGCTTAACAAACATATAGCACTGTCATGTTTACCCCGACCCAGAGTAACCCCAGTTTGAAACATGTAAAATCTTAGAACAGGAAATTCTCAGTACTGAGAGCTTCAAATAAGGAAGCTTTGAGGGACAGACCAGTTACAGATTGGTCCCGTAGTCTCAGATAGAGAGACGGAGGAAAGGAAAAGAAAGGAGAGAAGTCAGGAAAAGTTGAAGTATGGGAGCGAAATTGGAGGAGGAGATATTAGAGAGGGAAACGGAGTTGAAGGAGATGTTAGAGGAACGGAAAGAAGGAAGGAATTAGCGGGAAAGAAAGAGATGAGTAGATGCAAGGACAGGGGGAAAATCGAACTCACACTGTATATCACGGGATGAATTAGGCTGTCACTTGGTCGAAGGAAAGACGGGTGATTGAAACTTATCGTTTTCAATTATCGAATTTATTAAATTGTTATTGATTGAATTTCATCTTCGTGTTCTCTATAATTAAGCCGTCGGCATTGCTGACTGGGGGCTCAGAGCTGTAAATCTACCTCGTCACTAATTCAACTTTCTAACCTCACGAGCCAGGGTGGAACTTCCATCATAACTTAATTAAAATATATAGGAAGAACCCCACCCCAATGCGTGCAAACGTCACAGTGGGCGCTTCGTCCGGGATTTGAATTAGACATAAATATTATTTTACGACCCAAAGTTTATTTGTTAGGAGTATTAGTGAACAGTGTGAAATAGTTGTGAGATATTTTCCATCCTGTGTATTTTGAATTTGTATGATTTTCTCATCTTCTGTTTGATATATCTGATATTTGCATGCTTGGTAGATCTTTAATTACTTGCAAGCAAATATCGAGCAAATATCTTACCTGAATGAACTTAGTTGCTGTCGACGGGTAAGTATTTGACTGGGAACTTGTAATATCTGTCCAATGTTAGTAAGGTCAAAACAAGGTATCACTTCCTATCCGGTGGCCTAGTGGTTAGAGCGTCCGCCTTGGATGCGGGAGGTCGTGGGTTCGATCCCTGGCCGAGTCATACCAAAGACATACAAAAATGGTACTAACAGCTGCCTCGCTTGGCGCTCAGCATTAAGAGGTTAGTGTTAGGACTGGTCGGCCCGGTACATGTCTGCGACATGATGCCCTAGTGCTAGACATCACTATAAACTGCCACATTGCAGACATCGTAGCGATATGACTGAAAAAATGTTAAAGCTACGTTAAAAATCAAAATCACATCACCTTTTAGTATTATAATATGGCTACAGAAAGGCAAATGATCAAGGTGTACCGTGCCATGGGTTCGGAGGATCTCGGATACGAGGGAGATCGCCTGGCAGCATTTATTGAGGAAAGAATCAAGGAATGGAAGGCAGAAAAATCAGCGGGTAAGGCGCTGGCTAAGATAGCAGCGGAGCAAGAGCTGGCCAAGATAGCAGCGGACAAAGAGCTGGCCAAGATAACAGCGGACAAAGAAACCCAGAAAGAGCTGGAGCTGGCCCGGATAGCAGCCGAAAGAGAAACACGGAAAGAGTTGGAGCTGGCCAGGATATCAGCGGCCACAAAAGAACGAGAGCTCGCTCACACTCTCGAAATGGAGAAGGACAGGTTAGCGGCTACGATCACTAATAGGGACGAGTTCGGAAGGGACCGGACGACCTTTCATCGACCACCGAATGGTCCAGATAAGTATGCCACGGTTTAACGATAAGGAGGAATCTATCGACGATTTTCTGGTGCAGTTTGAGAAACTCGTTCACGCTCATAAAATTCCTGAGCAACATTGGGCGATTAATGTCTCAGCCTTTTTGCTTGGTGCAGCTCGTGAAGTCTATCACGGCTTAGCTGCAGACGATGCTGACGAATATAATGCACTCAAGAAGGCCCTTCTTTGTCATTATCGGCTGACCGCCGAAACTTTTTCGGGAGTCGACGAAAAATGCAACGGAGACCCACTCTCAGTTACACAACCGTGTTGGAGGGCTTTTTGAGAAGTGGATGAAGATGGCCGAAGTCGAACGATCGTACGACGGGCTACAAGAGGTTATACTCAAGGAACACGTCCTGAGTACTTACCGTCGCGAGTTGATAGTCTTCCTAGCAGAGAGAGAGCACCGGACACTCGAAGAGTTCGCTAGCATGGCGGAGCGATACGAACAGGCACACTCGAAGAGTGGAGGTTCCGAGGGTGCGGACCGACCCCGACCCACTGAGTCACGCCGTGTGATTGAGGTAGAGCCGGCTGTCCGTAACCGTCAGGGCGACGGGAGGGTCGGAGGGGGATCTACAGGCAAGGATGCCAACCATAGACCTGGACAGGCCTCACCAACAAAGGCGGGACTTGCAAGTCGGCGCGGGCCGCCGACTTGTTACGACTGCAAGCGCCCGGGGCATATTGCCAGGGACTGTCCCAAGGGTAGGCAGATCCAGGTGAATGTCGTCGCTAGGAAGAAGCGAGCCGGAGGCAAGCTGTAACCCAGCCAACCTCGCGTCTACTACTGTCAACGGAGAAGGTGCCACCATCTTGTATGACACTGGATGTAGCTTTCTAGCCCTTGTCGACAAGAAATACGTGAAGCCCGAAGATTACACAGGGGAGGTAATCGAAGTTCAGTACGCGACCAGCGCGCGTGACTCATTGCCAGTGGCTGTCATTGACCTTGATTCACCGTACGTGAAGGGGAAAATTGAAGCTGCATGCTTGGATGGTTTATCACATGACGTTATACTGAGATGTCGTTATGTGTTGCCACAACCGAACCCAGAAAACTGCACACTGATGCCGGTGAGTGCTGTGGAAACCAGGTCCAAGAGTCGACAGACGAAAGCGAAGCCGATGGAAGTTACATCGACACCGGTGAGTAACGTTCTTCCGGCCGAGCTGAGGAAGCTGCAACAGGAAGACGCAACTATGGCGCAGTTGCACAAACACGCTGCAGCAGGAACGGAGAAAGAAACTCAGAATGGCGTGGTGAAGTTTGCATACAAGAAGGGGATCTTGTATTGCCACACCAGGAATGGTAATGAACACTTTAAGCAAGTCGTCGTGCCAAAGGAGAAGCGAGGTGAAGTGTTGAAACTCGCGCACGAGAGTCTCATTGGTGGACACATGGGAATTGCCAAGACGCGTGACCGTCTTGTCAAAGAATTCTACTGGCGAGGGGTCCAGGGAGACGTTACGTGGTCCTGTCTCTCCTGTGACAAGTGTCAGAGAATGGCACCGAAAACGGATCATCGACCCGTCCCCTTGGGGAGTACGCCCCTTATCGATGAATAATTTAGACGTCTCGCGATGGATTTGATCGGACCGATAAAACCCGCATCGTCGCACGGAAATCGGTATATTTTAACGGTCGTAGATGACGCTACACGCTATCCGGAGGCCGTTGCGTTGCGTAATATTGATTCGGAAACCGTCGCGGAAGCGCTGTTTGGTATTTGGTCAAGAGTCGGAGTACCCGACGAGATCCTGACCGATCAAGGGACGCAATTCATGAGTCGTGTGATGGCGGAGGTGAACCGACTGATGTCAATTAAGCACCTCACGACTACACCGTATCACCCCCAATGTAACGGACTGGTCGAACGGTTTAACGGGACCCTAAAGAACACGCTCAAGAAGTGTGTGAAGGCCGCCCCAAGGATTGGGATCGGTATGTTCCTGCCATGCTTTTCGCATACCGGGAAGTACCACAAGCGAGTTTAGGGTTCTCTCCCTTTGAACTCTTGTAAGGGAGGACCGTACGTGGCCCAATCGCCGTACTGAGACAGCTGTGGACGGACGATCACGCTTTGGAGGAGGTACGCACTACCTACCAGTACGTCGCGGACTTGCGCAACAAACTGAAGAAAGTTTGTTCCCTCGCACAGGAAAACCTCAAGCGAGCGAAGGCGCGTCAGGCGAAGAATTACAACAAGCGCGCAAAACCACGCCAATATGAAGTAGGGGACAAGGTGTTGTTGCTGTTGCCCCAAGAACACAACAAGTTGCAAGTTTCCTGGAGAGGTCCATACGCTGTCACCGAGAAGGTCGGAGGTCAAACATATCGGATACGGCTACCAACGAAGGAGAAACTGTACCATGCCAATCTCCTTAAAAGATACCGGGAAAGAGAGACCGTCAACTATTTTGTTATCGCCACGATAGTCACCGAGGACGCCGAAGGCGATACGGAATGTGCCAACACTCTCCCGAGCTGTCCGTCAACGAGGTCTGAGACACCCTCGGACGTGGAGTGCGACCCCATGTTGACTGCGGTACAGCGGGAAGAGATTGAGACGTTGATGGCCCGGTATTCCGATGTGCTTACGGAAATACCCGGGAGAACGTCGCTTGTCGAGTTCGGGTTAAAGCTGGCGGACGACCGGCCAGTTCAGCGGAGACCCTACCCCTTGCCCCACGCAAAATGACAAGTCGTAAGGGAGGAGATCGAGCAGATGATTGCTCTGGGAGTAATCGAACCCGCCGACTCTCCGTACAGCTCTCCGGTCGTCCTAGTGCAGACGAAGGACGGCACCCATCTGTTTTGTGTCGACTACCGGAAGCTGAATCAGGTGATAGAATTTCAAGTCGAAATGCTACCTGACCAGGAACATATTTTCGCTTTTGTCTCGAAAGCGAAATATTTCTCCAAGCTGGATTTGTCCAAGGGCTATTGGCAAATTCCGGTAAGGGAGGAGGATAGGGCAAAACTCGCTTTCGCTACTCTCGACGGGACCTACCAATGGTTGGTCATGCCATTCGGGGTACAGAACGCGCCTAGCGTCTTTACTAGGATGATGCGGAAGTTGTTGGAACCCTTGCGCGATAGGGGTGTCCACAACTTCATGGATGACCTCTTGTTAGCCACAGAGACATGGGGTGAACACCTCACTCTGTTAGTTGACGTTTTGGAGCGACTACGTCAGGCGGGATTGACAGCTCGCCCTTCCACATTGGCAGGGCCGGAGACTCGAACGCACACAGACAAAGTTGATGTAGCAGTGATCCGTAACAATCATTGATAACATATGTTATATGTGACTTCACATATTTATCTTGTTCTTCCATAATTATACAAGACAAATATTTCAATGCATTAAGTTTCAGTTTAAGTGTAAGTGCCTGTCTTGCAGTTCCTACATAAAGCATGGACTTTCTTTTTTCATTCTAAAGCTTAAAAAATCTATTAACATTCTCTCATAGATTTCACATTTTTCGAAAGGCCCCAAATATATGACTTATATGTACTATGGTAGTATCGAATAATGTTTGCTGCCAATGTCTAGGGAGGTCAAAATTCCTTGTATCATTGGTGTTAACAAGAATAATGCTTTCTTGGTTGTTGATATTGATTGCTTTGTAACCTGGGAAAATCGTCCGTCTTACTCAGATTTCCAAGATAACTGTATTCATTAGCCTCTCCTAACATTATGCTTTTATATGCAAACTCAGACTTTTTTCATGTAATATTTACCGAACACTCGTAAGTTCCTTGCGTTCATATTCGCTTTTAATTTCCAACCATCGCAATAATTACTAAAATTATTTATCAGTGATTCGAGATTGTTGGAACTGTCTTTGAGGCGAACTGTAACATCTATGTAAAGATGTAAAACAAACTTAAATATTTAATAATTTCATCATCAGAAACGTTTAGTTTAATGCAATTGTATGATCTGTGATGCGATGGGTTTTAATGATGTTGGCAGTTTGCTATTGGTCGAGTACTACGAAAGTCTTAGCATTGCGCATCAAGCTGCAGATGACTGTTGCGCCAGGTGGACGGTTTTATTAGTTTTATTTACTATTTGATGTCTAGATATTGTTTTAATATGCATTGTTTTTAAAAATTACTTTTAAATTATAACGCCTAAAAGTATCCAACATAATCTTGCGCCATGTAACATCGTGTGATATTTAAAGATTTAAATTCAAAAAGTAATTTGCACTATATACAGTGTATGTGAATTACACCTGACACTGTGGATGGGACTTACAGTATACCATTATATAGCCTGTGATTGACTGCCTTTGTGGATAAACAGTGAAGAAATATCTGCTCTCAGTGTGAACTACTTCAATATATGGAATGATTATTTTGTACCGTAAGATGATGAACGTTGTGAAATATCTTTTTGCATCATTATATAAACTAATGAGCCTTATAAATTTTCTTCAGCACTTTCAGCACTCACCAAGATGTCATGATCTTTCATGTCCGAATCTGATATACCTACAATGATATAGTAAAATATGTACGTTCCTAGCCCTAGTATCACAGCATTTAAATCATTCATATCCCCATTAATTTCGCATATAAAGACACCAGAATGTAAATACTAGGATTGTTAAAAATCCTATTATTATAACTGGCATTGACAATGGAATTCATCCTACCCTAATCTTGAAAGGACTCAGAACCTAGATCATAGCATAAACTAAAGACATACCCACCAAGTAACTATGTACATACTTACTGGAAATGAAAATACCATGCTAAGCTCACATTTGGCCCCTGGACAGTCCTCACCTTAAGAATCTATCGAAGTTATTCAGATGTAGGTCGAAAAGGGGAATGCACACGGAGATGTGCTTTGCAAACTTATAATTCTAGTTCATATTAGAAACAAGATACTCATTATTAAAATAAATTCACAATCATAAAATCCTGATAAAAATGCAAGAAATATATTTTCTTGATAACCAGTCAATTTTTTTCTGTAACACACTGTCCAAAGCTTAACATTCGTACAACGTCATGCACAACGTCATTCAATTGTAACAAACTGGTTTGTTCAGTCACCGAGTACGTCATCCACTCGTAACCCACTGGATCGTTCACTAGTCGCTGGTCGGATGGCCAATATAATATCACTTGTTACTGGCAAGGTATTAGGACCTTATAAACCGTCCACTGTTAATTCAATGAATGATAACATTAAATTAATCTTATTCGATCATGATCCCGTTCCTTCGTTGTGTGTTACAAAAAGCTGTTCTTGCTTGATCAAAGTTAAGATAAATTCTTACGATCTGACCCTTGCAGTGACTTATATTATTATTTGCTCATCACAAACACAGCTTTCAAGTACATTTAAAACACTATGCATTGTCCACGCATTATCATGCGTCTCATTTACTGCTTTTTATTGAATGGTGTGCTATTTATCTGTGTTTGGCGTTCAGCCATATTCTTTTGACCTTGAAACTAGAGAAATAATTACATGTGTATGAGGTTTATCTCTCAAAAGGTGTGGGACTACAAAGTGAATGAAACAGTACAATATATTTATGCGTCAGCATAAGGTCCGCACCACAACAAATGACAATAAAAAGTAAAGTCATAATACAAAATAACTATTTTCTTACTGTTAATGTTTTTAGGGTGAGTAAGGCATATCAATTAAATTCTTGCTCTCTCTCTCTCTTTCTTTCTCGGCACGTATCGTAAGTTGTGTCATTGTGATGTCATCAAGTCATTGATCGAGACTTACATATTTCAACTCGAACATGCAACATCGTTTTGTCAGGCAATACGCTAAAGTTGTTGTAAGACTTCATTCAATAACGAATTGTCCATTTATGCTGATACTATTGGAATGATCGCATAAATCTCTTGCTTCCTTTCTCTTTATGTGTTGGCCTTGATAGTTTGGATATGTTCCTCTGACGTATTAGTATGCTATTTTCTTTGAAGTTCTATATTTTATAATTTTGACAATTTGATTATTTCACTAAAAACAGCTGAATAATGGCCACTTTATTACGGTATGTGTTATATTAAGAACTTCCTGGCTGTCACAAGTTTCTTCTTTCGTGGTCTATCAAACAACTACTATCTTGGGAACTATACTAATTCTTTTTAAATTATATCTACACATTTATTGTCTTTTTATTATTATATAGTACAAACAGCATATATGGCAGAATAAATGAAGTACCAGATGATGCGAATTAAAGATAATAAAAATTATTTTATGTTGTTTCAAGCCTTCTAGATAGCTGAAATTAGCGGATCATCCGCTTTATTCAAATTTTATTGTGTACTACCCTGAGCAAAAATCATAATTTCTTCATTGATCGGCGTAATGAAAACACCAAATTCTTATTACAAAGACACCTCCGTCATGCGTGCAATTTTCCTAAAATAATAGTATTTACCTTTCTCTTATGTATTATGATTTGCGTGTGCGTTCACTTTTTATGCATTGTCCTTATTGTCTGTTTTCTTATACAACATATCAGCAATACCGATATAGATTCAACTAAATTAGAAACAGAAAGCTGAATGCATATGGTGATAACTATTCTGACTATCTCTCTCTCTCTCCCTCTCTCTCTCTCTCCCTCTCTCTCTCTCTCTCTCTCTCTCTCTCTCTCTCTTCACCACCTTCCCAAGAAAACACGTAAGCAATTAGTGATCGTCGTTTTGTGTAAATTATCTTGGCTTGCTATAATTGCTTATCGCTTTATATTGTTAGCATACATCCATGGGGTATCTTCTGCCCTACCAACCTAATCTCACTAAGGGAAATCACTAATAACAGCAACAACAATCTAATTATCTGTGACGAATTCAACCCACACAGTGAATTATGGGGAGGTAAAAAGAAAGATCAAAGAGGGAAAATGGTTGAAAAATGGATAACTGAGAACACTCTGGTCATCTTAAATGACGGGTCGAACACTAGATTAAACCCTGAGGATGGCACTTTCTCAGCCATAGACCTAACCATCACTACCCCAAAGCTGGCTCAAATCACAAATTGGTGGGTGGATCAAGAAGATACGTTAGGAAGTGACCATTTCCCCATCACATTCGTTATTCAAACAAAAGCTCAACACATTCGAAACGAAACCCCACCTAAATTGAGGTACCAACAGGCAGACTGTGACCAATTCCAATTATTACTAGCTAGAATAAACCCAGATAACTTCGAAAGCCCAAATATTGACATGTATTATGATAACATAACAGACACAATTATAGAGGCAGCTAATCGATGCATCCCAAAGACAACTAATATCCAAAATAAAAACCCTGTACCATGGTGGACTAAACAGTGCACTATAGCACATAAGGACAAAAAAAGGGCCTTAAATAAATATAAACGAACCAAAAATTCTATATACTTCCAGCAATATAAAAATAAAGAAAAAGCTAAAACCAAACTATACAAACTGCTAAAATTATTCTATGGCAAACCTTTTGCTCTAAACTGAGTCTAAAATTTAACTCAAAACACATATGCGACAAGACAAAGCCATAAAAGGGAAAGCAACTACCTCAGCCCCCAAAAATAAAATGCCATAACACATAAAGACAAGACAGACCTCGTAGCGAAGCATTTTTCGAACATGATTAGCAACAATAACCACACCAGAAACTTTCAAGAACACAAAAAACTAATGGAGGAAACCCAACCTCAAATGTTTCAAGATCAAGGAACAAAATGATCTCACCTAAACAGCGACATCACAGTACATGAATGGGAGATAGCCCTACGATCCAAAAACGAAACATCCCCTGGTAAGGATCAGTTAGGTTACATTATCTATAAAAAAAACTACCTATCAACATAACAATAGCCATAATCAAAGTCTTTAATAGGATATGGGATAAAGGCCAACTACCCACCAAATGGAAACAGTAATAGCAAATCCCCAAGCTAGGTAAAGATCCTAACAACATAAATTCGTACCAACCCATCTCCCTTACAAACAATATTTGCAAAATAATGGAGACAATAATCACACATAGGTTATAACACCACCTAGAAACCAATAATCTACTCTCCATAAATCAATGTGGCTTTCAGAACAAACGGTCCACCACTGACCAACTTCTCAGACTGGAAACATACATCAAACTCGCTTTTAGCGCACATTGGAAAACCGATCGCAACTTCATAGTGGTTTTTCTAGACGTAGAAAAAGCGGTCAACCTAGTATGGACCAATGGACTAATGACCAAATTAAACAATTTGGAATAACTGGACGCTTGTTCAACTGGATTAGCGATTTCCTCACAGGCCGGAAAATTACCACAAGAACAGGCAACATCCATTCGGAAGAATTTTCACTTGAAAATGGAACACCGCAAGGAAGTGTAATAAGTCCCCTCATATTTAGCCTAATAGTAAACGACCTTGACCTCAATACAGCCTCCACAAAAATAAACTTGATACAATTTGCAGATGATAGTGGCATATGGAAGAATGGAAATCCTGCCAATAAAACAGCATTTAAAGAAATCCAGCAGAGCCTAGACAACATAGGGAGATGGACGGACAAATGGGGTTTCAAAATATCTCATGAAACAAATGTGGCAATCATATTTCACTCCCAAACGAAATAACAACCTAGTCTATCCAAACTTCTATATATAAAATCAATTAATCAAGTACGTAACAGTAGTAAAATTCCTAGGAATGTTTTTTGACATCCACCTCACATGGAAACAGCACATTGAACAACTCACCCAGAAGTGTGACAAAAGATCTGAATTTACTCAGCAACATCACAGGGACTGACTGGGGATCCAACCAGGAAACCATCCTCACGATATATAAAACCCTAATTAGATCAAAACTGGATTACGGTTGCCAAACATATAATTCAGCTAAGCAGCCTGTACTACACAAACTTGACACAACCCAGAGAAAAGCCTTAATATTATGCACATGAACACTCCCCTCAACATCATTAGAAGAACTACAAACACTAACAGGAGAACTACCCTTAAAATTACGTAGGCAAGAACTGCTCCTCCGATACTCCATTCGATTAGATACCCACCTAGACAACTATCCCACCAAAATAGCTATAAACAAGTGTAAAGTTGTCTTCAAACCCACAATCATACCCACCTCATAAAGTGGCAATGTAATGCTTTAACTAAGAGAGAAAATACCTATACTGAAAAAAGGTAACAAACAATACAGACCAGAACAAATCATGGTTACAAAAACCACCAAGGATTAACATTGAAGTTACCAAATTAGGCAATAAAGAAGGACAAGAAAACATACTGAAACCTGTACTGGTAAACGAAATCAACCAAAAATACTCGGACTATGTTAAAAGATATACCAATGGATCAAAAACAAACAACCCACCAAGAACAGCAGCAGCAACAGTCATCCCTGAATTCAATATACAAACTGGATCCAGATTATCTGACTACTGCTCCATTTACAATACTGAATTCTGGGCTATACTTGAATCACTAGAATGGATCAAAGACAACCAAATACCTAAAGCATTCATTATAAGCGATTCCCTAAGCGTTATCAAATCGATCCAAAATCGCAATATACACTCTAGGGAACAATTCCTCGACAGAGCATGCCAATTAATCGACGATAACACCACAGCACATCAGTTAGTCGAGCTCATGTGGATACCGTCGCACATTGGAATCTCTGGCAACGAAACAGCAGACAAAGTTGCACAAACCAAACTAGGAGATTAAAACTCTATCAAGCTTAACTGTAGCTCTACAGAAGCACTAAGCTTCGCACAAACATAAATAGACCAAAAAAAGGCAAGATTTTTTAACTCCTCCACAAAAGGTAAAAAGCACCATGAAACCCAAAAAACCCTAGATAGGAACATACAGCTACATAAGGGTACATATTTAGAACAGAAAACCATAAACAGGATATTCACTGGAAAAACTAAACTAGCAAGCAGTTTTGGAAGGTTCATAGGACCCAAACCAGCAAATATTAACTGCTTTACCTGCCACACCACGGAAGATCTACACCATGTATTCAATATATGCCCGAAATATCAACCCGCTAGGAAAATATTTATCAAAAACCAAAAAGAGACTGGATCACCACATACATACCCAGAGTTACTTATGGACTCTAATAAAAATACACAATCAGCAAATAAAAAAATAAAAAAATTCATTGACTCAGCAGGACTTAGGAACAAAATATAATTACTATCCCCACAAAAACAAAATACACAGTAACTAGCTAAGTACATTTATTAGCCTCCACATAAAAACCCATAACATATCATTCAATTTTATAAAAATATTAATAAATAATTCACTTACGAAGCACCTATCAAAAACTAAGGAAACCGCAAAATCGGATGTCCTAGATGTCCTTAACGAACCGAATAATCAGCTAGGACTCTGGTCCTAGATGTCCTTAACGAACCGTGCAGTAATCGGCTAGGACTCCGTTCTCTTGCTAAATAAACTATAAATAACATTCATTCTCTAAAAACATTAATAAATACATAACTTAAAGAGACAATATCTAAAAACGTATAAATAACATAACGTAGGAGGCACACACTAAACACCTCGACTAGTAATACCATAATATTCTTGAAAATCTCTCTTCATACATGATTTCTACTAACAACCGCTATAAACAACATATAAAACACGACTTTTTATAACACTTTTGGGGGAATAAACAACAAAAAACAAGAAAAACTAGGCAAATTCAACAAGAAACCAGCGATGTGAAGCCACCAAGCTCTCCTTCCCACTAATGACAGCCAACCATTCAAGTGTAAGGGACCTTTATGGACCCACAGATTGAGGCCAAACTATCAGGGTTCCTTGAACCCATAAATCCTGGGGGCGGTGGCACCATTCCCTTCGCCAAGAACAACTAGCAGGCTGCGGTGCTGTCAGAAAAAAGAGGCACATTCACAATTGTGCGCACGCCACTATAATTAAACTCAACAACAAAAGCACAAACATCCTGTGTTAATTTTATCCACATTTAATGACTGTTTAGTGCTACAAATAAAAGTGCATTACAATTGTTGAACTCTATCAATGTTATTAGCCGTATCCAGTGTCCACGATTATGAAAATAAAATAAGGCTTTGCATATAAAAATATATCCCAAAAAGCATCCTTTAAATATGTGTTTTGTAAAATAACACAAACCTTATCGTTTGCTTCAGTAATTTCACAAAACTGTTGTTTTTTTTATAAATCTGATCTAATTTAATTTTTTTAGATTTAATTTTATATAACATTTCATGTTTGCTTTCATGTAAATTTTGTACCTTTGTTTTGCTTACCTCTGGAACGGAATCCAAGATTCAAGACCAACTAATACTTAAGTTAGTAGAGAAAGTGCGTCAATCTTAAAAAGTATATCATTTGCTCGCAACGATGCTCAAGCAACGAAAACCTACACGTATGATATCTTATTCCCAGAGACTGGAGTTGGTTCAAATACAAAGACACAAATGGAGGCGTGCCAAAAACTATTTAATATCGTAAAGGTGGTTTAATTGAACTGAGTTTTATCAAGGAGGACATTAGGTCCATTGTACGCACAGATACAGCCAAAGTAATCCATGCTGATACAGGTAATTAAAACCCCAAGCCACAAAGGGAGTTCATATCTTTCTTTGAATCATGATATTCACGTGTATCTGCTACATCAACATAATAAATAAAACTAGTAGTAGTAGTTTAACACCACACGTATGCACGTAGCCTTCTCAGGTTAAAATAATCTCTATTTTAAGAAAATAATAAGAAAATATGTTGATTAACCTAGGATGACCCATAACATTTAGAAAAATATATTTCCAATTGGAATCTAAGGGGTCATGGTTGTTGGGAAGGGCAGATATTGCAAACAAATGATTAATGTTGACCAACGTAGGAAATTAGTTTAAAGTATAGAAGCGTACACTGGTTTCATACATAGAGGATCTTAAATGGGTAACGATTTACTTTTGAATTTATGAAACGAGCTGAATAATGTTCATCTTTTGTTAGCATTGTCTCATAAATGTAATATTAAAACATTACCCATTTGTGATTCTTTTTATCACATACAGAAGACGTAAACAAATCTCTGAGTCGGACTTGCATCACATAATTACCGCGTACATATGCTGTGGTTGGACAAAGTTCTGTCAATTGCAGAGACCGGTTTATGTCTACATTCTTCTGTGAACAAATGTGAGTTTATTTACTTCAGTAAGTTCATGTTTAAACCAAAGCTTGCATATAGGGTGGATTCCATGCTACATATATACCGTCCATCCATCCCCACTCCAACTCTCGTTATCATCTAAGCAATACCGGCAGTTTTACTTATTGTTATTATTCTTGTCTTGGGGTGTTTGCCATTTTTCATGTTATGATATGTTATACACAGGGGCGGATTAAGGCTCACTGGTGCCCTAAGCACTGACAGATATTGGTGCCCCCTCCTTTCCACGTACACCTGGGAAGATAACGCTAGGGTGCACCATGATCAAGAAACAGAACATTATGATCAATTTGCACTAGTTTTATCAATTTTTTTACAAATCTTCATACGTTTTTTATCCTTTCACCCATTTCTCAGCTTTGTGGTGCCCCCTTTAGCCCTGGTGCCCTAAGCACGTGCGTAGTCTGCTTAATGGTTAATACGCCCCAGGTTATACAAGATATAACAAACCCCTGTAGGGGTACATTTGCAATATTGAAAAACAGACGAGACCATATTTTCCCAATTCCCTTTTGCTAGTAGATTAAAAAAAAAATTGCGGCCAAAATGTTCAATGAAAACGAAAAATTCCAGAAGGATGGTTTAAACGTTTTTCCCACGATCGCAGCCAATCAGTAAAGAGAATACTGCAGAATAATTTCATGGGCTTATTTGGACTATATAAAATGATACGTTCAGATTTATAATATGTCATGTTCAGCTATCACAAAAGCTTCGAATGAATAATCAAGGAAGACACGAACATACTAGTTGGAGAATAATAATAAGAATGTGCCATATTTGTATTTGCAGTGGCGGCGCGAGGGTTGCAGAAATAAGTTTGTAGCTAGATACATGTACGAATGGATGTCATCTGTCTGTAAAATCAGTCAAGATATTAAAAATGTGTCTAAAACAAAACGAGAAAGCATTCTGAGTACACGTATTTGCTACTATAAAAGACTTATGGCAAACCATTGGTTAACGTACCCATGGCTAAAAGGCAACGATAATCGTTGCTATCCTATCTTAATTTCTAAACGTACTGCTTCTAACGCTTTGCTTTATTAATCCGCTGTTGCTCTTGTAATAATAATAATAATAATAATAACAACAATAATAATAATAATAATAATAATAATAATAATAATAATAACAACAATCTTAATATTAATATTAATAAATAAGAACATCAACTACTGCCAACACTGCTACTTCAATAAAGCAAGTTGACCCCTTTCCTTTTATATTTATTATATGGCTAAATATGAGGATGCAGTAGTGATACGTAATATGAGGATGTAGTAGTGATACGTAATATGAGGATGTAGTAGTGATACGTAATATGAGGATGTAATAGTGATACGTAATATGAGGATGTAATAGTGATACGTAATATGAGGATGTAATAGTGATACGTAATATGAGGATGTAGTAGTGATACGTAATATGAGGATGTAATAGTGATACGTAATATGAGGATGTAATAGTGATACGTAATATGAGGATGTAATAGTGATACGTAATATGAGGATGTAGTAGTGATACGAAATAAAAAAATATTGTAATGATACGAAATATGAAGATGTAGTATTGATACGAAATATGAGGATGTAGTATTGATACGAAATATGTGGCTGTAATAGTGATACGAAATAATATTCTTTTGTAGAACCATATGCTTTCAAATGTGTGCATACCTATGACGACACAACTTATGTTGTATCAAAATATCCAAGTAACTCTTCAAAGTCTTTGAAGCATATGAAGTTTCCTAGCTGGATCCTGTTTCATGCCCAAGTTGTGTATTCGTGCTGATACACAGATAGCTCTTATAAATGTTTTAACCTACATTCTGTATGAGATGAAACAAATGTACTGGCCAAACCACTGGTCAAATCAAACCTGAAATTATTATTTGCATATCCAAATGTAGTTTAAAATACTCTTGTAATGGGATAAATGGTTGCATAGCGAAATTGGGAATTCAATAATATGACTGAGTTTGAGATCTACAGTCCGACTCCTATACGACATCACACGCCATTGACTCAAAATTTAGCAAACAAATTACAGTTTTGATTTTTATGAACTTGAAGAACGTCATTTGGAACTTATCGCCAGTAACGATAAATGTCACTAAATTGAAATATATTGCAATGTCTGATATTCGTTCTACATAATATCTAATAGGGAGGCGCATGGATGTTTTGTTTTCTTTCTAAAACTTATTTATATTTTCTCATCTCAAGGCTGAATGTGTCCATCCTACATCTGAACCTGGATCAACCGCCGCGGCGTATCTCTGGAGAGGATACATTATCCCAAATTGTGTGATCTTAAAAGTATCATACATGTATTGATTTACCATTAAAAATCAATTAATCAACTGCACAATCTTTGCTTTTGTCCCCTCAAGCAAATGTAACTAAAGGCCCCGTTTGTAAGTACTTAACTAAATATATCTGACGCACCAATTCAACTATTAAACAATGACAAATTCTAAGATCGTTTTCAGATTATATGTGTTTTAATTTTGCAACTGATATTCTTGTTGCAGATAGGGCAGATAAGTGTTTTGTCAGCGCAATTCGAACAAAGACAGAGATGCGTGCACGGTAACAAACAAATGTCTTTTTTGGTTACTTTACAAACAGCGCATAACACAAGTTTCCGAAGTCTTGTATTTTCTTCGATGAGACTTTCCTTTAAATCTGTTAAAGACAAAGAAATTCATGTTGTAATATGAAAAAGACATGCTCGATGAGAAGTATAAATATTGATACCCGCTTCCTTCGTTGGTATTAGAAATCAAAATGTCTCCAGATGGTTTCTGTTTTATAGCATATGAAATTGATAATTTCCAACTATACATAGCTTCCTTGCATAATTATAATGAGGTATCAATTATTTTCTTCTAAAATGTTTTACTTCCAACGCGCTTTACATAAGATCTAATCAAGGTTTGTTGATTATTTTAAAGTTGTGTTGTTTTAATAACGGCGACTTTGTGTTTTGGGAGACTAAGTTTACTTGCATACATTTATAAGTACTGATAACAGGATGCCCTCTGTCAAAGTTCAGTAATTTACTTGTGTTTAATTGTACTTACAATAAGTTTCTGAAAAGTGGTTTCTATTTCTAGAAAGTTACTTCTATTATCTAACAATAGAACCATCTTTGACATCAGAAACAAATCATTTTGTTTACATTGTAAAGTTCTTTATGCAAGGACAATTTTTACAAACCCAATGTTCTACAGCAGATTAAAGAATAATAAACTACATGCCGGTGCCCACAGCACGATATATAATACATGCAGATCAGGGATTTATCACATATTAATTGTATTTTGGCTCAATATCTGAGTTGTTATAGAGTGTCACATAAACATTTATGGCAAATGCAATAATTATCTACCTTTTTTAGTGTGTGCTTTATATTAGGACTTTAAGAAACACGTATCAAAATCATAACTGTATTCACCAGATAAGGATATAAATCGGGTCCGTTATCTTTAATATCTGAAACTATATTGTTTGCCGTCAAAACCGATGAATTGGTTATTGAGGCTAAACACATTTCCATGCAAATTTAGTATGATGATGACAGTTTCGTGTATGGTGTACAGGGAAGAATGGCTCCAAAATTAATCAAAATTCAAAGTCATAGGATTAAGGTTGATGAGCGTTCGTAGTTCATTACATCATGTATTTCGACCATATGATTTCTAACGAACACAGCAGAAACTATACATTCTAATTACTTTTAATAAATAGGTACAAATATTTCGTTAACGTCCCTTAAAGAAGCAATTGATTTATGTAATTTTTAATTTCGAAACCTTCACCGGAAAATGACAAAGTCAAAAGGATTTCAAAAATATTTTTACACAGTCCATGACAATACATGTGCGGGTGTATTCACACCATAGTTACCATAGTGTTTATCTATTTAAGCCATAGTGGTCACTGACATTACAGACTGGTAACCTAGAGTATACAATTACACGTTTAGGTTTACTTTGTGCTTTATTTCTAAACCGGATGTTAATCATTCGGACACTGTCTAATTTTGGCAAATTTTTGAAAACTAAAACTAAATACCCACATTGCTGGTTCTAGTAGCAGTTGATTAACTTTTCATGACTTATTTTATGACGCAATCTATCTAAAACTTATTTACAGCATTGGACGCTACTTGTCGTGGTTTATTATGGCAGATTGATTCAAACCATATGAAATATATACAATTAGTTAAAGAATACAACCTCTTGACCCTTTCGTACTATGATAATTTAAAAGTCTCAAGATCCAGGCACTATTGATTGCCCGTTTCCACAAACTCGTCTTAAATCCATAATTATGTTATACAATGATATTGGTAATTGTGATATTTATATCCTATATTTTCTCTTCAGTTTTAAATTTCAAATTTCGTTCTTACTGGTCTGTTAATTCTTATTATTATTTTGAAATGTATGCATCTTTATGAATGTTTAAAATGTTTGCGTAACACCAAAGCCTGATTGATTACTGTTCTTTTCTTACTTTTCATCAAAATTGAAAGAATACATTATTATGACTATACAATTAGAACTTTATAATATAAATAGGTTCTAAAGTTGCTAGATTGTAATGTTTTGACATCCACAATTACTGACAAATTTACGTTGATGAGAGAGAATATAAAGATGCCCTAAAATGGAAATAATTCACTACTTAACATGCTTATTAATAATAGGAAGTTAATATTTAACTTTAAAGTAAGAAACCATACACGCCACTTATAAAACGAAATTGTCCCGAAAATAAGCTAAGGTTCCTCCACTACCATCATAAAAACTGTGTGCAATATTACATTCCTTTTTGTGTCTCCATTATCTTTGATTTTCATAGCATTCACTAGGTTTGTATCGCACATTAGGTAAAGAAGAAAGTGTGGTACGTAGCGCAAATATTAAGATATATTTTTGACAAAAATTGGAAACCATGAATTATGGATGAGGAGTAAAATAACTTACCATTCCTGCGACTGCTAGGCCTTGGTGTGAGTGAATGATTTATATCCCCATCAACCGTATCTTCCTGCTCTATAGTTACGTTGATCATATCCATCGAAGGATAGTCCACATTTCCTTTAATTAATAAACAAAAGCCAGCCATATTCGTGCCAAGATAAATAAGATTATATTTGCATATGCCGGTCTGAAGAAACATCATTTCACCACTGTTTGTCTAATTGCTTTATACCATTTGCAAATAGGCACAATATAAATATGTAAACCCTAATATGAAAACGAGGTCATGGAATATTTAATTACCCATGAATTCAGATTTAAATTCAACGCCATTACTACATTAGATTTTACGTTGAAGCAGTGATGGACCTTTATGCATCATAGGAGGAACCCGATTTCAAAATATATGTGTAAATTTAAACAGAATCTATTACAAGAAATATAAAAATATATACATTCGGAAAAGGAGAGACATATTTGAACAACGTGTCAGATAAATGTTAAAGAATCAAGGAAATATTTGTTAGAAATTGTGCAGATTTAAGTATTCTTTTAAAAACGAGTATAAACTCCCAGTTCTTTGTATTTGTTTATTTTCTAAGCATTCAGCCACATAATAAAATTTGTCAAAGTTAGACTGCATGTAATTATTATTAAAGAAAAATCAAAGAGTACTTAAAAGTCTGTTAGAAAGTAGAAATGCACAAAAAGAAATGTAGTAAAAGAAATCCAATTGCAAATATAAGTTTCATATATGATTGCGATGCCAAAATATCATAAAGCTCATTTTTGCAGAGCACTGCTATCGAACGTAGTGATGTAGTTTCTACAAAATGGTTTGCAAATGAGGTCTTTACCAATTCGGATAAAATATATGCGAAATGAAGGCAGAAATATCAGACCAATCAGTAGAGAACAATACATATTGAGTATGATTTTTTTTATCTGAAAGGATCCAAGAATGGGTTTGTACTGTGTAAGCATACAAACCTTTAAACACGTCATATACTGATATAAACATGGGAGCAACCAAAAGCATTTGAATTTTGATGCAATGGATAGATACGGACGATCAAAAAAACTCTGGGTAAATTGCTTTTGAAGGACATTTATTTACTATTGGTATTAATAGCATATTTTGTTTAACATTCCTGACAATAACGTAAAATACAAGAAAACAATATCGCTACTGTAACTATGGTTCAATTCGATGTTATATAATGTATTTCAGCTTTGTTCCATCCAAACAAGTTGGTACTTGTAAGACATGCAAATGCAATCTACAGCGAAATCATTCTTATAAGAATGGTGCTGCTATTTCAGTAGTTCCTTTTATGTTCCTTGATAGAGGACGTTCTACGGGTTGTGTAGGCAGCATCACTTCTGTATTGACGAAGAATATGTTTTGTATATTGAGGAGGTACAATAGAACAAAACAACTATATGTGTCTGCAATCCAAATTATTAGCACTACACATGTATTACCCTATGGAACAAGTAAAAAGGCCCTACAAGCAACCTACTATGACACTATGAAGCCAAGAATAAGCGCTTAAGATATATATATATATATATATATATATATATATATATATATATATATATATATATATATATATATATATATATATATATGACATGTCAATGCAGCATAATGTCCATACAAATTTGCAAGATAATCCATCTGCTGAAGAAATATATCTTCTCTTCAGTATTTAGCGTATTTGGTAAGATTTAAATCGAGTCAGTAGCTTGATTAGCGATATTGTTATTAAATCGAGGCAGTAGATTCAGCTATGTTTCTTTCTTTGTGGAAGAGAGTGTCATCCAAAATGGGAGCAGGACATTACCCCCCCCTGTCAATTACCCCCCTGCAACTACCCCCCTGCCATTACCCCTATAAATTACCCCCCCCCCCCCGCATATTACCCACTGCCATTAGCATCATTTAGACATACAGATACAAAATAGAACTAAAGCAAATCCGACGAATTAAAAGTGTACACAAACACAATCTGATAACCCGTGCCCAATCTATACTATTGCTTTGTCTTCAGCTCACTGAATAAAATTTGAGCAGAAATGGTTTCTAATTAAGTGTACACAAACACAATCTGATTAGAGTATTGTCTTCACAACAATAAAAATGATTTTAGCAGTTTAATCTGTGGTCCATCTATACATGTGTGTTGGCTTCACCTCACTGAATATACTTCGAGCAGAAATGGTTTCTAATTACGTGTACACAAATACAATCTGATAAGGGAATTGGCTTCACCTTATTCAATATACTTTAAGCAAAAATTATTTTTATATGTATGCTCCAGAAAAAGAAAAAAAAAAAAAAAAAAAATATATATATATATATATATATATATATATATATATATATATATATATATATATATATATATATATATATATATATATATGTGTGTGTGTGTGTGTATATATATATATATATATATATATATATATATATATATATATATATATATATATACACGTTCTTAAAAAGATATATCACCAGAAATATTTTTACCATGGATAAAGTTCAGAGTATACGTGGAAAGCAAAAATTATGCACAATGGATATGTCTATGTAAAGCAGAAAGATTTAGCGGCAGGTGTAATCAGTTACGAATGTGAAAAACGACGAGGAAATTTATTAGGAGTATCTGAATGTAAAGCAAAGATCAAAGTTAAAAATGGTATTGTAGTAGGATCTCTGTATGAATATACACATGCACCAGATGCAGCACGATGTGAAGTTCTGCAACTTAGACAAAGCATTACAAAAAGAGCAGTGGAAACAGAAGAAACACCTCAACAGATTCTTGGCCGGGTAATGCAGAATCTAAGTGAAGGAGCATCAGTACAAATGGTTCCTATAAAACATCTTCGTCGTCAGGTCCGACGAAAGCGACAAGTTATTCATGCTCCACAGCCTCTTCCAACTGATCGAGCAACCATTGAACTGCCTGAGGTATACAAGAAACTTCCAAATGGTGAGAATTTCTTGTTATTTGATAGCGGTGTAGGAGATATAAACAGAATTTTAATCTTTGGGACTGATAAAACGTCATCATTATTAGCACAATCTCCTAACTGGTTCATGGATGGAACTTTTGCTATTGTGCCTGAGCTTTTCTTTCAATTATATACGGTGCATGCACTCATCGGTGGTGATGTCATTTCTTGCCTCTACTGCTTGCTCCCAAATAAAACTATGGAAGCTTATCAACGTCTCTTCATCGAGATAAAGGCACTAATTATAAATGCTCAGCCTGCAACAGTTATGATGGATTATGAAAATGCAGTCATGAATTCTGTTGCAGAATGCTACGCAGGGATAGATGTACAAGGATGTTTTTATCATTTTTCACAGAGCATATACCCAAAAGTACAAGCTCTTGGCTTTCAGGAAAGATATCAAGATGATTCAAAATTTGCAATGTCAGTTAGAATGGTAGCTGCTTTGACTTTTGTGCCGCTTTCGTACACTGTGCAGGTTTTCGAAGAACTTCAAGAACTTACAGAAGATGACGACATGAATCAATTGTTAGATTATTTTGAAGATAACTACATTGGCAGAAGAAGACGTCGAAGCCGAGCTAATCCTGTCTTTGTTCCTCAAATTTGGAGTGTACACAGCCGTGTTCAAAATGAATTGCCTCGCACTAACAACAGCGTTGAAGGTTGGCATCGAAACATGCAAGCTGCCGTTGCTGCTGACCATCCAAACATTTGGCGCTTTTTGACAATCCTTCAAAGACAGCAATCATTCCTGAACGTGATAATTTCTCAGCAACTTGGAGGACATCCAGCGGAAACAACTCGAAAGAAATATCGTGAATGCAATGCTCGGATTATGAACATTGTTAATGACTTTGCTAATAAAGAGCACTTAGAATACTTGCGAGCGATTGCACATAACATTCAGCTGTAATCTTATAAATATAACATATTTTATGGTATTATAACATTATGATATGATGATTTTACTATTGAATATTCCAGGACAAGTATATGTTTTCAAGGCTGAGATTCATTTACTAAAATAAAAATTTAAAATAAATTCTTTTGAAATTTATTTTAATTTATTATTTACTCTTGGAATATATCAATTATATGTTATATAGTAATAGAGGGGGGTAATGGCAAGGGGGTAGTATACGGGGGGGGGGGGGTAATTTCCTAGACCCAACCAGAATACCTGTTCCTGTCTGTTGTGTTAGATAATATCAGATGATATTTATTTCTTAACCATATTTGTTTGATCTAGTGATTTTCTCTGTGTGCTTATCTATTCAGCGAGTGATTGCTCTGTTGCTCATCTGGCCAGTTTCACTAATAACACATGACTGTATTATATATATATATATATATATATATATATATATATATATATATATATATATATATATATATATATATATGAAGAAATATCACCAATACAAATCATAGCAAAATAAATGCATCACTCTTTGGTAAATAAGACCGACAAGCAATATCTAGACGCTCAGAATGTATGACAGTTTTTTTTCTCACTTACAATATTTTGTAGGTATGATGTTCAATTAATCATGAACGAATCTAATAAAACGATTATGACCTACATAATGAATCAGTGTAGATGCATACTGAAAAATTTAACATGCACTCAAATAAACTAGTCAACGATGTTGACACAACAAACGTCAGACAATCCAATGCTTTGTCTCTTCTTCTGCTAAAGCGGGCTGAGTAGACAAAAATAGTACCAAAACCAAAATTATAAAGACTAGTTAGCAATATCTAAGAAAACGAAAACATCAATTGTAACATGTTTTCAGGTCAATCTGATTTACGTATCTTTTCAGGGTAGCCAGTTTCTTGAGAATAATGTTTTAGAACCTCGATAAAAAAATTGACGGACTTTAAGAACTTTGCATACATTTTAGCTGAACAATAGAGGAACAAGTCATTATAACTGTAGTAGAGGTAAGGAATACAATAAACTGTGTTGTTATGAATGATCATGACTTTTTGCAGTGTAAGTTGGTTTCTCCCCAAGTCACTGTTTAAGCACTCTTTTATCTTCGAATCCAAGATGATTTAAGTAGCTTTCGCATCGTAGATCTCCATATGCACGCAAACTTCGATCGTGCACAGCAACATGTTTCCATTCCTTCCGGAAAGGCATAACGGCTCACTGTTTTCTTCTTTATAAAGAGCCATGATAGATATTAATTGCTCAACAAACTTTATAATTTATGTGTTCCGTTATCTTAAACTAGATTTTGTCCTCACATAATTCGTTACCTGATCATAATACCATACGAGAACTACTTATATGTCGAACATCCCGGTTAAAACTCTTTAGCTAAGAAGGTAGAAGTTATCTGCTAACATATGTTGCAGTTGGATTGAATGATCCGTGAAAACTCCAGTTACTAATTCCGTTCCTGTTACGTTGCGCGCTTTCTACAGACAGAGGAACCTCGCAATCCGCATACAAGTATTTCTGAAGTTTTCTACTATAAAGCAAGCTGATGGAGTGTTTCCCTAGATTCCAAGTATATTCCATCTCAATTTTAGAACTTCTCGGTCTTACTTATAATTATATTATCTCCACGCACTTATACGCCCTGTGTATGTCTCTGTATTGGTCGCTAGTGCGTCCCTCACATTGATGTAGCTTTATTTCACGTTCATGTATTAGGTGTGCTATATCAGTAGTATTGTATGCTTCCGCCGTGGTCGGATAAGAACAGCTAAGTTTGCTATAGTCTAGTCATAACATCCACTTAGCAAGTACCTTATTCGACGCTCTGGTGATTTTATTTGTATAGGCATTCGATTCGCCTTTCCAGATCACTTTTCTTAAATTGATGTACTAACGTCCACTTAGTGCGTATTAATGGCAAATCTACAACACTCTATCTGTATTGGATTAACGTGCGTACTTTTACAGGCAAACTGTGCAATGCCGTAACAACTGCTACTAACTGACAACTGCAAATACAAATTCAAAATGCAGTGATCTCCACTTTCACCTTTCTTAGAGTTTATCATAATGCCTAGTTAAGCGATCAGCCAGTATTATATAATCTTCTATTCTTTGGTCAGGTTGAGTAAATCAGAAAGCGATCCAAACAAGAGACTAATATCCCTCAAGCACAGCGTCGGCCACAAAGGACAGAATTTCGGTAAAATCAACAAAGGATCGAAAGTACTTCCCTCGGACATAACGTTACCAACTACAGCTTCCATGGACGAAAGCGGACAAGAGTTAGAAAGAAGGATATCTTTTTGTCCTCCTTTCACTAAACGCCAGGTTTCCTACGCAAATAATGACATCGTCTTCACGCTGCCCTTGTCATGATCCAGGTGGCGGGAAGGAATATATTCTTTGCTGCCGAATGGGAACGTATTTGCTAATACGATTAATGGACCCAGTAAGTGGTTTTACAGGAACTCAATCAAGTTCAGCACACGCCCTCCATTATCCAGGTTCACTTCAGGTACCAAGGTTCCGTCCACTCTACATTAATAAATCAGCAACCTTATCAAGAAAAGGTCTGTCCGAAGCGTTCGCAAGGTAAATTCCTTAAAGTTGTATTCAAGACCGTTCTCTAAGTCTAACCGCACTCTCCGACCTATTTTAGACATAAGCACCCTGAATCAACTCATGGGTACCGCATTGTTCAAGATGGAAACATCAAAACTGCTTTTAAAGCCGCTCAGGAAGCAGACTTCGCAATTAGAGTGGACTTACATGCTCTTTATCACGACGCATTCGGAATGTCATCCAGCTTGCTTCACACGTCTGATGGGCATATTATTTCCGCATGTACGGACTACCTCTACAGCGGCAACATCAAACCACCTGATTAGCATTGTACAAAACACCCTAGGGTGAATTTTGTTCTATAGCACAATATGGCATCAATTGTTACAAGACATGTTGTCCCTTGCAAGTCTTTTACAGCCCTTCGTTCCTTTACAAACAAGAAAAAATCCGACCTCGTAGTCATATGTATGTCTATATTATGGGCTTCATTTTTAATTCATGATCGTAGATTGGAAGGGTAAGTTTTGTTAATACATTACATAACATATGATAGTGGGATGTACATTTTAATTTGAATAAACATGTTTATATGGCGTTTTGAGAGGCTATAGAAGTGATCTTGGTGATCTTGTTCACGAAATTTGATGTGATTTGAGTTAAGCCCATTGGTTTCCCCATTGAAAAGAACCTAATCTTTTTTACAATTCAGAAAGTTCTGGAAATTAAAGTATCCCCCCCCCCAATGGTTCTGAAATTTAGTTTTAGTATTTTGTTATATAAAAGTAGCGGGTAGAATGATTCATTATTCCTATCATAAACATCTTTCATTTAGTTGTGATCAAATATCCATTGGAATTAGAAAGTGGTCATCATTTTAGGACTAGATAACTGTTTTTGAATAACTGTGAATTCATTTAAAGACCCTTTGGGTAATATCATTGCGATAAATCAATCTTGCTAGCATATACACTGATATGGTGAACTTATTATTCACAAGATGTATCTAACTGAAAAAAGGAGTCATTCATGGTAAAATTAATTTAGTAAAGGTGACAGAAGAGAGTTTTGATAAACATGTCCGTTACATCATTACGATGGGAAACCGAAGCATTTTCTTCCTGAAATAATACATATCGGTTTTCATTGACCCTTTAGCAGGTAATTCAAGAGTCTATCTTCTGCACAATAATTGAACTCAATATTTTAATACAATATCAGAACTATATATTATCTTGTCAACGTTGACGCATTATGTGCATTTTAATTTAACATATTCTGTAAAGAAGAATACAAGTGGAGGTAATGCACCATAGAATATATAGAATAATGGTACATGTACGTTTAGTACTAATTTTATGTATAAATTTGCTAAGTGCTGATACGAAGGCGATTTTTGATTCGTTTTTAAAGGGTATATGCACAATTAATAATTTCAAGCTGGATGAAGCACAGTCCGATATATTCATAGCATGAATAAGCCGACCATAATTAGAACATACGCGACAATATGTAGTGCCTGTATAATAGAAGCCAGCAGAAAAAGGACAAGCTTTTTAAAATTTAACAAATAATATATTTTCCTGGAAAATTCTGTAAAAAGGGGAAAAGGAGAAGAGCATACAGTTTCAAGAATCAAATCCAAAAATAATCTAAGAATAATCCACGAATTAAATTGCAAAAGTCCTGGTAATAAGTATTCTAATAATTTCAAATTCGAATCCTGATGTAAAATCCAAGATAGATGACGATGACGAATGCTGTAGTCAATACTGTGCTTATCTACAGCTCCTTGTAGAAATACAAATAATGGCATTCAGGTGTTGGAAATCAAATTAAATTTGCAAGCAATGCCTTTCCAAAATTTCTGTGTGAACACTCCTCAAAACATTTTCATAGAATAAAGAATTTTTCCGTTTGAAATCCAACTGATCTGAAGAATTATTACAGCTCAAATCTGGCTACAATAAAATTAACTTGGCATAAGTATGAAAAACCCAGAACATAGAAATCTCTCTCTACATATCACTATTATAACTAACAAATGTGTAGTTAAGGAAGAACCAGAATTGCGAAATCAAAGGGGCCAGTCAGGTGATCATGTTTATATCACATACACAGAATATGGCCTTGATTAGACTAATGATTTTATTCCCAGAATAAAAATAAAAAAGTGTTTACTTCTTAACCCACGTAGTTCCATCATGACCTTGACAACAACCAATCATATTAAAATAAAATAGAACTTTGTTTACTAATTCTGAATCCAGGTCAGAATTTAGATCAACACCTGTTTTTTTTATAAACTAACAGTCATGTTCAAACAATTTTTCTGGAAAAGTATCATCTCTAGTGAATAATTTACATTACAATAGCTTGTAAGAAAAATGAATATTTAAAACTGACAAACAAACAATTAAATTAATATATATATATACATATATATATATATATATATATATATATATATATATATATATATATATATATATATATATATATATATATATATATATGTATGTATGTATGTATGTATGTATGTATGTATGTATAATCAGAAAGACGTAATACCTTCCCCCATAAAAAGGAAAGATTTATATGACAAAGCTTTCTTTTTACCATAGATTAATGCATAAGTTTAAGAAAAACATAAGAAGTACTCTTATGAATTACAAAAAGTGTATATGAAAGAATACATTTCTATACATGGAAAGTGAATCCGCTATTAAATTATCTTTTCCATTGATGTGCCTGATGTCAAGATTATATTGCTGTAGCAACATACACCATTTTAGTAGTCTTCGATTTTTATTTTTTATCTTGCCGATGAAAGTAAGTAGGTTGTGGTCACTAAATACAACAATCGAGGAAGGATCTGAACTAAGATAAACCTCAAAATGTTGTAATGCCAATAGCAAAGCCAAACATTCCTTCCCGATTGTTGAATAAGTTCTTTGGTGCTTATTTAATTTCTCGGGGAAAAAAGCACACTGGATGATCAATACCACTTTCGTCTTCTTGAATCAAAACTGCTCCAACCCCAACATCACTTGCATCAACAGACAGTTTAAAATATTTGCTGAAATTTTTGAGCTGTAAGAACTGGAGCGCTTTTAAGTATGAATTTCAACTTGTCAAAGGCCTCTTGATATTTTTCAATCCAAAAGAATTTGTTTTTACCTTTCTTAATAACTAAAACTTTTACAACTTATATAGACCCAACTTGTGTACTCATATCATAAGAACCGATCCGCCATCTCGTGTAATATAAGTATAACGCATCGTTAGAAACTTAGACAGCTTGGTTTTTTTAGAGCGTTCCTTTGCTTCTTGGCCAATTTAGTTTCATATGAATTTATTATATATATATATATATATATATATATATATATATATATATATATATATATATATATATATATATATATATATATATATATATATATATATATATATATATTGTCAGCCACAAGAGTAAATATGTTGTTTGTATCTCTCTTAAGGCTGTTTTAAATACAATTTTCACATAACCTTTGTATGATAGTCATAATTGTTTCTTGTGATGCAATAGGCTATTTTTCTCATGCACATTCCTAGAAAATCTTATAAATTTGTACCACGTGACATGTAAATTAAATATTTCAAATGCACTAAATGGATTTAGAATTGTCATCGAAGTCAAGAAATTTCGTTTTTAAGAAGTATATTAGGAATGAAATATCAGATAATCGTTTTTTTATCATTTAGTAGCCCAGAATTTAGTACTTGAGTCATCTGGTTTAACAGTGTCATAGATTTAATCACTCTCTCTACACTTCAGTGATACAACCTGTATTTGTTTAATGGTATAGGCCGCGTTTTTTGTTGTACTCCTCAATAAACAATTTTAGTCGATTGATTTAAATTTGAAAGAAATAGCAGTAAACAAAAAAATAAGTTACTCACCTACAACATTAGTTTGCTGCGAATTCAGTGTGCCATTGATTATTCTTTCCTGAAAAGATATAATGTAGAAAATGTTCATATTTACTAATAATCTGCAACAACAAAAAAAGTAATTTATATTGATGGCAGAACATATTTGAAAAAACATACTCACGGTTATGACATTCTTCAAATTATTTAATTATTTTTACGTGAAACAAGAACACATACTATAAAATATACATTCTGAATGAAAGTAAAGGAATCAACTTTACTGTCAATAAATTTATGGCTAATTACGTACAAAAGTATTGTCTGCAGTACGACAACGAATAAAAATGGATTGAATATATATGCTTAGGAAACCGTTTATGATAATATGCGTATTTGAAAAGAAGTCTTATTGAAATTAAAGAAAATAAACTTATTTATGAACCAAAAAATATTTTTTTCATTTTTTTTAACTGCAGGCTGTGAGTGCTTAAGAAGGTTAGTGTCCGTAGCTTTCTGCACAATAAGATGACAATATGGAAAGCAAAAATATTCAACAATACTGAATCTATATTTTAATCGTTAGTGGAAAAAGTATAATGTATATAACTTGAATATATATTCTTTATTTTTCGTTGTATGGTACAATGTGATTTTTTAACGAGCGGAGAAATATAGCCGGTATTTACGCAGAATATATGCTTAGTCGTGATGGTATATAGACTGGTTTGTGCAGGCATTGAGATGGATGCTGGTTTTCCGAGGACCTGAGTTCCAATATCCGTAGAGTGCCAGTTAAAACTTATCTAACTTGTATGATTGCCATATGTGTACTAAACAGTGATTCTACCTAGCAGTATCAGTCATCCTCATTCAGAATACCGGGAGAGCAATTGCCCTGCCGAGTGGTGTATAGTATGTAATTCTCTATAAATAAGGGTCAATACCTTGATTTCTGTCGTTTAGAATCCGCAATGACTGTAGTCAGATGTGAATTAGTTACTAAGTCGACATGCGAGTGCATATACCATCGACTATGTACCATCAGGTTATGGTGGTGTGTGCTTAGCCGCGATTGGTGCCATTTACCAGCGGACCTATATATATTAAGTTTACCAGTCTTACATGGAAATAATTGCTGTTACTTTAAATCATGTAATTATAATAAAGTTTACCGTAACTTTTAATTCATAATATTGTTTGCCTTTTAGATATTGCGCAAAGTCCCATTCGCATTAACGCATACTTTCCATGAAGATTTACTTTTACTCTAAGTATCTTAAACATTTTTAGCATGAAAACATTACGAGTAAGTAAACAACAAAAACGTGTTATGGTTTAATGTTTTCTCTGATGAAATAATGATATCAACTTCTAAAAAGCATAATCCGAAATTCAAGAACTTTTTCTTGAAATTCCTATATTTCGACGTTTCACTGATCTTGGTCTGTTCTATAATGGTTCATGAATATTCATTTTTTTATCTATTACTTGTTGCATGTTATCTGCATAATTTCCATCTTTGAGGGAAACGCAGTAGCCACACCTTTTATTAAAATAATAGTCTAATTTAGTATGCTTGAAAGTTATTTTTCACTATCTAACAAAACAACTTTAAATTATACAGTTTTGACGCCAGAATCTACTCTGTCAAAATATTGCATTTAGTTTTTGCAATTATTTTGTGGTGAGAATGATGTAAATTCGCTCATTAGTATAATGGACACCCTATTCTGACTTGGAGCGGAATGATTTATTGTTCTGCAAAGATACTCTGTCCTATTTTGTAACACTTTCTTCGAGTAGTTTTTCAAAACCATTTTTCTGAAAGACCGCCATATATAACCTATTTTGCGCTGAGAAGAGAGTTGATCTTGTTACAATTGTTTTGTTGTTGTCAATAATAAAGGACACATTACACTGTAGAATTACACCGTAGAAAGAACATCACATGCTCATAATCAAAAAGTGATTTAGGCCTATTATTCTCTTAAAAATATATCTAAAATGTATTCGATAGAATTTGTTGGATATGCAATTAATTGTTCATCGTCTTAATTAACTGTCAGTCTTGATAACAGATAGGCAATATTTATGCAAATAATACAAATTATTGTTGTCACAGTACTCTTTTCTAAATCTGGTGAAATGACAGATAGAGACAGACAGACAGACAGATAAAACTACTTGTCAAGTACTGATGAACAAAAGTGGTCTGAGGATTTTACATCTTGGTAACAACAACCATTCTGTTTTCGATTGGCTCCATATAGACCAAATTGAAAGCTTTCATGCGAGAGTATTCTCAGTTAAATTGAGTTTTAGTTTCTCAGATGGTGTTTGATATAAAAGAGCGAACAGAGCAACGTTGGTGGATCAATGACAATGAAAAGGAGAGTGTAAGCAATCATCATACAAACAGGTTTTCTAGGCCTTACTAAAAGGTGACACCACACAAACATAAGAAAAGAACCCAAATTGAACCTGATAATACTTATCTAGTACCCATCTATCAAACGCCAAGGACAAGAGTAATTGACTACAAATTAGGGATTACATGGATGTTCTCTGTCATAAGGTTTTTTTTTATCTTGATTAATCGGGACACAACGATTGATCACCTTCAGATTGTGTAATATATTAATGATATTTTTGGGGGGATGAACCCCAGTTTTATGAAACAAATTGCATGAATTACTATGCATGCCAGCCACAAGACAATGCCATCAGCCGGTCTCAGGCCAATTGAAAAAGAATGTCATACCTGGTATGCATTTAGTATCTGTTCTCCTAGGGTCTGCTTAAGGTATCCACAGTTCGGAGACTTCTTTACGTGCTCTAACAGGGGATCATTGTTGTATGCGGGATTGGCGAGCTCAATGGCGCAAAAGAAACATCTAATTTTTGTTCCGCTTCCTACCCATATAAGAAAGAAATGCCATGTTTTACGATGCAAATGTACACAGTACACTGTACAGCTCTTAGAAACATTCCAGGACTTATCGTGTCGCTCGGCTTTCTACCAGATACTAAATTAAAGTAATCAGGACTATTCATATATTGTATTAATAAGTGTAAGCAGTTCGTATACCAGTTAGAAACAGACTCGACAGCTGTTACCGCACCCTTTTAACTATTTTTGAACTAATCAGTGCTATTGTAGTGTTGTCTTCGCCTTACTGGTTGTCTTGTTCCGGGTGAAATCCTTGAGTTCAGTTGAGCGACCAATAATCCTTAGCATAGCGGACATTTTAAACTAAAGCAAGTTTAACACAACTGTTTGGAAAAAACCTGGCTTTTCTAATATCTCAACATAAGGCGATCACGAAGAAAGATTGATTTAAGACAGAAGCAAATATATGCACATGTTAAATGTGTTTATGGGATAGAAGCATGTTTATTAGATAATTGTTCAGAGGAAGTATTAGCCCCACCAGTGTTGACATACCTATGTAATAGAAACCTGCTTCAGCCAAGGCTGCAATGTCGAACAGTTGAAACTGTCTCCTCGTGGAGTAGGACCTGCAGCGTGAATGATATGACGCATAAATTGGATGACGTGGTGCACTGGTTCCTATAGTGCATGGATCACCGTTAAATTGTTCAGTACTCGAAGAAAGGGAAATTGAAAACTCGGGAGTTGTATCCATCTAAAACAAGTAATGCAAGGTTATTTTGTTACGAATCATTGCAATGTTTTATAACCAAAATGTATAATGATTTGATACATGAAAGGAATGAACACGTGATCTCCTTCTTTGGTTTTATGTATATACCATGTGACCAAAATTATTTTACAGAAACAATAAGCCACTTTTGTGTTAAGCGATTTAGAAAGAGAGTTTTGTGATTAAACTTCAGAGCATCGAAGATGGATTGTTCTCAAATTCTATCTTTTGTCTGTAAAATAAAAAGCTTCTCTTTTAAACGAATTTGCCTGTTGCCCCAGTGTGAAAGAAAACTTGAATATTGTGGAGAAAGAAGGCGATTTTAACGTGGAACCATTATATTCACCCTCACCAATGCGTGATCAAGAAAACGTTCATCGAAGAAGTTGAAGATCTACTGGCCAAAAAATATTTCTTGGGATCCAAAATATGGTCTCATTTTTATCATCATAGCTTCTCAGTTTTGAGGATGAGAGTCCCTGAAAACTGAGTTTATTTTAGATCGATTATGAGCCGATTATATTTGATGTCAGCTGGAGACAATGTTTGTTTAGAATGAACTAAGCCTCATGTTTATATGAGTATTCCTTAAGTAGAAGATCGGATCGTCATCATATATGTTTAGAATCAAGACATGATAAGCAGAGGAAACCCTACGTCGGTATGACGTTTGGTTAGGAATAATGATAACTAGATTCTCCAAATAGGTACATTCCATTTTTAGGTGATGTATGAACCTCATTTTCACAAACTAGACATTATAAAATGATTTTGGCGATAATCCCAAATCAATCTGACCATCTTTTAAACAGAAGTAGTAACATAATAATTTCAAGGTGGCGAAGATTGTGGCAATATTATAGCGGCAGCTGTATTTTATTTATAACTAACTTCGTCTACATGGAATAAATTTGTGTCAAAATATATATTGCATTTATCCAGATAGTTTAAGAGAAGTAGTGAAAACAAAGCTCTTATAGGACGGAAGATTACACGACAAACAATGTCATAATGTACATGATTCTTATTGATGGCCAGTATAGCGAAAAAAATTATACTTATACAAAGAGCTTGACGTTTGATTGTGTAAAAAAATTCGCGTACAATAATAAAGACAAGAACTGACGGACGACGGACGACATATTTGTTTCCATTCGGTAAAGTCAGATCGATATATAACTTTCTCTTACTCGGTGTTGCTGTCACGTTCTTTATAGATTATATCCAATGATTCCACTATACGTATGATTTGCATTGAACAACATCCTCCTTTGATGACAAATGCCACCATAATATGCATATTCTCAAACAAGAGAATGAGGGAGGAAGTTTTGTACCTGCACGGATTCTCCACTTCTAATTGGTTGAAACTTGTGTATACAATTGCTAACTCAAGAAACAAATCAAAAAGGGGATAATGTGCACATGGTAAAAGGCTGATATAAATATGTACCAAGTTTCACAGCTGTCCATCAAATACTGCCAGACGGTTTGCATTAACAAGATTTAGCCTTACACTAAGTCTAACTCTAATACAAAGGGAAATAATTCTACACATAGATATGAGGAACGAAGTAATTTGCGAACATGAATCTATTCAAATAATGACGTAATAATTTTCACGTTTTGCTGCTGAATAAAGCAAGAAAATAACTTTTTAATGCCTTAGAACAATTTGAATAATTGGTTTCTTATACGCATACACCGTTACCTAGGGTAGTTCATAATGGTGACACAGCAATACCTGCATTTCCTCTTAGGTCGCTCGCGGCGAGATAAACATACAGCACGATGTACATTTTCTTTTTGTATTTATAGGAGACATATTGTCTTATACGACACAGTGATCGCGTGGATCTTGTCAAGGAGTGTCAATACTCTTAAGACTTGCTACATCCATAGAGGTAAGTGATAAATAATATACAACTCAAATTTGTAAGCGTGTATATATATGTATATATTAAATGCCTCCCATCAATATACCATCTTTATTTTGTTTTTTTTCTTCAGATTTGAAACACCAGCCAATTACTGTCTATTACAATTTATCGCTGAGAACTTTATTTCGACGTAACATAATATGGTTGCATGTATTTATGGATTTTCTCGCTGCAGTTAGTTTATTTTTTGTTATGACCAGACTGGCTTATTTAGAGCTGGATGGATGGGCAGATAGAACAAGAATGGAGACAGCAATGCATGCAGTGTGGCAGTGTACCCATCATTGATGTAAATTCAACCCACAGCGTATCTGCTACTACATGACTGGACGTGCATGATAGGAGTTCTGGATTCTGGAGAAGGACGAAGAATAGCGATATGAATTCCGAACTCAGAATAAGGCCAGTATACACTGTTACGTTTACAAGGACATATAGTTGTATGAACCATGCGTATTTTTTTTGGTATCGTATGTTTCTGTGAACCCTACTCATTTCATTATATATATATATATATATATATATATATATATATATATATATATATATATATATATATATATATATATATATATATATATATATATATATATATATATATATATATATATATATATATATGTGTGTGTGTGTGTGTGTGTGTGTGTGTGTGTGTGTGTTTGAACTATGCTCATTTATCTATCGTATAGTTATACGAAAAATATTAATTTTTTGTATAGAGATCTGTTTTCTTTTCATGACATGTTCAGTATGGTAGTCTTATATCATATATAGTGTGCGTTTTGAGTACCTTTGTATGTGTTGTCGTAAATAGTTTTCATTTCATAAACTTCTATTCACTCACATCGTTTTCTCGCTCGGTCCAAAATCCATTTGGTTACAGTTGCGTTACACGGCTGTTCATTGAAAAATGGGACCAGTTCCGTTCACAAGATTCAGTCACACGCTACATTCAGACATACGTTTGCAACGGAATTAAATACATTAAAACACCTGCGAGCCAATTGATATGTCAGATATTATCAGATAATGAACATTATATTTACAAAATTTCACTGTAATCCAATAAAAACGGCGAGACTAGTTTATTCTGTGACAAAATGGATGGACGAAAGAGGAATCGGTTATAAGAATCTTATCTTCACCCCCTCTTGGATGGATATAATTAACGTTTAGTTTACCCGGTCATTATGTGAATATCGGGCATAATGTGCATCTAAAATTAAAAGATCTTTTAAAAAATATCCCTTTTATAACAATGAATTTGTTGAAATATTTGAGTAACTGACATGTTTGACAGTACATCATGACGAGGACACGGCAAAAGTGTGAAATACGTTATCCATTACTTGGACGAGAACTAGTTGAAAGGCAAGAAATTTGTTCGACGTCAGTAATCCTTTCCACTCACAGCACAGACGTAACTTCTTGAACCAGTATCAGATTTTTAATCTCGTAATCCTTATTTTGTTACGAAAATCATCTCTGAATATTTCATGACTTAGATGTCATCACTTTCTTTAGACTTCAGAATCATGAAAAGAGTCAATTACTGTCTAAAGCAAATTCCACAAATTGTATATGCTTTTGTGATTATGCTTTGCGGCGAATTATATATAAGATCAGTGATTATGATCCCTATGAAAAACCTTCTCTAAATTTGCCCCTGATGCCAATAACCGAAAATGATATAAAGGCTTGCCATGCTCATAAAATGTTTTGATTTTTGTTCCCTCCCGAAGTATTGGACAGCTTCTTCTCTACAACCTAGCAAATTATTGCATTTTTAATAGTTTTATTTTATTTATATATGTGTGATTTTTCAAATAATTTTTGTAAGTACTTTTGCTTTCTATCGCATATAATAGGATCATTTGATCTTAGATTTTTTTTAATTAATCCTCTCCAATGTTATTGCAGACAATGCGGCTTTGTTGCAAAGCCCAGCAACTGGGACTTTAATAATCCGGAGCAATATCAGCTCATTATTTAATTGTTATTTTAGACGTGTCGTAATCAGACTGTGGACATAACTATCTCGAATTAATGACAGTGGCATCAATGATTCAGTGATGCATACAATGGCAGCTTTCTCAGTTTGTCTTACTGATCTGCAAATAATACTCTGAAATTAGTGTGGCAGTATAATAATAATAACGCTTGTCTTTAAACGCAGTTCCACATTGTGCTGTTTGGAGCAGATCCTCCTTTTGGCCCTCGATTATCTGCATATTATTGGTATATTTACATACACAGTACAAAGTTCCACATATAATAAAGGCATACAACTTAATTCTTTCTAATGGAACAAATTGAGAAAATAAAAGTAGAAACAAATCTAATCAAAGGCTCATTTTAGATGCAAACTAAGTAAACGGAAAATGTGATATGAGTATGTTTAGCTATATATATACAGTATCTAAATAGTAAAGTAGCAAGATGAAGGTTTGAAAAATTAATACTTGGAAGCTGCAATGTTTTATCAGCACTAAAAAAAACGTTCTGATATCTTGCATTAAATTAGATTAAATTGAAATGCATTTATTATTGCACTGTCCCCAAATGATTGGCGCCTCAGATTGAAAACTTGCATCATTTGATTTTGGAAAAGACACAAACACATACACATGCGTATATATATATATATATATATATATATATATATATATATATATATATATATATATATATATACAATCACTGTAATTTATCATTGATATATGATCCAATTTTAGCCTACGGACAGAATGTTTCTAAATATTAAACTGTACAAAATGCATAGGGTAATTGCATCTTTCGTGCATGTATCAGTTCATACACTATTTCTGTTATTCCATTAAACCATTAAAGGGTCCTCGTTTCCGTTTAAATATGACTATTTTTGATATAGGTAAACATTGATTTTCCATCTATAGAGGCTTTAACGTATATCACCGGATCTGAAGCTGACAAATACGAAAGTGCCCATTAGTATTACTAGGATTAATCTTTAAAAATGTTATGTGTAAATAAGCAGGAAAGTGTAAAGATCAACTATTTCTAGCTAGTAGTTCATTACAAACTGTTCTGTAGTTTTCACATTTCTGATGGCTAAAACTTATTTTTTTTTTGCAGTTAAAGATGAGTATTTTGTATCTGTTACAAGTTATTACGATTCCAAAAAGTTTCTCATACAAATAACACCGACAAAACAAATTGTCATGGTTATATGTTACATATAACCATGACAAAAAAGATTAAGTAAGGATGAATCCAACTTAAAGGAAAATTAAATAATAAAGAGGTAAGAGGGATTGTAGTAAGTAGTGCTGGTATCGAACATTTTCGTGCTGTTGTATTACTATCTCTGTTCACTCGGTCATCAATACCAAAACGGCATTCCATCCAAATAGTTTCAGGATAAAACTGCGTCAGGTAGATAATGATTTACTTATCCAAATATACTTGAAAATTCTAAAATTTGCCATCTACAACTTGGATTGACATGAATGATATAAGCTTCATAAATATCCACCTACTGACTGTTAAATTACTGTCTACTTGCACATTTAAGTTGTATTTCTCAATAACGCTAACATTGTATGTTTTGGTGTCGCGTCCAATGAGGTTCGTACTTTTGAAGTTGAGTCGGCTACTACTGAAGGAGAGTAGCACAAAAGGTGAAGGATACACTACCTTTATCTCCAGTTCTAATAGATTTCACGATTGTTTTCCTAATGTTTATAGAAATGGTTTTCAAATTTTTACATACAATTTTTAGATTTGACAAAGGAACTTAAGTCTGGGCTTACCTTTGTTTCTGAATTTCAGCGATATCGCTGACGTAAGAAACGTATGGCTTAAATTCACTCTTTCAGTTACACCGAACACGATTAATATGCTTGCTGCCCAGTCTTATTGTTAATATTATGTATCAGAAGGTTACTCATTTTATGAAGCTTTCTGTGCGAATTGGCTGTACAACACAAATGTTTTTTGCTTATTGTGTTAGCCTAGCCATGCTTGTTGGTAACCGCTCAAAATCGATATGGCAATTCTTCGTCACATGAGTTACCTTGATCAGTCCGTCACCAACACCCCAACACCGGCTAGCCCTTGACTGACACACCCCGAAAAGCAATTCAACCTAACACTGTTGCAACATACAAGCGAAAAAAGCATTACTCTCCATTTTCCTCATAGGATTACAGCAATAAGATTTAATTCGCTTCTATTAAATACGCATACATTGTTGTGAGCCCATTCTTTTTGAAAGAGTCAAACCTTTCTTTTCTAAATACAGTCACGTGTCCAACGATAAAGCTAACACTTTCATTGTTGTGTGGAATCCTGTTTCATTGTCGTTTGTGTATATGTATATGTACATGAAGTAAAACTTTGTCATCCGTCAGAAAGCCATTTTCTCGCCCATGGTTTACGATGATGTCTTCGCCATCGTAAAAAGAAGCCTTGTTCAGTTACACCTGCATCTGCTTTAGTTATAAATTATATTACGTATAACATAAAATTGCATATCAAGGCCTTCTTCTGGCTCAAAAGAAAAGATGATGATGATCATTATTATTGTTATCATTATTATTAAGCCGCACGTAATTTCTTGGATGACAGAAAATTCTAGCATGTAAGATATGGAATTCCTTTTCAAACAGTTGGAGTTTATTTTCAGTTTCTTCTTTGTTATATTGATAATGATTGTTCAAATGCGTAGAATGATATATTGGAATAGATGATACATTTAGGATATGTTATACTATAAGGTTAAATGAAGTTAGTGAATCCCCTGGTTGATCGATCAATATATATTGTATTTATATTCAATAAATATTTCTTGGTGGGTTTCTATGTACGTTATGATTTTATCTTTGCAAATTACACTGATTTACAAACGTTTAGAAGTCGTCTGCTTCAGAGATAAAATGTGCTATTTATTATGGATTTTGATGTGCTGAATTAAAAAATGACAATTAAAACAACTGATTGATTACTGTTTCCAAGATATTAAAGTTGTCACATTTTACGTCATTGTATACTATGTAGATCATAAATTGTAAACCAAGGTATTTTCATGCATTTATGGTTGCTTTACATGACAATATTTCACTTTTTCTGCTTATAAAACTCTTTTTAAAAACAGCAAAAGGCTTATCTAGATAAAATTTATTATGACACAGAAGACAGAACAACTGTTTATACAAGTACATAGTTTAGTCCTTATTCAGTGTCTACTGGGCGCTTCTTGGCTTGTCTCTTGTAATAATTGAATTCAGCGTCTCTTGTCGCTGTCCAGCAATAGTCTGCAAGCATTGGTGGGCTAAAATTGATCTGATAGCTTTCTTCCATTATTGCAATTTTCTGGTGAAATTGCTCGCCGTCCTCTCGCTCACTGCTCCGCAGTTAGGTGAAAAAATACCTAGATGAGAGTGCAAAAATGTATCTTTAGTGAAATTTTGCCACCAAGCTTTGGTATGCCTTCAGGATGTTTTCCACAAGTTCCCTGCAGCTGTCCGCCTTGTTGTTTCCGGAAAAAAATGTGTTGCCACTAACCGGAAAGCTTTCCATGTCGAACTTTCCTTGCCACGCAGTGCGCGGTCAAATGCATCATCTCGCAGAAGTTCACGAGTCTGAGGATAAACAAAGACACCTTCCTTTATCTTAGCTTCACTTAACCTTGGGAACATTCTACGTAGGTACTTGAAAGCTGCTCGTGTTTATGTCCATTGCCTCGGCAACGTTTTTCATCTCATGTACTGTCCAAACCTACAGACAAAGATGCATTTTAGTCATTTCTGGTTTAAACTGAGATCCTTTCCCTTTATAACTCACTTTTCCTCTTTAATTCACATGTTAAGGTTACTGACCCACTATCATATCTTTAAAACTATCGCCAATCAACAATTGTGTGCATCATTTTCGTTCTCAGTGAGTCGGAATTAGTAACGGTTGACTACATTTTTTCGGAAGCATTTCGGTTGTAGACTACTGTTATTGGTGTATCTTGTGTGCTATTCGTGAATGAGTCTACATTATTCATGAAAGAGTTTACTGTATTACGAGAATTCTTACACACTTGGGACCGCTTTTGTGGCCAGTGGTTAGAGTGTCCGCATCGGATGCGGGAGGTCGTGGGTTCGATCCCCGATCAAGTCATGCCAAAGACTTACAAAAAATGGTACTAACAGCTACCTCGCTAACCGCTCAGCATTAAGAGACTAGTGTTAGGACTGTTAAGTCTGGTATCAGGATAATGTGACTCGGTGAGACATCATGCTACATGTCTACGGCATGATACCCAAGTGCTAGACATCACTATAAACTGTCACAATGCAGACATCGTAGCGATATGACTGAAAAATTGTTAAAGTTACGTTAAAAATCCAAATCACACACACAAACACACACTCTTACACGCTTGGCATATCAGTTGCATTAATGATGTGTAGATCTAACTCATTTTCGTAGATTCACTCAAATTATACGGATAAATGAAAACATGCATTAACACTACGTACCACACGGTTACCCGACTTCTCTGCGGCGTATCAAGGCAAATATCACTATAGTTTGCCCAATTACCGTATCGATATAAACGATGCATATATGTGTTGGATTTTGTTGTTGGTTTGTTGTTAACGGCACAGCAACCAAATTAGCCTATTTAATGATGTGACAATTGGATTAAAATGTTTAGACAATGCATACAATACATTAACCGCCTCGAAATGATCTGATGGTAAGGAGTCTCAGAAGTTTGCCAGCAACTAATCAGATCGTTCTTGGGAATTTCCACCTAGATCCTTTCCACGTATATCTTTAAATGTCTTTTTCTCGACACTCGAAGTCTCATTTGCATTAATCTGTCATCCATGCTGTTTGTGAGATTTGCGAACCTGCTACTTTGCTTTCATGTGATGACACAGTCCCAAAGCAGCGTAAAGTAATTCTTCTTTACTTTGGCCACTCCTGAAGTTATAGTCGGCTTATACTTATATTTTCCTTCCTCAGTTAGACGAATTACACGCATGGCTACTATCTCGATGTTGAATCTGGCTAGTTATCTATCAGCGAGAGCTGTTCTTATCTCTAGTCTTTTTCTTGATGTGTCTCACATTAGTGTGTACGTTCCAGTCAATCATGGTGAGTTGTCACCTTTGACTACTTGTGTTTTCGACCTCTACGGTGGTATACCAGTCAGCCGCAGTATGCTGGCCAGGTGTAAGATGAAGCAGTGAGTGTTTATATCACCTTATATAGTTATTTATTCGTGATATGGTCATTAGCATTATCATGCTAAAACGCTGCAGAGTTTCACTGCTACTTCACGGTTTAGTAAAGCATCCATGTGCACGAAGCAGGCTCTGTGAAGTTCTACAACTACAGCTCATAGTGCATCTCCACCTACTGATTTGCTTCTGTCCCGTCTCTATAGGATCGGACGGTATCAGGAGGTTGACGAGAGAGTAATGTCACAATTTTTAATTGTGGGAAAGTTGACCTTGCTCTCTCGCCATTGCCTTTCTGAATACAGTGACACACGTAGACACATCTGTAGACAAGGCCGGATTAAGTGAAAGGCAATCAGCTTCAATTGCACCTGTGCTGATGCTCTGCGCTTGTGATCTGCCTTCATCACCAGGTGATAAGCATATATGTTCGGCCGACTAGTCCACCAGAGAGGACTTTCCAGAGGACATATGTTTAGTTGCCCACTCTGGATCAAGCCACATGTATTATGGACTACTGTTACTTGCGGTATCAGGGATAGCCTGACCTGACGCTGAGATGTATACCGCATGACATTATCACAATGGCAAACTAAGTCATACATGCAGAAACGAGAAAACGTAATACCATTTCCCTGAATAACATCCTTCTGGTAGTCTCAAAAGGTGCATCTAACAAAACACTCGTAATGTCATAGTGTGTGCAATACAACATTTTCTTATATTGAATCGCATGCGCAGCGGTATCTTCTCCCCTGACCTTTATGCATATTACTTTGTTCAAAACTTATTTTCTTTAGTTTAACACAAACATCCATTCAAAGTATGTTTATCGAGGTCTCATAGACATTCGAGCGATAAGCTTAGCATAAATATATGAAAATAATCAACATATGAACACACCGGAAGCACTTGCTTAGCTATAAATACCACTAAATATGTGACCTGACGTTATAAGCACCTGAAAATATCTGGAGATTAACTTGGGCAAATCTATCAGCCAGCTATTTGAAATATGGATTAAATCTATTGTGGATATCACAGGATATTGGCGATGTTGATTGGTTAATTGTAAAATTCAGACAGAGGTCAATAAAATCAAACTAGCAATGTTGGCATGTATAATTGAAAAGATCAGTTTCTATAAAGAATCAGAGGAATTTTAATAGTCTTATAAGTGTGTGAAATATGTTAAAAGTAACCAACGAAAGCAGCTGTACTCTTTTTAGATTACTATAGTTACGCTAACAACGCATGTTGAATATGTTTTTCGTGTGATAGTATGGAATACAAGATGAAATCAGTTTGTATATAATGCCCAAATACTCGGAATCGAGATTTAAGTTTATTGTAGTATTGATGATGTGCGTAATTTAGCTTTTTCTCCTGTATATAAATAACTCTGAATGGGGAGTTTTTTATTCTTATTTCTTCTGTTCTTATTGTAATATAAAGTCTGCAGACGTGCCGACGTAGTGTATGCTGTATTTACATACTATCTGAGATGAGACATATTTGTTAGGATTATACATTGGAAACAAAGTGCGCTCATTGGACTATAATATTACTCTGGTACAATTTTGATTTATTTAAAGGAGTTCTGGACAAAGCCATTTTGACATCATCACGACTTTTTGCGGACCAGTACATTTTCGGTTCTGAAATTTATATGAAACTTTTCATTCCTTCGGATATGCATTTAAGTTTTTTCAGGATTGTTTGGGATTCAGTCTATAATACTGTTGTTTTTTTTAATTTAATTTTATAGCATTGATAATTAAATTGTTTCTTAAGTTTTACAGAACGATTTGGTTTTGCTTTTTTATGTTCCTTTGTTTATGACCACAGTGTCGTAGGAATATAAAACCTCAATATTATAATAATTGAAAGATAAACAGAGAGAATGTAGGAAAGCATGCTCAAAGAAGTATTATGTCTAAAAACAAACTGAAACAATCTATTCTATATCAAAATTCGAGTATGCACAGACTCTATCTTAACAGCTTGTGCGGCCTTCGATTACTTTTGAATCAATTCATGCTGATCATGAGTGGCTTCACGGCGTCGTCTCTAGTACGATTATGTGTTATCTCTGCCATATATTTTTATAGGATTGTTTGTTAAATTGACGCATACGTGTGAGACACATTCGTGTCCAGACCAACACAATACTTGAGTAGCCCACCAATCAAGACATTCATGAAAAACTAACTAAACATGTGACAAAATTCATGCCTCGAATGGTCGAGGGCAAACCATGTCCAATGAATGTTTCTAAGACCATGTGCGTCTATCCCACGAAATATCATCTGCATTTGTCACGGATCACTTTGGGCACATAGGTATCTTGCTGAGTCAAATAAATCATGTTCATGATTTTATATCAGCATCGTGGAAACATTTGTGCAGGATTGTTTCTTTTAGTATCCAAATCATCAGATTGTTTCTTTTAGTATCCAAATCATCAATGGTAGCGGAGTCGTCAATTTTGGGAAAGAAATCTCCGCTTCTTATGGGCAACAGAGTCGTCTTAGTCTTGTTACCAATTCTGAACGCTTTTTAAACATCTTTAAGCATATTATAACAGGGTTGATCATCATCCGATGGCGCAATCGCGTATAACAGATCCCAGGTAAACCATCGTACAACCATATTCTGGACCAATGATGAGTATATGAAGTGAGCAATGAAACACGGTTCTGTTACCATGATTGGACAGTTTTGTTGCTAGTGCAGAATAATTGATAATGGAGAAGTCTTGACTGATCAGTATACCTTCAAAAGTGTTTGCAAATTTTCTATTGCGTTATATCATAGATTAATGTAATGTCGTTATAATACGATCATGTTTTCATATTGCGTAAGATGACGTGCCAAAGCACTTACCAGACATTCAGCTCGAGTTCAAATACGTAATTGGACGACCAGCAGTTACGGGGCTGATGCCCGATGTTGAGCAAGAAAGTTTATGTTTGTTGGAACTTCCAGTTTCATCGGGAAAAGGCCGTGGATGCACAGGGTCCAGTTTGAAAAAAGTTACTAGATAAACCTTTTAGTAAATATCCGGGCTAAAAGGATGTTCCTGGCTAAACTTACTGCGGCCCTGCTATGCGCTTGGATCTATGACTTGATTCTCACAACCACCAAAGGCCGGGCAAAGCACCTATCAATGGCGTGGATGAGGAGTGTTACTGATATGATCTTGCATATAAAGCGTATAATGATACCCGTGGACTTCAAGGAGCTGACATAGACCACATTAGTGGCCTAAATGCGATTAATAGAACATTGAAAGAACAAATTGCAAGATAGTCTTCAATGGACGCATGAAATCAAAGATTGCATTGGGTGTCGGTGGACAGAGTCCACATGGAGACAGACAAAACTAAACCAGTAAAAACAATGTACATCAAGAGTGTCACATTATCCGAAATATACTATAGTCCGAGTGAATATTGGATAGATGAAGAAGCGGGGGAACAGTTAGCCAGTGGGCCCAAGGTCACTCATGGGATTGCTTGAGCATGGCTGGCCAAACAATTGCTCTGGGAATTTTATTTGCATATATCGAGGGAGATTTCACGGTTTGGTTTGATGTGCGGATACCTAATGAGGTTCATCAAGCTGATTTGTTGTTTCTTCCACAAGGCCGTGTCCGTGATCGACAAGGCAAGTTAACCACCTACAAATACGCGCTAACCATCGTCGACATGGCCTTCCGATACAAAGAAGTAGATCATGTTGCGATTGATGCAAATATATCCTGGCAGAGAATTTCTCGGATCTTTGGCTGCGATGTTAGCCAAACACAATGTGCAAGAAAATGTCTGACATGTCAGTTTGAATCGTGACAATGCAATTGTGCACCGATTGAATCACTGAATCGTACACTTGCGGAACGGATATTCGGTTACCAGTACGCACATGAATTGGTACTAAGACCAGAGCGGGCTCCGTAATGGGTAACCCGACTTCCAATCATCATACCAGCCTTCAACAGTGAAGTCACATGCATGACGGAATTACAACCAACCAATCCCATTCGACAAACAACCGTCATGGTTACTCATAAAATTATTTCACAGCCGGCATTCTTACAACCACTCGAAGACAAGCTCGCGCAGTATTTGTATGCGTCGGGGGCGCTTAAAGGTGGACAATATCGCACTACTGACACAGTGTGGACCGTCGAGGTGTTCACCGTTGCAGAACTCCAAGACAAACCACCCGATACCGATTGGGAACATCATTAGACCAAAACCTTCCAGCCGTACCTTTGTTCTAATGGAATTGTAGTTCATTTTAGCAAATATGAAATTGACACCAAGATTTGTGTTTACACGTTGAAGCATTGCACTAATCAGTAAGATCGTAAGTTGGCTCGCAATAGCAGGATAACCAAACGCGTAAGTGGTGATGCCATAGGGTAGTATTGATTACTTGGTATCCAGCGGGGTCAAACTCACCTTTCTGCATCAGTAAATACCCATGCGATGCGTCTTGGATTGGATCGTATTTACCGTGTGCGTGAAATCACGACGGTCTCGAAAACATTCTAGGTATAGTCCGTGCTTGAGATGTTTCTGCACAATCACCCTTGGAATACCTTTGGCCTTTTAAATGTTTTTGGAGCCGATCACAATCTAATACATTTTGGGCTCCATTACCACATACTCTTCGATCAGTTTACCCGAGCTTTCCTCATTGAACTTGCCAACCACCTTTTGTTGGCATTACTTGCTGTTATCAAATTTGTTGGCCAGACGTCGTTGTGCAATGTCCGCGTACACATAATCGGTGGTGACGTGCTTTAGACCTGATCCTGGTGAAGCGGTTTGTTCTTGTCGCAGAAAAATTTGAGCAACTTCTTCAAGTTCAACAGGGACAATTCTACCTAGATTGTTTTTTCCAAATTTAATTTTGATTTTCACTGTGAACGGCAACACGTCCACCATCACCTATTTTGTTTTATTCGTACACCTGGTCCGCAATGACCCTTCGAAATCTGTCCTTTTCACTATTTTTACTGCCAAGAACCTTGCGAATTCGTTTGCGTAGATTTTCCATGTTTTACCGAAACACGGCATTATTTACAAAATTGAAAAAGTCCTTCACGAACTAGTCAGTGGCCTTTGTGAATATGTCGGTATTAGTCTGAATTAATAGAACATCACAGCGTACTTGCGAAATTGCAGCACTCCATGAATCTTGGTGACATACATTTCCAGTCGGAAGTACAACTGCGTCTTTCGCACGTGCAGTAGATAGTTGTGTTTCGAACTTGGTCTCGGGACGAATTTGTTGCACTCGGTAAATTTGCTGCCTGACTCATCAACGATCGACTACTGATACGGGGAAAACCACGAACCGGGCACCGACATCGTTTTGGGGCCAGCCGATAATCGTTGTGACCCTCGTGTAATTGCTCGGGATATTCCAGGTCAACTTCAAAGAAGCATCCGTGGTGACCGTGGATGCTTTGATTGTGCACGTCCTTTTGGAGAGCAATGTGCACACGACCGATCCAACTGGCAACGGTTGCATCATATCCCATTCATATGAATTACTAGAATCGAGATCCATGATGTAAATGTGGAGGTCGGAAGGGTTATATCCGTAGATGCTGGGGTTGTTGGCACGAGTGTATATGTGACTTAACATGGATTTTCCTTTTCGAAGTGATCTCTCGATAAACAGATGCTAATAAATGTACGTCAGCAATTCCATCTCGACTTTGGCCTTAAACAGCAATAAATGCGATACCATGTCCGGCGACGAAACGTAATCGGCAAGATTGAGTTTGTACACAAGCGTGGTAGTGTCACGTAGAGCCTCAAACACGTCCGCTAGCAACAAAACGTCCATGCACAGACACAGATCGTTATATTCGTGTAGATTTTTGCAACGAACGCAGACCAAACTTTCTTAGCATCTTCGTAGCCGGCGGCGGAAATATTTTCAAGTCACAGCGATGAATAAAACGCTTCGAACGCTGACAGCTGAGTGTCTACAAATCTGCTCCAGACCCTCATGTACTCGCACGGATACACACATATTTTATTCATCAGGTCCTTGTTAGTGTGTGATTCTAAAGTTCTCCGCATTAAGATTGTTGGCTAACGTTTCCATGGACGGGTTCATAAACTGGATCTAATCGATGAACTGGAATTGTTCCACACAAAACCTCTTATAATGTTCCATGTTGTTAGGGATCACGCTTATCGGTGAGTCGGCCTCCGTGCTTTTTGTTTGCATGATCTAGTGGATATCGTATCACGCAGATTAGGAAGCACCACATCAAGTTTGGTTTTGTTGGGATAAATTCTCGGCTTCAAATTATACACTTGGTCTGGGGCAACGCTGTATGCACCGGTGAAAAGGCAGTGATCGCAAAGTTTGGAACCAGGATTGTAACTTTTGTTCGGTACAGGTTTTGCTCTTTGTCAGTGAAAGTTCACAAATCCATTCGTGAGTGGCTGCAGATATCTCAAGAATCGTATCACCCGTTATTATAATCAATACTGAAGATTCGAGTTACTGTTGTGACTTATATAGATCTGAGGAATACCTAAAATGTGTCTAGAGTGTTAAAACTCGAAGTACGATAAAGGATTGGCCGCCTTGATTTATCACATCAAACAACATAGCAAAACCTGCATGGAATTTGTTCTTTGACTTGTACTGTCTGGGCGATATAAGGCACATTTGTGTTTTTATCAGCAGAGGCGGGCTCCCCATTCAGTCTGTACGGATAATGTTTAAAGTCGTATTTGCTGTGCCGATGAAGCGGCCGATCAAGATCGTTGATCCATATTTAGTGCGAGATAGACTCTGATTCTTTCTTTTCATTCAGCAGTACAAATCAATCTGAATTCGTTTATCTGTCCGTTGGGGAGATAATGCCATCGGATGAAAGCCTTGATCATAAGCGAACATATTAAAATTGATACATGGGTTCAGTATGCCAATTATCTCCAGTGTGTGTTTGGTCATTTGCACCGGAAACTTGATATCTCTAAAACTGAGTTTATCCAAGTGTTGCCGGTACTTTCGAGCCATATCTTGTTTGTCAATGAACGGGTATAGTGTCTACTTGATTGACCACTGAAAACACCGATTATCAAGATTCTTCACATTGATCACTCTCCATGGCGGGGCCCAGTTTTGTGCCGCCATGTAGTTGGATCTACAAAACGAGAGTGAGAGATGGACTTCGACATGGATACATATTTCGAGTGTCACCACGACCCTGCATTGGGGTATTTGTTCATTGCTTCGAGAATCTTTTCATTGTCTCTACCATTTCATCGCTGATGGTGCTGATGACTTTTTGGTTCATGATGATGCGGTCACCACCCTGAATGCACTGATAGTAGTTTTGAATCCATCCTTGTCACGACTAACAGGCATGACTAGATGAGCTCTGCGGACAATGTCTGCTTTGACCCCAGCCTGACCAAATTATATAATACCTCTGCCATTCAGGTAAACAGATTTGTCAGCAGTTGTAGAGCCTCTATGACTTTTGAGTGAACGTGGGCGGGATAATAACCACGTGATTTTCCAACTCACCACTACGTTTCTGAAATTTGAATTCGGGGACATCTGATTGCTTGTTTGTGCACAAACATACTCAGTCGCTTCAATACGAATAGCACAGGCGAGACGAAGTTGTTGATCTTCCTCAACACGAAGACGGTTTTGATCATACAAGTATACTATTGCAAAGATGTCGGCGTCTCTTGCACATCTGAGTATTCGAATGTTGTTCTTGGTGGTGCTGATGGTATCGGTAACATTTGTGGATTCAGCAAAAAGATGAATCTAAATTAATTCAAGCATGTCTTCTTTTCTGATACGACTTGGTATGTGTATAACATCCTGCCGTGCGAGCTGCCTCAGCTGTCATACTGAAAGCGTGCTTATACTAATTTGAGCGCAAAGCATTTTTATAATTGGGAAATTATATTCATGTTTTTTTCGGTATATTATTAGGATCGGAAACTGAGATCGCTTTAATCCTGGTGTTTATATCATCTATTTCTTTTATTGTGGTATCTGTTTTTGCTTGGGCAGCCACAGGTGTTTGTTGTTTTGATATTTGTTCTGCCCAATTCATAGTACTCCCGAACAGATCAATAAGACTGACAAAGTTGATTACGCTACATTTCAGGCAGGATCGTGTCCTTAAGTCTTCGCGTAATATTTGACCACGTGTACTACATACAGTACATGTAAAAGCGTTTTCGGTCACAGGTTTCCTATTTTTCAACACAGGCTGCTTATCATGTGTTGCGTCCCAATGCCATGGATATTCATATTTCCAAACACTCGAGTGTTTATTAAACGGACGAAAACACCGCTTCATGTTCTGTTAGCAGCACTCCCACTCGTACCATCCATGGTGAACACGAATCTCTTAATCAATCCTTGCCAAACGCACCACTCCTGTCTCAGAATAACCAGAGTAACTTCCATAATGCCTTCAACATAATTTGTGAATCAATAATTTCGTCGCCACTCATCAATTGTACATTAAAAGCCACCAACTATATTTTTAATATACGAATATTCGTAGCTCAACTTTAATGTCCTCTTTGTACCATCTTAAATGATAATCATACCTATACCAGAGAGGCTATACAATACACTTCAAAAAATAGAAAGAGAGGGAGATACAGCCATCTGTAGGCACTCCTGGCTTCAACCTTTTACGACATATGTAGACCATTTTTAACCGTTTCCGGACAGAACAGGGGCGCTGTGGACTAAAACTTTACGATGGGGCAAGGCCGATGACTCCTCCTGTACCTGTGGAGCTCTGCAGGCTATGTCACACATGTGAACACCTGCCCACTGAGAAAGTTCCCCGATGGACTGCAGGCTATACACCTTGCTATCATAGTTCTGATAAATGGCTGGGCACTTTAAATCTCTCTCTCTCTCTCTTGGGGTTAGATGCCAGGATAGATGGAAAAGCCGCAATTTAGTTCAGTATTTCAAAAGACCAAATTTCGTACTGCTGTGCAGGTCTGCAGCTACAGTTCCCAGTGTATCCACATCTGCTGAATTGCTTCTAGCCCATTGCCACAGGATCTCGTGCTATATGGAGGGCTACAGGAATAATGTCATGATATTAAGTGTGTGAAGGTTGCGCAAGATCGCCCTTACTCTTTCGACAAAACCTGTCTGAACCCAGTTCACGACAATGTCGCGACATCTGGAGACAAGGCCGGATGCAATGGATGGCCATCAATCCCTACTGTACTTGAGATGGTGTTCTGCGCTTGTCATCTGGCTTCACTGCCATGGGGGTGTGCATATATGTTCGACCGCTTAATCCACCTGAAAGGATACGTTCAGGCTATTCAGGTGGAAACGTTTCTCTACTTTTAAGAGATCAATAACGTTTTGTAAATATATTTTATCTTGTTAATTAAAGTAATGGGCAGAATACGAAAAAAAAAACAATTATTGAAATTGTGCATGTTGTTACAGGTTCGCTAATAAATCAATGCATTCCATTTTTCACAAAGACAAACTAATATATTTACATTGCCCGATATATTTACGTTTCTTCCTTGCAGCTTGCAAATTGCTCATCGACAACTTAACTATCCTATGTGTGATCTATGTAAAGTTTTTCAGTCTACGCCACTATAATGCAAACATTTAGGTTCCTCATTTTTTCGAAACCAGAGAGTACCGAAAAGTTGTCCAATGCAAAAAAAAAAATCACTGAAAGCAGGTTTGAACGGTATAAATTTAATGAGATAATATACCGAAACTTTTCTTCACCAGATTCAGTTCTGTTAAATTAAGTACAAATAAATTTTGGACGAAAACAAATTTGTTTGAAAGGAATACAAAGTTTGTATATTTTATTTCAATAATTAACATGAAAGACACTAAGGTGACCAAAGGAATTAAAACTACGTGAATAAATAGTTATGATCTGTACGTTTCGCCATTGTAAAGACTTAAGTTTGTTTAATCAAGTATTCATCTTGTTTATACATGATTTTAAAAGCCCCGTCACTATTTTATCATACGTAATAAACACACACTGAAAATGTATGTTGCTTGTAGCTAGACTTACATGAAATATATTATTCTATATCAAACATTTCCTTAAAGTAATGATTTTACGTGACACGACAAATATTATATAAGCATCTGATCAGTACAATATTACAGGAACCTAAGCGGATTTTTTTTTACACATACCTTACATTCCTTGCCTTTTCAAAATAAACAACATAGTACTTATTTCGTCTAGAGAAAGGTGGATACAATTATTTAGTTTGCTAACTTATTTGGTTTTAATATAATTCGCACACTCCACCCCATTCTCTCCTTGTTGCGTTTTCATAACAAATATGCTTGCAAGGCTTAATTTTGATGTTTGGAATAAAAAATCTTAAATCATAATTATTCTTACACCTCTAACTTCTTTTACACCGATTTCTACAAATATCAATGCCATAATTTTGCATCATTAAAAGCATTTATTATATGTTTATGTTCCTCCGTTTATTGCAGCCTATGTTTCACAATGATGCCAAATGCATTGCAAGGACAAACTTAATTGTCATCTAAGTATTTGTCGCAATGCTGAGACACATATATTAAAGAAACTAAACAAAGCAGAGAGAGAGAGAGAGAGAGAGAGAGAGAGAGAGAGAGAGAGAGAGCGGTGGTTTCCATTTAGGCTTTAACTATTAAGCAAAATTACCATCTAATATCCACAATATTAAAATAATGATTTCGTATTCTCCCGTTATTGTTGTATTAATATTTGTTGTGTTTTTGACCTACTGCCAACAGATAAAGGCATTGTTCTATTTCAAGCATGATGCACTCCCACAACTATTGACAGATAAACCTATATACTATATATTTTTCAAGGTTTAGGTTACAATGCATATGGCAGAACGCCAACAACATATAAAGAAAATGCCGTTATGCACAGGGAAGTAAATGGGCAGTGTTTGAAGTATACACTGTACTTGAAAAACCAATGTAAATAGGGAACTTCATTGATTGTGACCAATGGTAAACAATTCCACACAAGTGAAGTCGTTTGATACCCCTAATATCAATCAACTTTTCAAACGATACGATCCAAATCAGTGCCAGTCAATAAGCATAAAAGTTTACATTCCTGTTTAAACAACATGAAAGAGATTAGTTTATTTTTGTACCATGTGAAACGTAAAAAAGGACGACAATAACAACAAAAACAAACCTTCAAAATGTCGCATTGCACTTTAAATGAAAAGACACTAAAGGAGTGTATATTACTATAACATCCACTAGTTATGCTAAATCTGGACATCCTGTGTCTTGTTATTTCTGGGTATGAATTACTATGAAAAAATAAACTTCACCACTAATTTAAAATATTTAAATCTTTGACAGCCTTTACTGCAGTTTTCTCCATTATCAGCTTAAATTATGACAATGCTGTCTTAGACAATAAAATTCGATCCGTTCTGTAAAATTGTATGACCGTAAATGCACCATATTTACACCGGCATACATGTTAAGATGGACAACATTGAATACCCATGACTACAAGAAATACACCAAACAATGGTATAAAACAAAAATCGTACCTTGTGCTAGTTGAACCTTGATATCCGCCTGAATCACAATAACAAAGTTATTCGATCGTGGGTTGCAGTATTAAAGTGTCTTCCGTCGGCATTCGTCTGCTTTACTATTGTCTTCAAAGCCAAAAAAGTACAGATCTATCTCAAACTGACAGCACACGGATTAGACTACGCTATACAAATCTTCCTGGAAAATAAAATATCGTCCTGCTCTTGAAATCCCACGTTGAATTTAAACTTCCAAGGGACAGCCAAATATAAACATCTTTATTAGGCCTGATGTTAATATGTACATAGATTCAGATCATAGATATGTCAACCAACCGCTTTAGAATATGTTCTATTATCAAATCACTTCCTATATAATGAAGAATAACAACACTTGTCCTTAAGCTTTTTCGAGGTAAATATCATGTTGCAATGCATTAGGCGCATTGTCCTGTAATAGAGCTACAGCTACGTACATAAAGTATTCAATCAAAGTTACGTATATAGTCACAGTTTTTAAATCACCATACTGCATATGAATCTAAATGTGGCAAGGCGCAAAACTTTGTAAAACAAACTCTAAACAGAAATGGAACAGCTAGCAAACTAATCTGTGCAGAAATATGATGTACAGCTATCACATATTAAGAGAAAAGATTAAAATTATAGGGGACTTAACAATGAGTTCAAACTTTAAAATATTTATTCTGGAAAGATTTTTCGTACGTCTGACTTTATCTGAATTGATAAATGGTCTACATAATTAGCACCAATTTTGCGTGAAATATAACATCCTTATATTCATTTGTCTTCCATATCTCCATTACAAATAACATATGCTGCAAATAGGATCAAGTTTGTACGAACCATATAAATTTCGGCAAAGCTAATTCTAATGATAATGATGATGACGACGACAATAATGGCAGCGAACGATCATGGCAGTAGTGCTTGCTAAAGTGAGTAGAATAAGGAAATGGTGACGAAGACGGCACTGATGCTGCTACAGATTACGAGCAAAAGGAAAATGACAATGATGATGATGCGAAATTTAGACTGTTAGCAAGATTATCCTTTGTAAATAGGTTGCGACGAAAATATGTAAACTGCATAAAATAGAACAACGTGTGCAATATATGACAAACAATACCAATATCGCGCTTACCAGTGAAAACATGGTGGCGAATGACCTGCCATCACTTACATGTTGAACTACTGTACAGTATAGTAAAACTTCAAAAACTCTACCCAAATTTCGAATCGCCAATTATTTCGAGTTTCTTGATGTCACATTCAGCAGAAGACTTTTAGATTGGACAGGGCAACTCATCCGAGTCATGCTGTGTATTCTAGTGATTTGTTTTTATCGGAACAATACAACTTTGTCAGATGCAGTCTATACAATTAAATATGGGGCATATTCCATGATTTATTGTACAAGCAATTAAACTGCGGTTAATTGAATAATACGTATTCTCGTTGTTATTCTACCTGCAGTTGTTCAATATGCATTTATATTTGCAGATATGGTGGGATGTATAACGATATGAAACGTAAGTTGCACTTTGTAAAGTCTCTGTGTAATTGAATGTGATCAACAACATACCATTTATGCGGCTTGTGTTTGAATAATTGTGTGGATAAGCTAGTGAAATCAAATTAGGTTGTTGTCAAACATTGGCTACTGTAACAGTTTGCTAACTCAGTTCGGGTGCTCAGAAGAGATGGACTTGTTTCTTCAACCGTTTGAGGAAGAGATAGAGGCAAAAACAAGAGATCTACATATAAATCCAACTGACGTAGAAAATTGCATTAAACACCGGATATACATATGTTTTCGTATCAATATTTCGTTTCTCTTTTTGGTCACATAGCATTCCGTTCTCTTTAGCAAGCTAAGTTTTTTTATTAATGCGCTGTTCTCATGTTTCGCTTATAAATTGAACAAATTATTAACTATTGATTAGTACAAAATAATAGTATTGTGTCAATGGCATTATGCATTTAATATAACATAATGATTTATATGCTAGTTATTAAGTATATATTAAAACCTTAATGACTGAGTATTGAAACATGTAGGGCCCTTTTTAATGTGGGAAGCTTAGGTATCATTTGCCACATACAACTGGCATTAATATGTTTTAATATTCAATCAGTAACGTATACTTATCATAGGATATTTGATAAAATTGTTTGTATAGTTACATCAAACATTCTGCAGAAATTGACAATAATGATCCATATGAATGTCGACTGTCTCATCATTGTTCAGTGAGAGTACACAAATTTATTTGGCTCAGGAGTAGCAATGAAGGTAAGTTTTCTTCAATTTATTGGACTGCTCAATAGTACATGAAAACGTAGAAAAATCTAAGTGCTTCTGACCCAGCGCTTTATTCATCACTTACATTGAACTCTTGACGTCACCGACTAGAAACAAATCTATGTGAATGTGTAATTTTTAAATATCCCATTTTCAATCACACATTTATTTAATTCTCTTTCAATATAGACTTGGAAGTTTTGATCTAATTTTCACATCCGGGCTGGATTTTAAATATTCATTTGTATATATGTTAACAACAAAATTCTACAATATTTCAATAGTGTTCTGTGTTTTTCTTTTGCGTGTCTACTTGAAGAGTCGTATGAAGTTAAAATGTAAACATATAGTTCCTATATGTGCCCGGTGTTTAAAACTCCAACCTTCATTTTAACAAGATGTATTTATCCTAAATCTGCCTCGCAATCAAAACCACTGCTACTCTCTTTGATACATCTACCTTTATGTTGCAGATATGTATCAGCGTTATCATCAGGTTAACTAAACGTATTTGATTTCTAGGTAATTTTAATAGACAAGTTCGAAGTCATCCACTTAAGCATAGTCTTTTTGTGTGGGATTTTTAAAGTATCAATACAAGATTTCGGGGGCAAATTACTTGTTCTATCTCTCTCGGTTGATGTCATTTTGCACTCCAACTTCGTCTAAGAACTCATTGTCAGGCAGTCTATTGTTGTCACATAAACAAACTCTAATGTCTCGGACTAGGTACCATAGAAAGTACATAAACCGCTCCTCGCTTCTTACGGTACTCTCCCATCATCCACAGCAGCAAAAGCGACTGTTTTCATCCATTATGACTGCATTACGTGGCATATTGGTTGATGAAGATTTCATTAACTGACATCATTATTTTTCGTATAGTAAGCACTATAAAAGGGATAAATAGCAATCTTAGTTGATTAAGTTCCTCTGTGATAATGGTTCTATTCTCAGAATTTTACTCAATATAAGTTGAATAATATACTTATCTTACATATGAACTCTCTTGTTACTCGAGTAGTGCCATCAACGAGAATCATAATGGCGGTAGCATTCTATACAAGAGTCAACAATAATGATTGTTAGTCTATTTGTAATCACGTGCTTTTAAACCTCCTTGATTACACTGTCTTCCAGAATGACCATTGTACATTTAACGCACAGTATATTTCAAGTTTAATAAAATCAGCTTCTGGATAGAAAGACAACTGAACCAGAAACAACATATCGTTCCCAGGATTGCACAATGTTATCAATAGTAGACATTGATTCAGTTCGCGATCTAAAATTTGAATGTTGGTATACTGTTGCCTTTATCTTTACCAAACACACGCAAAGAATGAATAGGACATTCAACACGTGAAATGTCCACAGGGTCTGAAGCTTGACTGCACCGCTAGTCTTTTACTTAATTGCCGCTTATTTAGAATATATTTGGCTGACTTTCATAATAAAGAGTCAGATTTTTTTTCGACCTGTGTCAAAATTATCTAAGTTTTAAACCAGCTATATTGTTATGTATAAATAATTTATATTGTTTGCTAGTTGATTCTCCATGATCATATTTTATGCATACTTGTATTGTGGACTTAACGTTGTGTAAAACTAAGTTTATGTTGTACCTGACCAGCAATATCTGTTTGGTGGACTGAAGAATACATAGCTGTTATTTTTCATATAATTATGGATTAATATTTAAATTTTCACTTTGTATTCTATGCTATTTTCTGTTACTTAGGCTAAGACCATAGAGTCGTAACAATATATATCCTTTGATATTGATAGTTGTCATGACGAAGTGCGTATTGAGATCGAGTCCAACTGTACTGACATGCACAAGTAAATGGATAATGCATCGTTTGCTTAGATGCAATATTTGATGTACTTACATGAATGAGTCTGGGTCAGAAAGCAAATGTCTAAAATCCTTCATGAATATTTCAATGAATGTTTTAACCTGGTAGACATTGCATGTTTGCTTTAATATACAATTTGCCTGTATTAATAAAAGGGAAAATCGAGCAAAAGAAGCTGACCATAATCAGCATGTCATGGCAGCCATTGAACTTGCATGATGAGAATATTATTTAGTATTGATAAAGATAAGTGCATAGTGAAGCTATATTCCAAAATCTGATGTGGCTCAGAGAAAATGGCACTGAACCAAAACGAAGACAATCAGTTTATCGTTGAATGTAAGTTATAGCATGGACACAAATGGACGGTAACACAAAAAAAAAACGTCTACTCGTTGTCTACTGGATCTTAGATCAACAAAAAGCTTACAAAAGATTGAAAACTACTGTGGGTGTACGAAAAATATAATTGTAGTCCTCACTAAAAAACCATAAAAAGGAAACGAGATTTACTCATTCAGCTACAAAATCCGTGTAAAATAGCCCCTCCACAACACAAACAACAACAGTACTGAAACTGAAGACAAATCTCAATTAATATTGTTATTATTATTATTACTATTATTATTATACTATTATTATTATTATTATTATTATTATTATTATTATTATTATTATTATCACAATAAGATTATGCTGATGTTGATTTATTGAATGCCTGATTGCAATTAGGAATGACATTGTTGCGAAAAGAAAACAAATGATGGTCATTGACAGTGAAGAACATAACAATTATTGCAAGTTCCATATTGTTTGTTTCTATATGTGAAGTATACTGGTGTCCTTGTATCTAAAAAAATAAGATAATTCAATGAATGGTGAAAAATGCAGTAATATTATTATTTTTAACAATCAATTTGAATATATTCAATTTCCAGTTTGTGTGTGCGTCTCAAAAAGTTCTTATCTCCCGCCCAATTTAAGGTAATTTGTTTCAAATTTGACTCATACCATGACATCCTTTAGTTTTGATCGTAGCATGTAGACTACTTTTCGATTGTACTTCAGTCATCCTGCATTGTAAAAGCATTATCAAGAGTGTCTTATTTAGTGCCTTTTGTTGAATAACATGTCTGTGTTTTGGCGTTCTTCCATATGCGTTTTTACATTGAACCTGGAGAAAAAATAACAAGCGCGGTATATAGTTTTATCTTACAAACTGTGTGGGAGTGTATCGTGATTAAATCAGTACATTGTATTTATCCGTTGGCTCTATGTTGCTAAAACAAATATCAACAATACAGAATTAAGCAAAGAGTACAATGTCACTATTTTGGGCGTTACCGGGTTGATTATTTCATCATAATTAAACGCCTACTCTCTCTCTCTCTCTCTCTCTCTCTCTCTCTCTCTCTCTCCCTGGGCAAGCGATATGTTATATGAGTAGTAGAGGGAATTGGGGGCTCTAGACCAAACGTAAGGGCTTTGGACCATCTGAATTATTAAGTGATGCATGTGGATTCTGCACCTATTGCTTTTTTTTAAATGTAAATTAAATATGGGTTCTGTACCAAAAGTTTTCTAATGAGAAAACCATGGTCGTTCTGGACCACTGTGTGGTGATCAGATCGATGTTGGTTCTATACCAATATGTATATTAGACGTTTATTATCAGTATAAGCAATGGATCAGGCACCTTCGTTTGAGAAAACTTAGTTTCCACAGGCGTCAGAGCTACCATCGTTGCAGTAGCCATTGACATCAGCGTTACCTGAGCTGGATGCGAGCACTAAAGACTCCATCGACGATATTTTGAAACGTTTCGATAAGACTGAGGCGATATCTAATCAAGATTTGAGTTATATTCCGGAGATGATTATTTTGGAGGAGAAACATGAGGGGGACCAAGCTAACCAGTGGAGGAGATGTTACAGCCACCAGAGACCCATGCAGTGATACAAGCAGCAATATCATATCAGAAACAAGCTCAAGCGTTTTACCCTAAATGAGGCACAACAAGATCACCTTTGTCATTGGATCGACCTGGTCACAGGAGCTCCACTTCCAGTTCGCATGAAATTCATCAAGTTTGATTACATTTTCAGGCCTATTTCTGAGTTGATGGGATTACCAGAGCAGGCTGCGAAATGATAAAAACGAGTCAGAAGCATACTATAAGATTAACGCCGCCGACGGGATCCACGGGTTAAATTTATCAGGATAACCAAACCATTTCACAAGAGATGTTTTACCTTTCTGTCGAAATGAAAAAGAAGTCACTTCCTGTTTTCGGTCTACATCAGACGCTTCATTGGGCGTCATTTTGATACTTCTTTGTTTGCGTTTAAGGTATCCAACAGCTGGTTCTGTTTCACATCATGTGCTATTTTCGTTTCACCCATCTTGGTTAACAATAGTTTATTCACTCCCTAAGCAAGATCGCGTTTAAACGCTTGCAAAAAAATAAAAATCATTAATTTCGACAACAGGACGAAGACGAAAAAGCATCTTTGATTGCCATTAAATGATCGTGGGTCCCACTGGCTGTGGTGACATGTATCTGCTGATAAATTTTTTTCTGAATAACATGCTCAATTACGATCGCATGATCATTTACACGTTAAATTCGCATCAGAACAAATCCTAAACCCTGATGTGGGTTGCGAATCTTGTGAAGCTTAATCAGATGAAGAGAATTATAAAAGGTTTAAATAAGTACCCACTGTGGGTGGTGAATTAATCACTGCAGGATCTCGGGATGAACGACGGTTTTAATCACATCGACGAACATTTATCTGCGAAAGACCGGAGAGAACTCGAATTGTACTACCGCTATTACCACTGAAAGTTCTACGTGTACAAATGGACGTATCGTCATTATCGACGCTTTCCGCACGTGTGCCGCTCGCCAACACAGCGAAAGGTATCGTGTACACAGGCGCTATAGCCAATCCGTTCGTGCTGATTTGATCCGGAGCCAGATTTACATGAAAAACGATGGTCAAATGCATGGAGTCTGAGCTCAAAGGATAAATCATATCGATTTCATGATTAGCGATCACGTTTTGGGGGTTCGTGTACGGCATGACTTTCGTGCCAATCCGTTCGTGCTGATTTGATCCGTGTAACTGGAGGAGCTCTGATTCGCGGAGGCAGTGTTCGCCAAAAAGAGAACGATACCAATGGCGAGTGGCGCTATCGTGTAACGGCAAAAGCCTCAGTGATGAAACTTTTTGCGGCACCGCGTTTAGAAATTCAGTTCCTTGTAAGAGTACTTGCGAAAGACGGTATAAATCAGCGATTTGAGACAATGCAAAACCCGATAACAACCGCGAATGATAATACTTGGGCACCAGTACTGTGTGGCTTGCAAATGGACACGTAAACTATAGCAGAACAATCTTGGCATCCGTCACGATGTACCTGTCGGGGAAATAGCGGAATCCCGGAAACGCTTCATCAATGCAGATGTCAGTGCCTATGATCTTACCTCTCAGCAGCTTCTCCGTGTAAAGTCGTAACGCAAGGTCGAACATCAATCCCCATGGTAACGTCGTCATGACGATCTTACGGAGAAACGTTTTTAGTCACGATCGAATCGATGACTCCAAAAGGACAGCATCCAATGATCGATGTGCTCGCTCAAATCCTCATCTGTTATACTTATTTTATAAAACTTGTCTGACTACGACGATGACGAGATGTATATCACAGACATTATCTTCAACAATATACACATATTGGACGAAACCACCGCGACCGTTGTAGGAAACAACGTTCCTGTGACTTTAGAATTCACCGCGACGAGAGCCATATGAGTTGCGCTCATGCAATTTTTTCTCACGCGAGGAGAGCGGCGAGAGCTGTCCGTAAACGATGTTATCATGGTCGTCTACGACAAAGAACTCATCTGGAAGTACTGCGAGAAGTGCATGTGAACAGATTGATTTATAAATCTCTTAACATTATCTCATTCTTAAAGTATAGAGAGACATGGCAGCAGTCAACGATGTTGACCGCACTGGGTACCTCACCTATGCCACCGTCGAAAACCGTAAACATATCGAGGATGCGACCTTCTCAACATTGACATCGGTAGGAACATATCTCTTGTTACTCATGGTGGCACAGCAAACAGTGCTCTACGACAATGACACAATCAACATCGTCACCTCGTGAAACAAAACATCTCCTGCATGCATCGAGAAGAACTCATTAATCTCATGCACGGATCATCACTATTGACACCATTTCCGCGTCCTAGGGATGACTGAGATTCTGAGCTTAATTTTGTGGTTATCGCATTGTGCTCTCCAGAGTATTGACCTCTGCATGTTTTCTTGCATATCTCCGTCGTGCTCTGAAACAACCACCGACAGCGGTTATTTCCTCGAAATGACGTTTTCCGTATGCTATAGTATTATTAAGAATTTTCTTCCTCCAATTAGAAAAATACCAATAATTAAAGAAATCGAAAACTGACAAACAATTAGAGATATATTTTTAAACTTTGTATAATATAAGATAACTAAATTTATCTGAACCATTGCCGCAATGATGAAGAGAATGAGACACTGAATGAATGTTATACTCAACCCCGGACAACATTTCATTCTACGAAATGAAATTATCCGTCGTCTGAATGAGATTCACTTCGGGTTCAACCAGCGAAAAGCACGTTACGCAAGGTTGAATATTACGTTGGATGAACTCATCGAACAGATACGTGAACTGCTGATGAGGTTCCCTGGAGTCGCTGGTGACGAGAGTTGTTCACGACTAATGACGGATTTTAACCACCTCATCGACCAAGGTATCATAATCCTACAGCGGCAAGTACAGAGAACCCACCGATAAATCCACAGCGGCAGTGGTCGAACTTCAAAATGAGACAGTGAGTCGATGGGGGTGATGTTAAATTGAAAAGCTTCCCCTGATCGACCTTCAACAGACCCGACCACTGACACCATGACAGACCGAAACTTGTTCGGATGTGGCGACGAAGATTTTGTTCACTACAATCAACACATGCTCGCATGCGGTGTCGTTAAAAAAACTGATACAGCGACTGTTGCAAAAGTGACCGTCGATAGAGAACTTCAAGCTCAAGCAGATATCAAACTTAATGTTCAAGCTGGTCGTCGTTTCTTGCAGTTGACACCATCTGGTCATTCATCCAGCTACACATTGATGATTATCAGCATAATAACATATGCAAAAGATGTTTATAGTTTAGATTATAAAAATTAGGCAGCCAAGAATTGATGCTGTGGATACCACTTTATATATGTGTGTTCATGAACTACTTTAATTTCCTACTTGATACATTGTGCTCTGTTTGAGGTGTAATCTGCCATATTATTTACTGGTATAGTATATATGTTACTAAGAGTGCGAAGAAAATCTTCTAGTAATGTGTATGCATTGACTAAACTTCACACAAGTTGTATCTGTTCTTGACACTATTTCCCATCCCCAGGAAACAGATTCTTACTTTCCTACGATTACTGGAAGATTCCCCAAAAAGGAAGTCACGTGTAGTGCGCGTGACTAGTACAATACCTGCAAGTTTAAACTTAGCAACATATCTATTTTATTTATAGATCCGTGTAATTATAACGTATAATACGAGGTCTGAGTAAGATTTTAAATTATAACCATTTCAACGCACATTTGCCTTGTATCACAGCAGGCTTCAGTATATTCGTATTGAACACGACTGGCGTTGCTAAACTCAATATTGATGGTCTATCTTTAATCTTAATGTTTGCTTGCGATGCCATGTAAATTGTTACAAATTCTGTCCGCACTAACTGTACTAAATTATCTGATAAACAGCAAATGTGGATACAGGTAAGTGTTAGCCTTAACTTTGTTTACTGACCACACTTATTCGCATAGGGTTATTTAACAGAGGACCTAGTGCCATGTCACAAATCAAGACCAGGTGTCTGAAAATACAATGTATCAACAGTTTCTGAAAAACAGATGGGAATATGGCTGGCCAGTACCATTTAAAAAATGATAAAATACCGTACTTAGAGAAAATGAACAAGGCAAGCTAACTTGTAATCAATATAACGAAGCAGTAATTAATCTGAGTCATCGCTTTATAAATACATTTCTTGATGCCTAACAATCTATGCGTACGTATGTTCTGTTCTATTTGTAAATCTCTTTAACACTATTTATAAACTTATTATTCTGATTTATTATATAGAAACTTCTATTCTAAGATCCATTAGAGACTCGTTATATATTTTGTTCTGATTGTATTCTTTGACTGTTTTTGAACGATTGTAAAATGTTACTTCTTGTTCATTTTTAATAATGATAACTCATAATCATAAATATTAATAATTCTTTTGTACTAAATTCATCTAATGTTAACGGAAAATAAAGCAACATGTATGGAAATGTGGGGTACGAAATATTCCGGTTACGACATAACGTATGCACTCCGCTACCCTCCTCACTCCCGCCCGAATTTCAGTCAACATCTTATCTTTAATCATATTTTTCAAAAGTGCGTACTAAAAATGATATCTGAACTTGTAATCTCTTTATGAGTCCATGCCCTTGAGTGTTTGTATCATTTATGTAACGTAATCGCAATTAAATGAAATAGTTTGTGCTCTATCAAAGGAACAAACATTTTTACTTTCAGTCAAAGTCACGGGATATTTACGAAGTTTACAGCCTTTAAGATCGAATTTGAAAGGGTTAGTTTGTTTTGCATTATTAAATATCGGATATAGTTAAACAACTTTTATTATTAAAATCTACGTTATTCTTGTAATTTACTTGCAACGATGTACACAAGAACCCTATAAAGATCAAGTTATAAAAGCAGCAACAAAAAAGACAATAATAGTTATCATCATTATCATTATTATTATTATTATTATTATTATATATCTTGCATAGTCATAGATATGGGTGTGTGATATGGATTTTTAACGTAGCTTTAGCAATTATTCAGTCATATCGTTACGATGTCTGCAGTGTGGCAGTTTATAGTGATGTCTAGTTGTTGTTGTTATTCTAGGGTTTAACGCCATTTTTCAGCACAAGATAGGCTATACATGGCGGCCAGTATAACTGGTGGAGGAAGAACGCTGGAAAACCCAGGGAAGAACCACCGACCCACGAGACGCTACTGACAAGCCTTCCCACGTACCCACGCTAGCCGAGCCTTGGACTCGAACCCACGCAGACAGAGGTGAGATGGCAGTGATCTGTAACGGTGAGCGCTTTGGACCACTCGGCCACTCGGGGCCCCATAGTGATGTCTAGCACTGGGGTATCATGCCGAAGACATGTAGCATCATGTGCCACCCAGTCACATTATCCTGACACCAGGCCGACCAGTCATAACACTAACCTCTTAATGCTGAACGCCTAGCGAGGCAGCTGTTAGTACAATTGTTTTATAAGTCTTTGGTATGACTCGTCCGGGGTTCGAACCCGCGAACTCCCGCATCCGAGGAGGACGTACTAACCACTAGGCCACCGGAGCGGTAACAATACATAGAGGTAGGAGCAGTCAGTCCAATTGTCAAAACAACATTGTTTCACAACAGCAGTTTAAAGTTCCTTTTGGACAACACACAGAAGCTCTAACTTTGAAAAAAAAGATGAAAATAATAAGGTTTAGATGTATCACAAGTTTGTCCGAAACGAACATGGCAGATGGCTCAATGCCTGGTGGGTAAATGACATCATACAATATTTATAGCTCGCAAAAAAAAACTATTGCACCTATTTATAACTAATATATATATATATATATATATATATATATATATATATATATATATATATATATATATATATTAGCTATTATCACCTTTTGTTTCCGTACGGTACTTTTCATATATCATACACTACTGACTGGCAGTCACGAACATGTCAATTATTGTTTCGTCTTACGTCTGAGTATCTTACTTTATCTGTTGGATAGATATATTGGATATTATCTACTGGTATTTATAAAGCGATGACTCAGATTAATTACTGCTTCGTTATATTGATTACAAGTTAGCTTGCCTTGTTCATTTTCTCTAAGTACGGTATTTTATCATTTTTTAAATGGTACTGGCCAGCCATATTCCCATCTGTTTGTCAGAAACTGTTGATGCATTGTATTTTCAGACACCTGGTCTTGATTTGTGACATGACACTAGGTCCACTGCTAAACAACCCTATGAGAATAAGTGTGGTCAGTTTCTTATTGTGATAATAAATAATACTTATGTTCAGGGCCGGATCAGATGCTGGCCACGACTTTAACATTAAGATATATATATAGTAAAGGGAGAAACATTAATTTTATAATGGGGTTTCAGAGCGATCAAATGAAAGCACACCCTGATAAGTTCCAGGCTATTCCACATGGAAAGAAAACCAAGGAACAACTTGAGACATTCTCCTCTAGTGAGGCTAGATATCTTGCGAATATTCCATAAAACTGTTTGGAGTCACTTTGGACTCTATACTAAAGTTTAATCAGCAAGTCACTGAAATTTGTCATGTGCTAACACGAATTGGAAAATGCTATACAAATGAATAAAAACAAGGTGTGTACCTCTCTTTTGTCATAGCAAACGTCAACTCTGTCCTTAAATTGGCATTCAGCAGACTCCTTATTATGGACAAGTTTGAAAAACTCCATCAAATAAATCTGAGATTTGTCATGAATGATTTCGTGAAAATTTTCTCGGAAACATCATGGATTATGCAAATGTATCAACTCTCCCGTCCGAAGGATGAAGACCATAACAATTAAAACATATTAAATAGTTTCCAGGAAATATCCAGCATACTTAAACGACGAGGCCTAGTTAAATGTATGTATAGGTTTTAAGGCCGAGTCAGCACAGATTAAAATCTATGTTCTAAATATGTGAAGATTAAAAATTCAGAAAATATTTAGAAAAAAAAACATTTCAAATAAACATGTTGTACTGCACGATAAAATGAAAGATAGACAAAGATATTATAATTCTTTCAAACGTGTATCAAATACAAAATAAAGGTTACACTATTCACTCTTTACAATATTGGAGTACTAGTTGTTACATAAACCGCACTTGAAATCCTACCGGGAGAACTCTCTTTTGAAAGGAGAATATATTTCAAAACAAGACAGAGAGAGAGAAAGACAGGAAGAATGGACCTAGACGGATAAATGTGTTTATCAGTGTACATTGACGGTTCAGTGATGTGTATGCAATTTTCTTGCAAGAGCTTGTGCACAAGTTAAATCTCCAGCTGAAGGTCCTATTTGAAATATCATACATACTCAATTATACAAACATGTACAAGTCTTGGTACATTGTAGGTGGACAAACCTGAAAGGAATGTTGTTTTAGCAATTTAGCCTAGATCATTGTTTCAACAAAGCAATGAATGATATCCAATGAATCCATCCAACAGATAAAGTAATATAATCCGACGTAAGATGATAAAATTAATTGACACGTTCATGGATGTCACTTATTAGTGAATGATATAGTAATATATATATATATATATATATATATATATATATATATATATATATATATATATATATATATATATATATAGTTATAGTTATAGTAGTTATAAATAGGTGCAATAGGGTTTCTTTAGCGAGCTATAAATATTGTATGATGTCATTTAGGCATTGTGCCATCTGCCATATTCGTTTCGGACAAACATATGATACAACTAAACCTTATTATTTTCATCTTTATCAAAGTTTATAGCTTTGGTATGTTGTCCAATAGGGACTTATAAACTGTTGTTATGAAAATAAAATTATTATGGAAAATGGACTGACTGTTCCTACCTCTATACATTGTTTAACTTTGCAAATAATAATAATAATAATAATAATAATAATAATAATTATTATTATTATTATTATTATTATTATAACGATAACTATTATTATTGTCTTTTTGGTGTTTTTTTATTCTTTGATCTTTATACTGTTTATGTGTAAATCATTGCAAGTAAATTACATGAATAAAGCACATTTTAATAATAAAAAGGGTTTAACTATTTCTGATAATTACTAGAGCAAGACAATGTAACCGTTTCAAATTATATCTCGAGAATTTCACGTGAGTTACTTTGGACTTTATGCTAAACTTTAATCAACAAGTCATTGAATTTTTTCAGAAACCATCGAAACGATTAATTGTGCTCCAACGAACTGGAAAATACCTTACAATATATTACTCAAACCACATTAACAGAGTTTTAAATCACTATTAAAGACCTCGTCTGGGAGATTATTGTGTAACTGCTCCATGTGTAATCGCAAATAGATAAGATGCTGCTGCTATCTAAACGACTGCACCCTTTGCCTGTGTTTCTTTGCTTTTGATAATGATTGCACCTATATTATGCTTTTTTGTTCTAGGTAGTGATTGCATAAATGTTGGCTTGTTTTCTACTCATGCTGTTGAATTGATTTTCTATCATATATATATATATATATATATATATATATATATATATATATATATATATATAGTATGTACGCCGTACTAATGGTATACAACGAGATGTATACATTTTTCAATAGTAGGAAACGAGGCCTGCCGAGTGGTTATCATTGATACAGCATACATACTATGCATATATTTTATTTATATCACATACAAATACACATATATGCCCTTTGAACGGAGTTAAGATATGCTTCGGACAATTGTGTGTTGACCAAGTGAATGAACTCCACACATCCCTGCGAGTGAGTCCGCTATAAAATGTATTTCAATGCCTTTTTTGGTGTTCACAATCACATTTGTAAATTGATAAGTTGATTGTTTTCTTTTTGAGTTTCTAATTGTATTCACACCGATTAAATCAATATAAGACACACTTATGATTTAAACATCAACGATTGTTTATTATGAAGAAAGTGGAACAATACAAACACGTTAGCTTCTTGAAGACACTGAACGCTCAGGCATTCACGTACTGGCGTATGGAAATTAACATGGAATAAAAACTAAGCGAAATGACGAACCAACAGGAGGTAATTAAAATATTTTAATATATTTACTGTTGATCTAAGTCATTATTCTGCTTTAATTAACATTACTACCGACCATAAATTTCTCTCTCTGTCTCTATCTGTCTCTTTCTGTCTTTTTCTCTCTCTGTGTCTCTCTCTCTCTCATTTTCCTTTGGACCGTTTGACTTAACTTTACCATCATGTATAGCTCCATAGACATCGTCGTATGACACAAGCAAAAATCTCCAACGTTCGTATTTTCATGGATTTTCGCCATTATCTTGCTACGATGGTCTGGAGAAATAGACAGACAGACGGAGAGCTAGCGGTGGGTGGGGGTGCACTGTTTGGACATTTTTATATTTAATTAATAATAATCGATTTTTAGAACATTATAATAGGTATAAGAAAGAACAACAACAACACAAAAAAGGCATTAAATACGTTACAGCATGTGTGCCTCGTAATCGACAACGTTAACGTATAGTGTCGAGCAGAAGAGAGGACGAACAGACCACTTGCTGGAAGGTCAATTTTGAAAAATAAAGCTTCCTACGAAAAAGGAAAATAAAAAAGTCAATAACATAAAACCAAAGCCTTTAACTGACCGAGAGTTTCTCTAATTGGGTTAGTTTATTTTGTTACTTCATTTTTGTCGTTTGTGTTTTTTAAAATTTGTGTGTGTATTTGTTTACCCACACATTTATTTTGTGGTCGCACCCTCTCTGCTGCTGTGTTGGTGTGCGTAATTAAATCATTATTATATCAATAATGGCGCCAGCTATGGAGTCTTATATAGCTAAATTAGCTCGAGGGCGATTAGAAGCAGTCAAAAAATATCTTCCCAGTCCTTGATTCTGTCACAGGAAAATTACAAGAACGTCAAGAATCTCAAGTTGGATTTGCAGAAGGTACAGAATAATTATTTAAACCCGTTACAAAAGTTACTGAAAGAGATGCGGAAGCTACAGAAGGTCTTCTTCCAAAGTTAGAACAAACTGCTTTGGATACTAGAGAAATAACAGAAAGAACTTAAAACAACAAAAAAGATTCTACGAGAATTTCCAACTGAAATAGCTGCTGCTCAACCTCCTGGTAGAGAAGAAGAAATACTTAAAGATATTGCTGAAGCTTGTGCTGAAATAGGTGAAATTAAAAATATTTTGCACCCAAACCTAAAGTAAGAAATGAAAATACTGAATTGGTTAAAAGAATTAGAGAAGGTGTTATTGAAGAACTCAAAGAACAAGTTAAAGAGAAAGATTTTTCTCGTGTTGTATATGATAGTCATTTTCGAAGGTCTGAAATTGTAAAACCTAAGTATGTTAACATAAATTCTTATTTTAAATGGTTATATCGTGTATATTATAACAAGGGCCAGGCCAGAGGTGATGATGAAGTATATAATAAATATATTGACGACATAAATAGATTTTATTTGGAGTCACTTCAACAACAAAAACTACAACCTCCCCAAAGACAACAAATACAACCTCCCCAGCAAGAACCTTCCTATCAACTCTCTCCACTGCAGCAATAAATAGAACAAAACAACAATCTCCTTAACAATAACAACGAAAATCGTCGAATTTTAGAAATAAATTTACTCCTGAATGTATTGCTGAAACTGATGATCCGATCAAAGTAATAAATGTTGCCGCATATGGATTTGATAAAATAGAAAAATTTATAAAACCTAAATTTATTAAAGGTCGACAACCTGAAAATTGGGTTATCGAGGTATATCTCGTCGCTAGGAATAAAGAATATGCCAATAGCAAAGATCAAGATTTTATTGAATTTCAACGAAAAGTAGAAGAAAAGGGAGATTCAGATTTTTTTAAAAACATTAGCAGGACCATCTGCTGCTGAAGAGGAAGAGCAATGTTACGATGTAGAACCTGACATACCCCCTGCATTTGTTGGAAGGGATTTTCTACTCAAGGAAGTGGTTTTATTACTAGTCCTAACAATGTTCTTTCCGATGTAAATATATTAGAAATTCTGATTCAAGTAAGATGAATTTTGTATGTTTTAAAATGACCTATAAGGGAAAGTTCAGCGCGATAAACAGAAGAGTAAAATTAGTAAACTAGTAGTCCCCAATTGACCATCAAATAGTCAGGAATACAATATTAACATCCATAATCACATATTTACTTCGTTACATTACTCTGAAGACAAATTTAACTAACCATGATGTCTTAGATGAGATGGAGATATCAAAGATCAAGTTTAATAATAATAATAATAATAATAACATAAGTTTCCAATTTCCACATATAAAGTGATATTATCAGATGGATCAACATCGACCAACCAACAATATTTTTCTTGTGTAACGATGATTGCTTACTGAGGGAACACCGTCAGATCTGTTTTATAAAATGATTTCTAAAAGAAATCTTACGGATTTTATTGACTTCATTACAGGAAATTAGATGATTTTAGATATCGTTAATGTAATTATATAGAATTCGCTCTATGTTTCGCTATAACTTAAAGGTCACAGTTGGGATTAGACTATAACTTACAGTATAATAAGTCTCGACCACAATATCTTGCTATAGAGTACAAAATAGTGTAAGTTAGCACTACAGAAGAATGATGACATATAGGTTGAATATTAAAGTATATTACCTTATCAACAGGCAAATCCTTTGTTTGTATGTAGTTAGCGTAAAGAAATCAAAGTATCACATGGTAAATACTCAAGAGTATATCATGGGCTATCAAGGATGTGAACATGTGATATCTATTTTAATTAACAGGATGACAAGAAAACTGTGTTATTAGACTGAAAATAGAGAACATGCAGAGGTCTTCAGAAACAAAACAATATGTCTGTGCATTTATTTATGATAATAACCATATGGGAGAAAACGTGTGAACGATTTCAAAGCAAAATCATAAACCTCCAATTAATGAGAGAATCCACGGCGGGAATCTGTATTATTTCTGAATTGTCGCTGGAAAATTGACTGATACATAACTGTCTCACCAGATAATATATAGCGAAGATGGGCTATAAAAATGATACATTATTGTTCAATACAGGAAATGAAACTTTTCAGAACTAATACACAGTGTTTCTTTGTAAGATAATCTGATTCAGCTTAGAAACGTTTTTGAAATGAAAGAGAATGATTTTGTTTCCGATATATGTCAGTAAGCAACATCGGTAACTTCAGTAGTTACCATATATAGTCGCACATAGGTCAATCGAACTGCATATGCCATCGCCTAATGCGGCAATAGACTGGATCTATGCAGCATATCCGCAGAACAAAACAGAACTGATTCCAATCTACCGACGCATCATGCTCTGTTGGAGCAGGCTCTTCAGTGTTCATTGTTGGACCTGACTTATACGATAGTAAGTACAGTAGATGTCATTTTAGGGACTTGCTATAAAATGTAATTAAACATCTTTAAAAGTGGCTCCGTAACTATTATATCATATATCATAATCTTCACATGCGAAAAGCAGCAAGCAACATTCATTGCAGCCAGTACTCGCCATATGCGGAACGATCACAACAAAATATTCGCTATAGGCAAAAATGTAAACTAATCACAAAGAATGAACGTTCAAGACGAAATAATTGCAAAAGAATAAAACATGATTAGATATTGTGCACACTGCGCGTCCTACAGCCTTGATTCATTTGTCTGAACTTGGTCAGAGCCCAAAGTGGATCACGAAACCGTTACATACCTTAAGGCAAACTCTTATTGCTAAAGATATAATGAGTATCCATGCATGTCCGGTTAAGAATTACCGTGACGGGGACAGTAATGTAATATTCAATTTCTGCAACAATTTGAGATCCAAACGAATATTGTGATATACGAAACCTTTCGAACTGCAATGTTAGGATGGGAACACTTGCTATAAAGATGTATACTTAAAAATACTAACCAACAGACTGATTGCTGATCTTATTCAAGAAACATTCCTGTATTATCAAACAAGCGGATGGACATATTCTAACCCAAGAAACCCTTCAGTCTGATTCTGGTTTTAAAATACTTTGTAACGAAAAGGGTCTACATATAGAAAATCTACATTTCCGGTACGCAAACCGAATCGAAGATGTACTCAGGCTCTCTTTGTTCCATAACCTTCAACATTCTAGAACTCTGCGAAAGTTTCGTAATGTCAATACTAATGATCATGCAGTGTCCATCGACGCTTTCCAATACAATGACGGACGATAGGCAAAGCCCACCCGTTGCCAACGCACTGATACGTTCAAAACTGTTAGTGGAACAAACAATCATGAAAGTCAGATGCTAGAATGTGTGAAAAATGTTCTAAACAGGAAAAGAAGCACAGCTAAATAAATATCTACAATAAATATCCTGAATGCTAAAGCAGATGCCATCTATCAAACAGCTAATGAATAGCATATACTCGCTGACAAGTAGGCTACGAAGCTACTCTTAAAATCCGTACATATACAATAACAATAGAGCAGTTTTTAAAAAATGCATTAAAAATCAACAAATGCAACACAGCAGCAGAAGAAGATAAAATCGGGAGCGAAATGCAAATAGTCTTAGATGAATACACGCTGGGATGTATTTAACAAAATAATGAAAGAAGAAAATTACCCCGCACAACGGAATAATAGTATCGAAAGAAAACTCCACTACAAAGACATCTCTCTGACTAATAATGAGTAGGATATGACCCTTATATATGTGGCTGGAAAACTCTTGTGTGGCATCTGTACTGAATCGATTAAGATCAGCGATTGACAAACGTTCAGACTGGCATAGGTAGGGTTTCGGTCAGGAAGATCACGTGCCAAACCAAATATTTGCTCTAACAATCATCATCGAGGAATCCATCCGATGGCAATCCTCACTCCTTGCCAATTTTGTCGACTTCTAGAAAGCGTTTGATAGTCTCCCTAGACGCACACAATGGAACATATTGTATCAATACGGTGTACAAGAACAAATCATCAATATAATTAGAACTATATTCAATAACTGTCAATGCACACTTCGCATAAACAACATTCTATTAGAATAATTCAGTGTTAACATCGAGATTAAACATGGACGTATCCTATCATCTCTTCTGTTTGGAACAGTGATAGTCTGGATCATGAACATCATAGATACCATGTGAACTATCATGGACAGACACCATGGTAGTGGAGAACATGGCAATTTTCAGACGATGTAGCATTAATAAGTACCACACTCGAAGAACTACAAGAAAAACTGACAATCTGAAATATTAAGCTGAGCAATCTGGGTTAACTATCCTTGGAACAATGACGAAGGTACATGAAACACAGAAGTTTCACTCGATGATCAAAGTGGCGGGCAATTCAAAGGAACTGATCAAAATCTTCACCTATCTGGGAAGCTGCGATGAAAAGAGATAAGGGTCTTAAGACAGAGATACCAACCAGGATTGGTAAAACTGCAGCTTACTTCAAAATATATATCATTATATCGAAATCAAAACATCTGAGCCTATCAATGACAATGAGGATCTTTAACTCAAATGTTCCCCCAATGTTGATGTAAGAGTCAGAAAGATTGAGATGCAAACGACAACAGCAAATAAACGTAACCTTGTGAAAAAAAGGGCATCAGAAACATAAGAGTAATACGTTGAAAAAACAAACAATTAAAAAAGGAAACAACACAGGAGTGCCAGTATGACAATCATCAGAATCTACAAATTAGCATCGAAGGTTAAAATGGTGTTGAACAGAATAATATTAGAATCACAAACAAGATTTATTAAAAGAAGATATATAAGTTATAACATTAAGTTAATAAATGCAATATTCAGAACAAACATTATTATTATTAGTCTTACTGACTTGTGGAAAGCAAATGATACAGTATCATGAACATTTCTATAAAACTGTATTAAGTATTGCAGATCTGGAATGTATTTATGAAAATGGATTAAGATATTTATAACAAAACTAAATTTCGGCAGTTATAAAGAACTGTTTTATATCAGATTTGTTGCAACGGAGACAAGGACAGTGAGACATTATCTCATAGTCAATGTTTATACTTTATTCAGAAATACTATCAGCTTTTGTAATAAAACAAAATATATATTAAATATATAGTAGCTAATAATAATAAACATGAAGTCGCACAGTTTACAGATGATACAACACTAAATACTTGACAGTTCCCCAAAATTCTTCTATTCCACTCTGAATCTGTTAGAATGGTTTGCTTCAAAATCAGGTCTCAAAATAAGTTCTGATAAAACCAACGTAATATGGATAGGAAGTAACACATTTTGTGAAAACGTATATAACGTCATTACGTTTATCGTATATGACCGTGTCATGCATAGTACACGGTGTTAGATGTATTTTCAGCTGATCGGAGTCGACGTGGTACCAGCTGTAGAGCTAACCATAGAAATTGACCATAGCAGCTGTAAAGCTGAATCATAGCATCTGTAGAGCTAGGTGAAAGGTGTTGCTGGTCGAGTAGTAGGTGATCGGGCGTTGCTGACCGATTGGTGGGCGCTGATTGCTTGATTGACCAAGGAATTGAATGGTAGTCAGTGACTACCTGGAATACGACTGCTTCATTGACCAGTGTGACTGGTAGCCAAATCTGCTGGTTGTGGTTGTTGTTGTTGTTGTGGGGTTTAACGCCATTTTTCAGCACACGATAGGCTATACATGGCGGCCAGTATTAATGGTGGAGGAGGAAAACCCCGGAAAGAACCACCGACACACGAGAAGCTACTGGCAAGCTTTCTCACATACCCACATTAGCTGGGTCCGAGACTCGAACCCACGCAGAAAGAGGTGAGATGGCAGTAATCCGTAACGGAGAGCGCTTTAGACCACTCGGCCACTCGGGGCCCCCCAAGTGTGCTGGTTTCTGAGTGTGTAACTCCATACATGCAATCTTTTAGCCGTGGGCTAATTTTGGGGATTGTAATACCCAGTGTTTTGGGATTGTAAATATAATTTGTATGATATCTGTTCTTTGTTTTCATCATTTTTCTATTTGAGTAAAATAACTCATTTTTCACTATTTGAGTGAATTCATTTTTTACCATTTGAATAAAACACATCATTCTTTTCGTCGTGTGAAATTACTGCGAATCATTCAATTTTGTCCTTGTACTAAGTAAGGTCATTTATTTGTATTTTCATTTTTTGTTGCATTATTAGGTTCGTGCCGATTATGTTGATTTGTCCAATATTTGGATCTTATACACGCACGTATTAATCATAATTATTTTCTCATTCAGGTCATTCTTCGTTAAACATTGTATTTGTATCACCATCAAAAGTGTTCTGTTATAAATCCGAAATCCAACCCGATTATCTTGTTACAAGCATGTACGTTGGAACTAACAATGGACAAATCTCAATTTAGTGTTCTATGAATAGAGTTCTTGGTGAACCAATATGAAATAATTTATAATTACCAAAATTACATCCCCAAAATGCAATTACTATTTACTCAGTAGTCAAAAGGAACATTGGCTCCTATTGGATAAATTACTGTAATTATAAAGCATGTTCTCTCCACTCTTATGTGTTTTTGACATTATACAAAACACCAGATACTATTTTACAACATTTATGAAATGGTTTGGCGAAATTAAACATATTGCAGATCTTGGGCTGAAGTAGGTGACGAAACTAAGAAATTATACTTAATATCCCCTTAGCAGAAATGTATTCAGAGCTTGGATTAAATTTTGTAAAACTTAGAATTGGATTATCTTATGGTTAAATCTAATCATATGGGAAAATAAAAAAATATGTAGGTTGCAGATACAACAGTGTTTGATGTAGAAGTTTATAAGTGATATCATGGATACAGTTAACGTCAGTATATATAAAAACGTGAAGACACTAATATTGACAAGGTAAAATCAATTACTCTTTCTGGGTCATTGTAATAGTTGCAAAAGGAGATTAAGAGATTCAAATTTATAATTTATAAAAAAACAGTTCTTGTTCTTATACTTCATCCGTTTATATCAACATATATTGAGATATTATTAAAAGGTGCAAACGGGTGTAAATATATGACTCACATTCCAAATGATAATATGTTAATACCTAAAAAAATAAAAAATAAAAAATGAATTAATTGCTGGGGATCTTATTTTGCTGTTTCTAAACATTCTAAACCAGAGGTATGGAAACTAATTTACCGACATATATTTAAAATCAAATGGATACTTTTAATTTATTATCTGTAAACGCTACTTAAACGATATATATATATATATATATATATATATATATATATATATATATATATATATATAATCGGAATTTTTTTCATAGTAAACCGAAATCTCTGCACTCCGAATAGCGAAACATTTTCAAACCAAAATTTCTATTTCAAAGAAAAAAGGAAAAATGACCCATATAACCAATCTTATTTTAAATTTGGAAATGAATTGTAGCTGCTCATTTTCTTACCCGCTGGACCAGATTATTTATTGCTAACAAATACTGCCTGATTCGGAACCAAATATCTCTTCTCAGAAAATAATGTCATTATTATTATTATTATTATTATTGCTGTTGTTGTTGTTCAGGTAGAGTTCCGTTCACGTATTTGGTGTGAACCACGTGCTGAATGAAATAAGACGTTGAAAAAAAATAATGCAAAAAACACTTTCGGAACAGATACGTCAGTCTCTTAACACCAATGAGTCAATGTTCATACCTTACAAAATGAAATGTCGACAGCAAAAAGGTCCGGCGGATGGCGTACACCTGGCGCTTGAGGTCTCTATCTAAGCAGAGATGGGTGCTGTAGATACCTTAGAACTCTCAATAACAGTGAGTGATAAATGTTCGCATAGACTGTCGACCCTTCACACGTGACATCATTGCCAGCCCAGCTGGTAGCATTGCTGAGATATTTACTATTTAGTTTATAGGGTTTTAAGATGATGAAAACAAATGATTTGAATCACATGAAAATAATATTATTATTGTATCTGTATACACATTTTGATCTGTATGTGCTGAATGTGCCTCATTAAAATGTATTTGAAGATGCCAGTTTTAAGGAAACCTTATTGGGAAGAAATTGTCAGGCTGTTCGCAATGGACAGAAAGAGTTTTACTTGGAACCTTAGTGCGAAGGGTCTCTATCGACTCATGATATGGTCACCCCTGCTCAGAATTTATAGGAGGCGATGTCAACTTCGTACCCATTCATTAATTCGACGTTTCAAAAGTTCCCGCCTGAAAATGCAAAATGCTTTCAGTGATACTCAACACGATAAGCTAAGTGCGATAGTATTCAGATATATTCCATCAACAGGTCAAGTGCATTCCTATGTAGAGATCGTTGTCCTAAATTTGCATTTTTATGTAACAACATAAATTGACTGCTCTGGTTTTTCTTCCGTATTTCTGTATATTATTCTTGTATACTAGTATAACATAAAATGTATTGTGAACTATACAAGAACCAACATGATATATCGATATTTCCGTGCCATCCTTTCTTTAGAAAACTTCAGCAATTCAATAAGTATTTATAACATCAAGAAAAAGCTTACTTCCAAAACGTTGTGTAATATTTCCCTGTGGAAGCCAGACGAAAACCAGAGGATAATTTGCCCAAATACGCCAGAATTATATCCAAATACTGGCTATATATACCCAAACATTAATCCAAATACGGAATACCCAAACACACACAAACATATACCCAGGAAATACACAACAAGCACACGCGCAAGCACACACATGTCAAACTTCTGCACATATATTTACAAAAACAACTCAAGTTTGATCAAAGTATATCAAAATACGATCTAACATACAACCAATTAAAAATAAAAAAATAAAAACTTTTACAACTTATTTCCTTTACCGGACCTTAGTTTTGCGATGAAAATGTCATCGCTTTCCAAGAAACAAGTAATTTTAAAAGGCATATTTGCAGAGCTGTCATAAATTTATTATGAGATATAACAGCCTTTAAAGTACGTATATCTGTCTGCATTAACAGCATGGCAGCACAATAGAGGTTATATGGAGCCGAATTAGGGGTAAGTTTTAAAAATGAAGAAATGGGAGAAAAGGTCAACTCTAGGAAGACATTGCCTCCCAAATTATAAAAGTAAAGAAAGTAAAAGATAAATGCAGAGGTGTTCAAAATCTGTATAAAGGTATATGAAAAGGTGAAAGGTTAAACATATCAAATCTAGCACTAGGCTCAATATTTGCTGTGTAAACCAACTTCCAACACAATGTAAACTGGAGAAAATAGAGTCCCTGAATTTCAGACGTAATGGCTGTCAGAATAAAAAAGGAATTGCTTGCTTGTCCTTTTTAAAGGAATTTTAAACCCTGTACACACAATATCAAGTTTAATAAGAAGAAGCACAAGAAGTTGTAAAGTAAATCATATTGTACTAGTAAACGTACTAGTAACAATACTACATGGTTAATTCCCAAACATATGCATTAACAATATCCTATTTCCCACCACTGATTTTGTGATCTCTAAAACCTGATGTGGCAACAATAATACATAGCTCTCCGCCAAACCCATGTAGTAACAATACCCTATGTCTAGGCATTGATTATTCTTCAAAATCTGATGTAGTAACAATACTACATAGCCTTCCCCCAAACACATGTAGTAACAATACCCTATTTCTAGGGCACTGGTTTTGTGATTTCCAAGCCAGATATAGTAACAATACTACATAGCTCTCCACCAAACCCATGTAGTAACAATACCCTATTTCTAGGCACTGATTTGTTTTCTTCAAAATCTGATGTAGTAACAATACTACATAGCCTTCCCCCAAACACATGTAGTAACAATACCCTATTTCTAGGGCACTGATTTTGTGATCTCCAAAGCCTGATGTAGTAACAATACTACATAGCTCTCCCTCAAACCCATTTAGTAACAATACCCTATTTTTAGGGCACTGGTTTTGTGATTTCCAAGCCAGATGTAGTAACAATACTACATAGCTACCCCCCAAACACATGTAGTAACAATACCCTATTTCTAGGGCACTGATTTTGTGATTTCCAAACCTAATAGTAACAATACTACATAGCTCTTCAGCAAACCCATGTAGTAAAAAATACCCTATTTCTAGGGCACTGGTTTTGTGATTTCCAAACCTTATGTAGTAACAATACTACATTGCTCTCTGTTGACATAATATTACTTGCAAATGTAGCATTTCTACATTGTTATACTTGAAATCCTTTTGTAAAAATGTTGTTCCTAGGAGACTGCATTGTTCTGAAGCTGTCATCAACAAGCCTGGTTTAATGGTATGGCCAGTAATTATACAGTCTAGTTTAGATTGTTGAAGGTGCTATTTATAGAACTTAGAAGATATTCAGTATATTGAAGTACTTGTACACAACATTTTAATCATCATGAAATATAGATATTTTCAACAGTAATGTAATGCACAATTTCTTTCTCATGTAATAGAATTAAAATATCACTAGCATCTCATGCTGTTATTTCTGGTAGTTCTTCCATATAAGGCTGATATTTGGGTAATTCTTTCCTTAGGAGGCTGTTAGTTTCATATAAATTCTGTTCTGCTCTTCCAGCGATCTCTTTTCAACATATAGCCTACGCATAGAGTCATTGTCTCCACTAATACAGAATTTTGTCCCCATCAGTTTTCTGAAAAGATAAAATAGTTTATTTGAAAACATTGCAGACACTAGCATGGAAATTTTGTTAATACTATTTTGATCACCATGCACATAGCATACAATATGACCTTTAAAACAATATATGGTTATAGGGTGCTCTCAACAGCTTCCAGGAGCTTACCCAAGGGCATCACTGGAGAATGGAAGACCCAAGTGTGTAGTTATGAAGCCTATTACGTATGCCATCTTTCAGATCTCCACCTGCATTTCTTAAGAACCTACATTAAGTATGTATGTATCAGCATACATATAGATGGATGGACAGGCTGGATCGTAAATGTCTGTGTGTGATTTGGATTTTTAAAGTAGCTTTAACCATTTTTCAATCATATCGCTACAATGCCCACAGTGTGGCAGTTTGTATAGATGTTGGGGCATGATGTCCCACCCAGTCACTTTATCCTGACACCAGATCAAGCAGTCTTAACACTAACCTCTTAATGTGTTGGCAGGATCATATAATATCTGCCTTTACAAAAAGCAGAATAATACATTTATTATGAAAACTGAATATAAACTTCTAAAATATTTTGTAATATTTAGTAGTGAGAATATTTTCAAGATGGCCTTGATCGATTTAATATTAAATTATTTGATTTACCCAGTTTACATTCAGTATCTGTTAGACCAGAAGTTGAAAGATTGTGTCAAGTTCCTGACTACTTTGTAGTAATGATAAGCATTAAACTGCATGCAATTGCAAAACAACACTTGATATTAAAGCCAACAGACTTCAGATTTCACATCGACAGTAATGTCCATACTCTCATGATGAACATTATATGTGAGACTTAGAGTCATTGCAGTGATGAGTTATCACATAATCTGCATATGAACTATGGCAATTATACAACAAGTCAAGTTAATTAAATCATGGTTTAAGAAAATTTCCTAACCTGTTTTAACTTCAGGTGATGAAAACTTTGATTCCACATGTCTAAAAATGTTGACCGACTAACTGCATGGATCATTTGTTTTATCATGCAGATTCTGCTCGTATATTGTTAATTTTTTAGATTTGTAAGGCAGCATCATATCACCATTAACTGTCATTCTGTCAGCATGGTGGTATGCATAATCCTGAAGCCAAGATATTGCATGTTCTCTTCCTTGTCCTTTACCACTCTCTTTTCTGTATCCAGCTGAAATTGTGCCACGCTTAGATTTCTTTATGTATTTGTAATAGAAATGTTTGTCAATCCTATACAAACATCTGAAGCAAATCCACAAACACGCTTTCCATCAACCGCTCTGGTGGTCTAGTGGTTTGAGCATCTGCCTCGTATACGGGATGTCGTGGGTTCGATCCCCGGTCGAGTCATACCAAAGACTTACAAATATGGTACAGTACTAACATCTGCCTTGCTTGGCGATCAGCATAAAGATGTTAGTGTTGCGACTGGTCGGCCTGCATGCCAGGTTACTGTGACTGGGTGGGGACATCATGCAACATGTCTGCGGCATAATGCCCCAGTGCTAAAAATCACTATAAACTGTCACTCTCCAGATATCGTAGCGATATGACTGAAAAAGTGTTAAAGCTATGTTAAAAATCCAAATCACACATACACACATGCACACATGTTTTCCACCATCAGTAAAATAAGAAACATTCCTTATTTTGTCCTTCCCATCAGCTATTTTGTCAAAAAAAGCACTCAACTCTGTTTTCAAAACAATTGTTCAGTATCAATATCCTGCTTGTTTGATATCAGTTTCTGTTATCATTTTTAGACAGTAATTCACACATTGTTTTGCCTTTTGTAAGCATATTGTTACATTTTGCATAGCTTTTCCAAGCAGCTTGGAGTTACTGTAAGTTCTTAATTGTTTGCTCTTATTCGATTTGCATGTATCATCAAAGGTGTAATTATATATGCTTAAATCATAGATTTATATGCTTAAATCGTAGGCTTTAGAGTTAAATTGTGTTATAAAATGTAAAGGTTTAAATTTGTTTTTTGTTCTTTTATTTTACTTCATGTTTTGGTACAAGAACATAAACATCAGTAAAACACACTTTATAGCTAAAATGATTCAACAATGAACATTTTATCTTCAAAATACAAGAAAATTAGAATTGTTTCGGCTTTTTTAAATGACACTAAAACCCTAAGCATCACCACATGCCCTATCTTCCAGCTGCAAATAATGTCATAACTAATTAACAAACATATTTCTTGCTAAAATGCAATTCTGGATAAAGTGCATACATCTGTTGTTGGGTTTAATGCCATTTTTCAGCACATGAAAGGCTATACATGGTGGCCAGTATTAATGGTGGAGGAAGAACCCAGAAAAACCCCGGTAAGAACCACCGACCCACAAGAAGCTACTGGCAAGCTTTTACACATACCCACATTAGCCGAATCCAAGACTTGAACCCACACAGACAGGGGTGAGATGGCAGTGATCCATAACGGAGAGTGCTTATGACCACTCGGCAACTTGCATACATTTGATGTCACATGAAAACTAAGGATAACTAAGATAATGAACATCTTTATATGATGAAGTGAACATTTAAGTGGATAAGTGCATTCAGTTGTGTCACTCTCCCCGTTTTGAGGCTTAAATTGCATGCTTGAACTGGAAGCTACATCAACAGACTAACATTTATTTCTGTATTGCTGTGATGTGCTTATATTAATGGCACAATAAGAACTGTAAAAATTCTACACATACCTACATCTACAAAACGTATTGTTCCACACCACCTGGTTAAACAATAAATTATACTAAATTTTAATCAGAAGTAGGATATTGAAGAATCATATAAAATAATGTAACTGCTAACTGCTACATCTGAAGAAAAAAAATGGTAGATATTACAATTAATTACAAGCAGAATAGATAAAATCCTCAAATACATTGCATTTATTTTAAAGTTTATAAATATTTTGTGGTATAACATTTAAGATGCTACATACCTTGATACCTTTAGTAAATGATGGGTTTTTCATCTGGATATCCATGAAGCAACTTCTTGAATATGCTGGTTTTGTAGAAGTTATTGATGATCCAAATCCATCAACATCATCTTGGGCATGTTGTCATCTTGAAAAGTGTTGTGTTCCTCTGCAACTGATGTATCTGAATCATCATGACTTTTTGACAGATCTTCTTGCAAAGAACTTCCCAATTTGTCAATAAGTGCTGTACCCAGAACTTCAATACTTTTGGATATAGCATTATCCTGCCACACATAATTTTCCATTAATGAGGTTCATAAAGCATTATTACTTTCAGTTTCATAATTGTTTTCCATGGAATTGCCTACTTCATCAAAGTCCAAGTCTGTTTCACTGACCATTTCAGTGTTATATGGCAATACATTCAAGGATTTACTTCAGGCGGCTTATAATACTAACCCATTTAATAAGCCATATGTTTACATTTACTGCTAGATATTAGCAGTTAAAATACAAAGCACTGGGCATTGCATGAATCAAATATAGCATAGCTAATGTGAATAATTGGATTTTATCCAGTCCTTACCCTTCTAAATTGTTTTACAACTAGAGAGCCAATTGGGATCCCATTCATTACCCAACAGGTGCTGACATTTAGTTTGATACTCCCATCATCAGTTCTCAGACACTAGTTAATTGTACAAATATAGTCCAACATAACCCACATGTGTCTTGCTATGTCAGGCAAAAGAACTGCTCTGCCATTCTTGGTAACTGCTATCTCAACAGCTGTAAACTTTGATCTTTTCACACAAGGGATTTGTCTCTCCATTTGAAGTAATTATAAAATAACTTTACCAAACCTGAGTTTTCTCCATAATGCAAGTGGGAGGGGGATATGCTTTCCTTTATTCTTGAAACACTCAATTTCCTTGCATGCACTCTGATTAGAAGTATATTTAAGATGGAATAATTTTTACAACAGATGTAGACAGAAATGGGGTTGCATTTCTGTCCTACAGAATAATGATTACATCATATGGACAAGAACTTTGAGTATGTATGTATGTATGTATGTATGTATGTATGTATGCATGCATGCATGGCACATCTGCCAGTAGCTTCTCGTGGGTCGATTAATTAATTAATTAAATAATTAATACTGGCCGCCATGTATAGCCTATCATGTGCTGAAAAATGGCGTTAAACCCTACAACAACAAAAACAGCAACAATGGCACATCTGCACTATCATAGCCACCACACAGAGCCAGGTTAATTAGGTAGTAATATTTGTTAAGTTTAATTTGCTGATAATTGTAACTGATGAGATAATCCACTCTCAGATTTGAGCAAATTCATGTGGGTGCACTTAGGACTGATTGAATGTAATTTAAATTGTATTTGAAACAACTTCCAAACTCAATATCAAGCCCTAATAGTCAGGGTTGGTTCATCATGCTAAAACTATTATACACATAGGTAGACCATCTCCAGTCATATCCTAAACTTCAAAGCCTAGAGACAAGAAACGTTTGGAGGACATGTGCAATATTATTAATACATCAACTCATCCATATATCCAGGATTGCATAATCCCTAAACTTTCATCAAAATACTCAAGATAACTACTAGATTTACTTTGTTTTTTTTTGTTTTGGAAAACAGTAACTTTTCCAAGTCTAGACATATATTTGTTCATTCAGAAAGTGCTCTTGTTCTTACATCTTAACAAATCTCTCTCTCTCTGTCATTAAGAATATATTTCAACTCTAATGGTTTTTCACACACTTCTGCTGGAACTAAGGCCAGCAAAGCAACAAATTTATTAAAAAAATATATGATTTTAAAATAAATTTTAATCTTTTTCAAATAATCTTGCTAAAATATTTTTCTTATAAAATAAATGTTGAAAAGGTAAATGTGTAAAAAAAACATCGAACAAATATTCTCATGAAGGCAGTCACAGTCTCTAGGCTGAAATTTTGTTTTGAAATCAATTTCGTTACTTCTTTTTAACTGCTGAATGTGGTAACCATCTCTGATATTCTTCAACAATAACACCATTTTCAATTTAACTGCTATGGTGGACATATTGGAATCCATATTGGCATCATTATTATTTAGGACCAACAAGACATCATAAGAAGTCTTTTGGTGGAAATCCCATGTTGATATTACTTTCTATTTTGGAGGAGAACAATCTGGTGTATGCTTTTCATGTTAATCTTTAAATAATCCCAGCCCTTTTTTTTTAAACATATGGATAACAAGTTGGTTCACTATATGAATTTGTGGAAAGCATTATCATATTAATGTCTACCATTTTTTTCTTTAAATCAGAAAATAGTTTATTCGCATCATACTAAAAATATTTACAACTCGCTCTCTCTCTCTCTCTCTCTCTCTCTACATTATTTGATTGGCCAGATATTTAATATAAACGCTTCATTGGTTGTTAACACCTGCTGTGCATCCAACTGTGTTTTGCTAACATCATCAGCATGCTAAACAATTATGAGCTCACAGTTAGCAAATTCCTCAGTAAGGAGAGTGCATGGATCAGATGTTTACAGTGATAGTGTGTTTGAGCCCAAAAATCTTCTTTATACCCATAAAATAACAAAGTTTTGTATGGACACTTCATTTATAATGCTATGGAAAGTAGAAGAAAGTAGGTTTGGATTACTGAACTATAATTTATACTCTGGAAAGCCAATATGCAGCTAGCAAAACTGCACCAGAAAAAGAAACCAAATAACTCTAAGAAACTACCCCTCCCTCACCTGTGAAAAGCCATTTACAATGGGCTAGTAATAAGGACACAAGCACCCCCCCCCCCATGCAGTGGCCCAAATTCGCTATTTAAAACCCAACAAACCCAAACACATGTACTAAAGTTATATTAGCACCCCATGACTCGGTTCCAGCATTTGCTGGTAAAGAGTTGGAGGTGTCACACTGTTGTTCATTTCTAAAGGTCATGGTTTGTAATTTATGTATTCCCCGTTCTCCCAATTTTGAATTTCATGTATGCATTTTTTTCCTTCATGTCAGGTTGTTCTTTGTTTCATTTTGTCATATTTTTTGAGTTGTCCCTGCATGCTGGTTGTGAGATCTACTCCATTACCACCCGATACGTAGGTCAGTTTCCATTATCAGGTCAATACTTGCAAACACTAGTGCTTGTGAGCGTTTTCTTGCCTTGAACCTTACATGCATAAAGGGCCCCTGAGTGGCCAAGTGGTCTAAAGCGCTCTCTGTTACATATCACTGCCATCTCACCTCTGTTAGCATGGGTTCAAGTCTCAGATTCGGCCAATGTGGGTATGTGAGAAAGCTTGCCAGTAGCTTCTTGTGGGCTGGTGGTTCTGTCCGGGTTTTGTCTCGGGTTCTTCCTCCACCATTAATACTGGCCGCCATGTAAAGCCTATCGTGTGCTGAAAAATGACATAAAACACTACAACAACAACAACAACAACATGAATGAAACTTAGGATCGAACTCATTTTCCTTTGCAGAAGTCCAGGGTTAAAGTTTCCGCTCCCATCCCCATTTTGTTATCATTATTATTTTGAAGTGAACTGCCATAGTCATTAAAGTCCGGTGTGGTGCTGTTTGTGTGTGTTGTGATGTTATGTTATGTGTTATGTGATTTGGATTTTTAACGTAGCTTTAACAATTGTTCAGTCATATCACTACAGTGTCTGCAATGTGGCAGTTTATAGTGATGTCTAGCACTGGGGCATCATGCCGCAGACATGTAGCATGATGTCCCACCCAGTCACATTATCCTGACACCGGGCCGACCAGTCCTAACACTAACCTCTTAATGCTGAGCGCCAAGTGAGGCAGCTGTTAGTACCATTTTTGTAAGTCCTTGGTATGACTTGGCCGGGGATCGAACCCACGACCTCCCGCATCCGAGCCGGATGTTCTAACCACTAGGCCACTGGAGCGGTGTGTTGTGATGTAACTGTATGCTTAAAAAAGATCATTAGAAACTAATTTAGACACATAGTGCCTCTAATACAATGTGCAGGAGAAAGTGGGCCGAAATCCCGCCAGCTGACGACAGATGGAAGACAGCAGGCGGTGAAGCCAAAATCAAATTACGAAACAAGACTGATAAGTGCGCCCACATAAACACGCAACCTAATGATGAATGATAAACACAGAAGGATCTAACATTATGACATATACAAGATAGTCATGCAAAATACCACAGGGGAGAATTAACAGAAAATAACCAAGAAATAGAGCACTAATTACAAACTAATTCTTAAACATAGGGCGAAATAAGAACAAATGAAACTTTTGAAACCAGAATTTTCTTTACCTTGCCTACAATAAAAACATTTGATACCCATGACAACAAAAACAACATAGTATATCTCCCTGGAAAAGCCATCTCAGGATGTGCTGGTTGAGAGGACATCAGACCACCTTCAAGCAAAAAATTGCATAAGAAAAATCATCTTGTCTATGGAAAGCCTTCTAAGGTGGCTAGTAAAATTACACCAGAAACTCTTCTGATTAGCATATTTTCCATCACGTCAGCATGCTGGAAAATTTCAAATGTATATAATTTTAATCATTCTTAGTTGAACAATCTTTTGCCATCACACTAAAGTGGATTTGGAATGGGCATACTGATATACGGATATAAGGACAGAAATTTCTTGAAGGACACAAGCAAAATAAAAAGGCACAAGGAAGACTTGTAAGGGCTCGAACTATGTGATTAAGGAAGATATAATGAAGGCAACATATGACTTCACGGTAAAAGTAAAATATGAATCTTTGTAAACTGTCATTTTTGTAATGGAAGAATAATGGGAACATGAATAATGATAAAAACTCAGATTCTAGATGAGAGAAAACCTGTCAAAACTAAAGGACCACATTCCCAAGTAAAATCTTACAGCATAGTGCAATCTGACCAAGTATGTAAATAAACTTATAAATTAGTATCATATAACTTTTTAAAATGTAATATATGGAAGTGTTCCTTTCCTACAATATTTGTCTTACGTTTGATACTAAATTAAATTGTTTGTAAAATAGCTTTTTTACCTATTTAACCACTAATTGTTAGAGCATCTGCCTCGAATGAGGGAGGTCACAGGTTTGAACCTTGGACAAGTCATACCAAACACTTCTAAAAATGGTACTGACAGCTGCCTTGCTAGGCACTCAGCATTAACAGGTTAGTGTTAGGACTGGTTGGCCTTAAGTGTCCGGATAATGTGACTGGGTGAGACATCATGCTTCATGTCTACTGTATGATGCCCTAGTGATATACATCCCTATTAAATGCCACACTGCAGACATCATAGTGATATTACTGATTTTTTAAAAAAAGCTATGTTAAAAATCCAAATCACACACACTCACACATTTAGCTTTCTTTCTATCTTGACAAGGAAGATACCTATTGTTAACCATGCAAAACTGTAATGGATGTCCCCAAATTACTTATTTTTTGCAATCATTATTTAGTATAACTGGAGTTCTAGCTTGTGTACTTACAAGCAGAGATAGAAAACCAGTCTGCTTTTGTTTCTACAAATCATCTAAAGGCTTACTGTCAGACTGGAGAGCAATTAAAATCCACTTCTTTGATGCTGATCATGTATTACGAAAACTGGTCATGGGTGCAAGGGACAGTTTTTATGATAAAATTTAATGTTGCATAAACCTGCCAAATAAATTTTTTAAATTAAATAATACATCAGTGAAGTCAAAGAGGGCCATAATTTTGGATAGGCATAATAAAGCAAAACATAAGAATATCACTCATTTGGCCTGATAAGTCAATGGAAATTCACAGAATAAAATGTTTTTGCACCTTATCCCCAAATTTTTACATGCATTTTTCATGTTCGAAGGCCTGCCATTTTTGAGAGCAATGTTTTGTGATGCTCACAGTGCAAACACCAGTCCTTTCCCTGGTTAATAATTCTACATTGCCTACTTAATAGCTTGATGCAAGTCAAAATATTTTGTCATCCAAGCAGTTTTTGAGATATTCTACTTGCCTTGAACAAACATGTCTACTGCTATAACTGGCTAGCTCTGCTTCCTAGATGACTATGGGTGTTTCATTGGCTACTTACTGTGCAGTGATTATATGAGGTGTACATGCCTCACATCAGTTTAAAAAAAAACCCACAAACCTACAAGACCTAATTAACAAATATATCCATATCTTTAATTATTAAACAATAATATTTTTTTTAAAAAGTCACACCACAGCCTTAAGTTAAGAAATTTGCCATGTCCACTGCATCTTTAATACCTTGAGGGCGGGATTGGGGGGGGGGGGTCGGTGAAGGGTAACCATTGGTAAGCCAAAAGCAAGATTTTTCACTAATACTAAATGAACAGCAACGAAGCAGACTACACAGGTTGCATCATTTGGATTACTGAGATATTTTAGATAAAAAGAAATTAAAAAAAGCAAAGTTAAAAAATAAGTGACAAACAAGTCATAAATACTCTTATTAAATTACTGGGCATTGGTTTTACCATTTTAAGAAGATTTAGATAGTTCACTTAAAAACATGGACAATTTGTGTTTTAGGTATCACCTGTGACTTTGTTTACTTCTTGTCTTTCCTCTTTTCTCAGTATCTTATTGACAGTATGAAACTTTGTTTTATATGTAACCAAAGAATAACAAACAAAATGTTCACTATTGCAGTTTTGGAGAAGACTGTCTATGCAAATACAGAAATAAAGTACTCAGCAATGTCAAATATCATTAATTTTAAGAGAGGGACAATGGAAGAATTATTGAGAATTGCCTCCATGGGTTTGGGAAGCCCAGTCAAAAAAGGATGTTTTAAAAACCTGAAAAAGAATGCAATACTTAATATGTCTATTGCAAGATTTGCATATTATAAAATGATGGGAGACATATTAGATCATGTTTGGTTTATGAATGTATCTTCAATTCCTTTGCATCCAACTCAAGGGGAATACATTTTTTTTTTACTAAACAATAACTTTCAGTTTTCCATACACAGAGTAAAAGCAGATGTAAATGGCAACAAGATAGTTTTGGATATTTCAGCTAACAATCACAGGTATACACTTATAAACAAAGAATATATAGTTTCACAGTATGCAGATGACACCACTCTCACCCTGGATGACTTTTCAAAGTCCCTTAAGTCAACTCTGTATGTTATCTACTAATATTGTAAATTTTCTGGACTCTGTATAAATAGTGGAAAAAAAAATTAAATGTGTATTTATATAAAGTCCAATAAGGTACTGTGAAGAATATCATTTAGATTGGAATACATCTTATTTTAGGTATGTAGGTACATGTATTACATTCTGTATAGAGTTAAACAATATGGTCAAGCTTAATTATGAAAGCAAATTCAGAGAAGTTAAATATTTACTTTTACAGTTGTCGGTATGGCCTTGTTTATTTGATGCTTTTGTTGTTTTTGTTGTTGTTGTTGTTTTTGTAGGGTTTAAAGAAATTTTTCGACACGTGGTAGGCTATAGATGGTGGCCAGGATTAATGGTGGAGGAAGAACTGGGAAAAACCCTGGAAAGAACCACCAACCCACGAGAAGCTATTGGCAAGCTTTCTCACATACCCACATTAGCTGAATCCGAGACTCGAACCCACGCAAACAGAGGTGAGGTGGCAGTGATCCATAAGGGAGAGCACTTTAGACCATTCAGCCACTCGGGGCCCCTAATGCTTTTGTTGAAAGGAAAAGAAACATTTAGCAGTTGTATATACACATCAGTAAAGTAGAGTAATTTCAAAGGTAATAATGCAGTAAATTGTTAAAGTGCTCTTTGTCTCATATGAGATTAGTAATAAGGGAAAATAATTATTGAAAATAGTAACAGAATGCAAATATTGTCAACTTTATAAAGCTTGTAATAACAATCAAATGTTTAGTCTAGTGATAACATGCAAATGTGCATGACCATATAAGTATATGTGTGTATATTGTCTAAGTGTTTGTGTTGATATATGTTTGTATGCTAAATATGTGTACATGTAGAAAATGCTTATAATAAACATATGCTCTTTTTGTCACTCTCACTCTATTCTTTTTGTTTTGCACCATCTTTCCTTAAGAGACTGACATATTTGTATCCCTCTTTTTTTTTCCTTCTGTACAGCAGCCAATATTAAGTTCGGTATTGGGCTTAGAATGTAATGCTTTATAGTAGTGTTAACCAATACTCCCTGTAAAGTAATGTGCCACAATGAATTATGATGTAGTCCGTCAGATGGTTCCCTGAACAACTGTAGTCTATGTTCAAGGAAATATAAAAACAAATGACCCTTTCTTTTATGGCAGTGGTGTTTTCCCAAATTGTTCTGTTAGAATTGTTGGCATAAGGTTGTATGACATTTGTGCAAATCAACTTTCACAGATGCATACAAAAGTTTTGAAATTTTGGAATGCAAGATTTTAGCTTGGATGCTACATGTATTTGGATCCCTATCTTAGGACAATATTTACAATCCTGTTATCATTATTCATATTAATTATTTAATATATTTTAAAATTATATAATGTGATCAGCACATTGTAATGCCAAATGTTACCTACCATGTGTTTGGTTATTTGATCTGATGCACATATACTTATTTTTACAAAGGTCATTCTTTACCAGTAATGTTTCTTTTTATTGTCATAGTAATGTATTTTTTTATTAGGATCTTACTTTTGTTGACAATGATATAACCTAAGCCCAGTTCACAAACATACTGAAATTATTGTAATATTATGTACTTTAATGTACACCATCTATGATGTAACATAGATTTGATACAGAGAGAGAGCTTAGTTTGCAGGTTGGATACCGGCCTATGCCACCCTGGGTTAGCATGATATAGAGAATAATGTCTGAGGCCCAAAAAGTAAATTTAATATTGCATTATTATATATATATATATATATATATATATATATATATATATATATATATATATATATATATATATATATATATAAATTTAGGATTTAAAAACAATACTCCAGGAGGAAAAAGTGATAGGGGTCAGCAACAAAAAACAGAGATGGTCAGCCAACCAGAAACACAGATATTTACTTTTTCTTGCCTAATGTAGTGATTTTTGCTGAGATGTGGCTTAAGCATATTATTCTAAATGATGAAATACAGGAAGGAAAGGTTACACTTGAGTGTGATGCAAGCATTAAAAAAAAACAACATTCAGAATGTTCTAAAGTGTAACTTGGACATTTCTGACCTTGAATGTACATGGTTAGAACTAAATAATACAGGGAAGAAGGTAGTAGCTGCATGAATATGATGATCACCTAATTATAACATAGCTGCTTGGGAGGAACTTGAATTTAGTATAGAGATAGCCCAATCCACTAAACTTAATCATTTCATTTCAGTAGATTTTAACTGAAAAAGTCTCTCCTTCCTGAATAAAAGAAATCACTGTTTTGAAACTTAAACTCAGTTAATGTGTAAGGATATAGGAATGGTCCCAAATTTGGTTGGCTACATTTAATTCAAAGAAAACTGAATTAAATCTAATACAGTATCACAAAAGGTACTCAAACTATCCAAGTATGTATACATGGCTGAAACAAACATGCAAGAAATTACTTAATGTATACATATGGGTGTTATCTTTGTTAGTGATTCCTCATTGTACACACATACTCAATATATTCCTGATAAAACCTGCAAGGAAGTTTAAAACTTGAGAAAGTTTCAAATACAAACCAGATTGATTCTCCTTGGAAAAATGTACACAATGGTTATATTTTATAAAGTTTTGGCTGAACTGTAGTCTCATTTTGTTGAACCTAGGACTAATAATGACTTAATGGACACAATGATTTTTGTGTTAACATACATATATACAGATCTAGTTAAAGCATAATAAAGATGGTATTCCTTAGTAGATATGAATGTAATAGTGCCACTGATGTTCTTGTTTCAGTTTTTGTTTTTGTTTTTATTGACCTTAAAGAATGCAACACGGAGCATACATTCTATGAATTCTGTAATTTTCATAAGTAAATGATAGCTATTTTAAGTAAATGTATGACCAGGTATGTGTATCTGCCAAAAGAGAGAGTCTCATTGCACCAAGAATGACAGTCACATTGCAGTAAAGAATGACAGTCACATTTCAACAAGAATGACAGTCACATTGCAGTAAAGATTGACAGTCACACTACAGTAAAGAGTGACACTCACATTTCACCAAGAGTGACAGTCACACTGCAGTAAAGAGTGACACATTTCACCAAAAGTGACAGTCACACTGCAGTAAAGAGTGACACATTTCACCAAGAGTGACAGTCACACTGCAGTAAAGAGTGACACATTTCACCAAAAGTGACAGTCACATTGCAGTAAAGATTGACAGTCACATTACAGCTTAGGAGTGACAGTTACATTGCACCAAGGGTGTGTATCACATTGTTGTAAAGAGTGACAGTCACACTGCACCAAGAGTGGGTCACACTGCAGTAAAAATTGACAGTCACATTGCACCAGAAGTGACAGTCACACTTATTAAAAAGTGATGGTCAAACTGCAGTAAAGAGCAAGTCTCCTTGCAGTAAAGTGTGACAGTCACATTGGAGTAAAGAGTGAAAGTCACATTGCACTAAAGTGTGTGTGTGTGTATGTGTCATTTGGATTTTTAATGTAGCTTTAACAATTTTCCAGTCATGCCGCTACGATGTCTGTAGTGTAGCAGTTTATAGTGATGTCTAGCACTGGGGCATCATGTCACATTATCCTGACACCAGGCCAACTAGTCCTATCACTAACCTCTTAATGCTGAGAGCCAAGTGAGGCAGCTGTTAGAACCATTTTTGTAAGTCTTTGGTTTGACTCGACTGGGGATTGAACCCATGACCTCCCGCATCCAAGACGGATGCTCTTACCACTAGGCCATCGGAGCAGTGTGCAGTAAAGAGTGAGTCACATTGTACTAAGAGTAACAGTCAGCTTGCAGTAAATTACTTAAGTGGAAGTCCATAATTCATTAGAAAACAATAAATGGTTAATTGCAATCTACAAAACATGTACAGACTGTGAAATGGTGAGAATTACAGCAAATTCAATTTCTAAAATCAAGTGAAACATATATGTTACTCCTGCTGACACAAATGTAATATACTCTTGTGTTTGCATGAAGTTCAGGCATGTATAATACCTTTAATTAGTTCGCCGTTTTATCCACCATTGCATTCAATAATCAGTAACAATGATACCATGATTTTCAGAATCACTGCAAAGTTATAACACTTGTGCATGTCTAGTTTTAAAATGACTAGTAGACACACAAACCTTAAGATATCATATTACTACATACTACTGCATACAGTATGAGCAAATATATTATTAATATTATTAATATTACTCTGTATCATACCTAAGAATTAGTTCACTGTTTTATCCACCATTGCTTGCAATAATAAGTAACAATGATACCATGATTTTCAGAATCACTGCAAAGTTTTAAAACTTGTGCCTGTCTAGTTTTAAAATGACTAGTAGACACACAAACCATAAGATATAATGTTACCACTGCATACAGTATGAGCAAAGATAGTATTAATATTAATCTGTATTATATCTAAGAATAGCAGACAATGGGATATGTAATGCATTTGGCTTTATCCATGGCAGATATATTAATTAGACTGCTTCATTTCATCACAGGCTTTTGAAGAAATCCAGACTGTGAGTGAGACATTTTATGCAAATTTTCAATCTGTATGTACAATTTGTACAGCTAGTTAAATATGCTTAGTGTTATGAAGTAAGGTTGAGGGATAACTCACTGTTACCAATTTTTTATATGATTAGCAATAATATCTGAATGATCAGCAGTCATTCCAGGTAATCAATACAGTACTAATACATATGACATAAAATAGCCATCACAAAACCCAAAACATTTAGAATTGAATGTTATTTGGGTTCAAGATAGAGAGATTAGAGGAAATTGAGATTAGATTTCGGTTCAAACCTTTAAATGCATCAGAAAAACACTTTTTTAAAACATAGTTATAAGCTATCATGAGACTGACCTTCTTGGATATATTTTCATATAATTTTTACATTTGGATAGAGAAGTGATCTATTATTTGTTTGCAAAACTGACAAGACACAATCTTAAACCTATTTGTTAGGATAGTTTATGACATCAGCACTGTTTAGAGGAAAAGATACTGTTTGCTACATGTAATTGCATTAAATAAACTGAACCAATCAAAATTACTATATTGTTACTATACATAATCATTTATTGTAGCAAGATATTGTTGTCTGCAAGCGTGTTTGCTAGAAGCACACTGATGCAGAAAATGTCATACAGTTTGAAAAAATAATAGCTGCAGCATTATAAATTTTAGTACAATGCTTATTTTGTTTATACTGGAGCATACATCAATGAGAGAGAGAGAGGAATGGGTACACAAAACTTGTGAGGGCTGAGTGTTTTTTGGCTTAAAATTCATTTTGGTATGACAATCATATTAGACTAGACATGGTTCTGTATGTAAGTGGTTATGCCTGACATACTTGCTTGAAAATAATTCAATATGGTTCTGATAGCTTTTACTTGAATGCCTTTACTAAACAGCAAGTTCCAATCTGTTATTTATTGTACATTTTTATACAGGTGTAGGGGAGTCATGCACATGAAATTGTTGATTATGTTTAGATCTTTATTGTCATCTTCTCTAAACAAAGGCTGACTGGGAACTACAAGCACTGATGCTTTGAAAACCATGCAACTAAGGCAGGTGCTATGATAATTAACAGAGATTGATGTATCATTGGACAATCAGGACCAGCAAATATATTTAGTAACACAGATTAGAGATAACTGTGGTTGATACTTGTACTAACAGCTGAAATAATTTTCAGCCTAACACCCTGTGTGATAAGGATATCTTCATTAACTAATTCCCATGGGTCAATGTTGAACAGTCAGTGTTTGAACCATTCTGCCTCTAATGTTAACCCTCTCCATCTGAAAAGAGCATCAATCTGAATATAGAATGAAGATAAGATATGGTATATCACTCAGCTGACAACTTATGCTGGTGTGACAAATTATGTGTGTGTGTGATTTGAATTTTTAATGTAGCTTTAACAATTTTTCAGTCATATCGCTATGATGTATGATGTCTGCAGTGTGATAGTTTATAGTGATGTCTAGCACTGCAGCACCATGACGCAGACATGTAGCATGATGTCCCACCCAGTCACGTTATCCTGACACCAGGTCAACCAGTCCTAACACTAGCCTTTTAATGCTGAGTGCCAAGCGAAGCACCTGTTAGTACCAACTTTGTAAGTCTTTGGTATGACTTGGCCGGGGATCGAACCCATGACCTCCCGCATCCAAGGCAGATGCTCTAACCACTAGGCCACGAGAGCGGTCTTGAACAATGTAACCATTTGTAACTATAATCAATATAACTACCATTGCAAATCTTTTAGAAAAGTAATCTCTAAATGCAATTGGGAACAAGAATTATGAAGTAGAAAAATTCATATACAAGTTATCTTGACAATGAAATGATGTTCACAGTGATAAGACAGGGCATGGCATACAATAACTTGATTTTATATATCAAGGTAGGTACTATAATGAGTTGATAAAAACACAGAGGTTAATTTTGTTTTCCTTGTTAATGTAAGTATTTGTTCTTGGAGTCTGCTTCATTAGTTATTATATTGTTGACCGACAGAGCCGGATTTTTTGTGTTTTGCTTTTGTTGGTTTTGTCAGCACCATTATAACCAAATACTTTTCCCCAAGGACACACTAAAGCGGTTAGCCCAATGCTGGCTTGAGCAGACTGTCAAAGCTTGAATGCTAGGATTATGAGTCTAATTCCCTATGAAATGAGCCATCACAGGTTGTTTTACTAGGTGAAATTACACACAAACACACACACACACACATACATACACACACAAATACATACATATATACATCCATTCTTCCATCCATCCATCCATCCATACATACATACACAAATACATACATCCATCTATCCATCCATTCTTCCATTCATCTATCCATCCATCCATACATACACACACATCCATCCATCCACACACACACACATGCACACATACATACATACATACATACATACATACATATAGTCTTTCCCATGCACAGTTACAACACATTTACATAAATACATACATAGCCAATAATGATATAGACAGAATATGTGAATTTCTTGTACTTGGAATTGTTGTAAGACAGCATGTTCAAGTACAAAGTGTTACAAAGTGTGGAAAGTATAAAATACAATGAAGTTATAATGTCCTGAACATCTAATTGGGTCAATTATATATATATATATATATATATATATATATATATATATATATATATATATATATATATATATATATATATATAATCTGTCTTCCCCATTTGTTTTTGCTTAAATGTGCTAAAATGTTTTTATTTTCAAAATCTAATTCTGAAAACTCCCCATTCAGGTGACCCTGCACAGCTACAGGGGAACAGCTGCAGAATCACATATCAACAGGTTTCTCTTTGTAGCAATTACAGTCAATTGGATTCCAACAAACTGACATTGATAATCTGAAATATGATAGCCTTCATGTCCTCCAGTCCAGTAATTGGGTTTCTCATAAAAGGCAAACTGATATCATTTTGCCTGGTCATTTCTGAAACTCCATCCTTAGTGAAGTGATATAGGGGGGCCCTTCTTTGATACAAGTCTGAGAGGGATCACACCAATAAACAGCAGAGCCAAATGGCGCAGAAAGATAAGTGGGGGATAAAAGACAATATTTTTGTTTTGAAAGATGTATTGATGACAGAAAAGAAGATACTTCCAATATATGCAACAGCAGTCAGACAACAATGCAAAGGTATGTTTTCAATGTCATGATATTTGACAATTGATTTAATATTTTCTTTTAATTTGATAGTTATATTTTCAGTTGACTTTTTTAATCTTATATAATGTAATTTCCATAAACAAAATGACATCAAACTGGTTAATTCTAAACTAGTAAATTACTTTCTTTTAAAGATGATGAATATTTTATATGAGATTTTCCAAGTCATACTTTTTGTTTTCAATTACATGTATACAGTAGATGTGATTAGCTATATCAGTTATGTATGTAAAATGTGTTGGTTTAACTGAGTTGCAGATTGAGTTTAAGCTTAAGAATGGCCATAAAGATATCAGCAAATATTCTGTCAAGGTATTTTATATACGAATTTGATGTATTGTGACTAGTACCACAATAATAACCCAAACAGACCTTTAGTCTAAAAGACAATAACATCATTAGGCTGGGTAATAAGAGTTGGAACATATTCTCCATTTGGTCATTATGAAAGATACACAGTTGCAAGTCCGGTAATGTTAAATACTTCGACCATATATTTATTCATATTTGAAGCATTTGTGGAGAATTAAGTAAAAAAGAACCTCTTCAATATATGCTATGAATATAGGATACTGGTAGGAAGAATACAAAAGACATAATTTTATATATATTGGATAAATGATTATAAAAGTACTTCATAATGAGGTCCACAAACATAGACCACACTTTAAGCAGGATGTGAGTTACCAAGGGAACTCCAAAAATTGAGAAAAAAAATCCCTTTGATACCAAGAAAACTGGGGGGGGGGAGGAGTAGTGTTATGGAACTGTGCTGTTTATTGACCAATTCCTCATTTTACATTCATGTCGATATTAATTTTTAATAACGTGCTTTTTCTAATGAACTTGTTCGTTATTCTGTTTAAATAACATTTATTTTCAAAATGTCCAACATATGAAAGATCGTTCCAACTGGTTTCAACAACCTATCACGTGTTACAAATTAATTAATTGGAATTGCGGGTTTGCAAGTTATCAGGGCATGAGTTATTGAAGGAGCGGTGTACTTTGTTAGCTTAATTCCAAATGCACACATTATTTTGCTTATAATTTTGCAAATAAATGTTAGTGATTTTTCGGCATGATTCTGACTAACTTTATTAAATTCCATTGTACAATTCAATACAAATCAATAAGGCCTAACATTTATCCCCATGATATGTATCTTTATGCCGATGTAAGTTTACAGAGGTTTACTCATTCATGTAGTGGGTCTATGAGCCTTCTGTCTTTAGGACATTTGTGACCAAAAATTCAACATTCATATGCTTTAAAGTGTATGTTTCTCAAGATTATATCCTTAATCATTTCATCTTCACAGATTTTATGCAGTTGGTTTTTAGATTAGAAGTAACAAATTAATTTTTTTCTATCTCTGATTGCAGGAAGGAAAAGGATCAGAAAGCACAGACCAAGAGTTAGCTCTTGTTGAATACACCCACAAATTTTTGTATCTGGCCATTTTTTCAGATGAAAACACTTTATATTTTGTAAAGAACCAATAGCAAAAGTGCAAAAAGAGAAATTGGCATACAGCAAAATGTCAATGAAGCTAGATAAAAAAGGCAAACATATTATATATACAGCTTATCTAGCATGTAAATTGATTGGACATGTCACCAAAGATATAATTTCAATGAAAAATATTAACAAGAAGTGGCTGGAAACTAGAATAAAAAATTACTTTAAATAAGTCTAACAATCTTGTCACTGTGGCACAAGACTGCAAAACTGATATTAATCATATGACAAAAGTAAATTGTTGTACGATCTGTGTGATTTATTTTCCTTTTGAGACCGATTTGATTCTTTCAAGACATCACTGTTTTGAGCAAAACATACAAACTTTTTCAATCTTTAATGCTAAAATATTAAACTTATGACAATCTCTATAGGAAGTATTTTGTATTGTTTTGTGAAGACAGTATATGCACACTTGTTACTGGTTGCTTCCTTACAAAGATATGATTGTGCTATTATAACCATTAGGGCTGTTCCATTTAAACATACATGGTACCCAGGGAAGGCAGTTTTTAAAAAATATATGCCATGGTACTTTGATTTCAACGAGTTCATATTAAAATTATAAGAAATTTCTAAATAGCATCTATGGGCGAGTACCCCACTTTAAAAGTGCCTTCCCTTTGTTCCACATATTTTTTAATGGAACAGCCCTTATTATCTGGAACAAATGTTCATTATTCAGTTTAAAGTGACACACTTGTCAGGTATCTATCTATGCATTGATCATGGAAAGAAGGCTTAGCATGATCTTCAGGATGACAAACTTGATGTAGGGGTGATATCTTTCTTTGTATCCAGATATTATTTCAAAATAAAATCCATAACTAGTCACATTTAACATTAGTACCTCTTGGTATAAGCAAATATCAAATGATATATAAATGTATTCAGGAATCACCTTAAATTTAATTAGGTATATGGTATGTTTGGCAATATAGTGATATTATCACATTCATATACACATTTACTGGGCGGCCAATGTGGGTATGTGAGAAAGCTTGCCAGTAGCTTCTCGAGGGTCGGTGGTTCTTTCTGGGGATTTCCCGGGTTCTTCCTCCACCATTAATACTGGCTGCCATGTATAGCCTATCGTGTGCTGAAAAATGGCGTTAAACCCTACAACAACAACAACAACATTTACTGGGAGCACACAAAATATCAAATATGTCTTCATTTGCATCATCACCTGAACATATTTTCCCAGTAGTCAAAACAAGCATTTTAAGCTGAAAAAGCTGCTGTTGTAATTGTTGTTTTGTTTATAAAATATACATTCTTATTGTATCTTTTCTGAAGGGTAAATGAATTGCATCTCAAAGTTGAATGAGAACTATGTCATTATTTTTGTCCATCTTGATTAATCTTATCAATAAAAGTGGACTTATTTTTGTGACCTCTTCATATGTGTATCATTTAACTATTGTGTTTGTGTTCTTTGAAAGCTAAAAGGAACATCGCTGAACGTTTCCACTGAATAGTTCAGTGTAAGTCTAACTTTTTAAGCTCTATCATTAGGTAACGAAAGTGTCAAAGTTGCTGCAATATTAACAGTATGCCTTTTTGACATGGACTCCCATTTTGATTAAAATGTGTCAGAAAATAATAATCGTTGTGCTTTGATCTGGGATAGAAATGTTCCCCTCGGGATTACAGATCTGCATCAGACACTCAGAACAACCTTGTATACCACTTTAAATTCTGAGCCAAGGATGGAATTTTCATAATTTACACATAGGCATATGATGGATTCTATCATTACTACCATGGACAGTCTCCACTTGGGAGGGTAGTACATTTGATAATCAGTAGAGTAATATAATAATATAATAATATAATAAGCATTTACAACTAATATTAAACACAAAGTTCAAGTCCTATAGGAATAACAACACATCATTTTTTTATATTCTGGAGGCAGCGAGGCATAGATCTAGTAATCTTACATCAGATATTTTAAACAACCAAATGAATGGTATACTGTTACAATGCAAATAGGGTAATGTTGCTATTTGTGCTTTGGAATTAACGATGTAGTATTTTTACTACACCAGGTTTTGCAAATCAAATAAGTTAGTGTTACACTGTTAAATGGAAATAGGGTAATACAACTAAATGAACAATGTAGTATTATCTCTACATCAAGTTTTGGAAATAAAGACAATTAGTTTTACAATGTGACCTAGAAATAAAGTAATCTTACTACACAAATTTGGTGATTGACAATGTAGCATATTACTACATCATATTTTGGAGATCACAGACTCTGCTTTATAATGTCACATGTAAATAGGGTAATATTACTAGATGGGTTTGGTGGAGAGCTATGTAGTATTGTTACTACATCAGGCTTTGGAATCACGAAATCAGTGCCTAGAAATAGGGTACTGTTACTACATGGGTTTGGTGGAAGGCTATGTAGTATTGTTACTACATCAGGCTTGGAAATCACAAAACCAGTGCCCTAGCAATAGGGTATTGTTACTACATGGGTTTGGTGGAAGGCTATGTAGTATTGTTACTACATCAGATTTTGAAGAAAACAAATCAGTGCCTAGAAATAGGGTATTGTTACTACATGGGTCTGGTGGAGAGCTATCTTGTATTGTTGCTACGTCAGGTTTTAGAGATCACAAAATCAGTACCCTAGAAATAGGGTAATATTACTACATGGGTTTGGTGGATGGCTGTGTAGTATTGTTACTGCATCAGGCTTGGAAATCATAAAACCAGTGCCCTTGAAATAGGGTATTGTTACTACATGGGTTTGGTGGAAGGCTATGTAGTATTGTTACTACATCAGGTTTGGAAATAGCAAAACCAGTGCCTAGAAATAGGATATTGTTACTACATGGGTATGGTGGAGAGCTATGTAGCATTGCTACTACATCAGGCTTTGGAGATCACAAAATCAGTGCCTAGAAATAGGGTATTGTTACTACATGGGTTTGGTGGAAGGCTATGTAGTATTGTTACTACATCAGATTTTGAAGAAAACAAATCAGTGCCTAGAAATAGGGTATTGTTACTACATGGGTTTGGTGGAGAGCCATGTAGTATTGTCACTACATCAGAATTTGAAGAAAACAAATCAATGCCTAGAAATAGGGTATTGTTGCTACATGGGTTTGGTGGAAGGCTATGTAGTATTGTTACTACATTAGATTTTGAAGAAAACAAATCAATGCCTAGAAATAGGGTATTGTTACTACATGGGTTTGGTGGAGAGCCATGTAGTATTGTCACTACATCAGAATTTGAAGAAAACAAATCAATGCCTAGAAATAGGGTATTGTTACTACATGGGTTTGGTGGAAGGCTATGTAGTATTGTTACTACATCAGATTTTGAAGAAAACAAATCAATGTCTAGAAATAGGGTATTGTTACTACATGGGTTTGGTGGAGAGCCATGTAGTATTGTCACTACATCAGAATTTGAAGAAAACAAATCAATGTCTAGAAATAGGGTATTGTTACTACATGGGTTTGGTGGAGAGCTATGTAGTATTGTTGCTACATCATGTTTTAGAGATCACAAAATCAGTGGTGGGAAATAGGGTATTGTTAATGCATATCTTTGGGAATTAACCATGTAGTATTGTTACTAGTACGTTTACTAGTACAATATGATTCACTTTATAACTTTTTGTGCTTCTTCTTATTAAACTTCATATTGTGTGTACAGGGTTTAAATTCCTTTAAAAAGGACAAGCAAGCAATTCCTTTTTTATTCTGACAGTCATTACGTATGTATGGACCACACCGGTTCAGTAGGTAGCGGGTTAGGTGAAACCAGAAGGCTGGCGGTTTGATTATACCTGCCACGACCAGCTAAGGTCGTCTGCTGTAGTGTATCTACTGCACGATATAAACTTTCATGTTTTGTTGTATTTGTGATTACGCATCAATCAATCCCGAGAAAGATCATTAAAAATTGTATAGAAGGAGCATAAACAATAAGTCTACAGGTGTACGGGACGGAATCCTTGATGGTGTCTCAAACGGCGAAGTATCTGCATTATAAGCATTTCTACCGTATAATTTAAACCATCTAAGTATAAAGTGAAATAAACAAAAATTTAACTAAGATACGTAAAGGTTGTTTTGCGCTCATTTATTTGCATCATTTCTTGTGGGAGGGGGTGCGAGGGGGGACTGAGGCGGAGGGGGACTTCTCTTGCCCAGACCCGACCATGCAATCATTCCAGTGCTAACTATGTTTCTTCATTCGTTGCTAAACGTAAAATAAGGAAGCTTCTATAATATTGCACAGGATCGATGTCACAGGTATACTATTATACAGTATGAATAGACAAAACAAAGTGATAATTCGTATAAAAATAAAATCGTTCTGTCTTGAAATCCCCAAGAAAAGTTAGTAGCTATTTATAAACACAAGTAATTGTAACGTGTTTTGAAAATAGCACTTGTTGTTGGCGTGAATTTTTGGTTAAGGCGAGAGAGAGAGAGAGAGAGAGAGAGAGAGAGTTAAGTAAAACCAGATTTCCGAAGTAGATCCGATGAATTCACTCAAGTATTACATGTAAGCTGTTCCAGTCAAGCCTGATCTTTTGGCTCAAGGTAGTGAAAACTGAAGTTTGCACAAATGCACAAGTTTCTCTGATCAACTACTACTACTACTACTAATAATAATAATAATAATAACAATACTAATAATATTATTAATATTGTTATTATTAACATTATTATTATTATCATTATTATTATTATTATTATTACGATGAAGGCATATATCATAAATGAGGATCATACCATAGTTTAAAAGAAAGAAACGGCTGAATTAATGTGTGTGTGTGTGTCTGTGTGTGCCCACTCGTTGCAAATACAAACGTAATTGAGTTCGTTTTGAAGTAGACCTTTACGGCACCACGGCACAGTAGTACCTATATGGTACCAATTTAAGGTAGATATTCGGAAAATGCAAAAATGAATTGCATTTAAATCCCATGATGATGAAACCCTTTAAATAAATGTAAGTAGTCTCTCTGAGCTTATTTCCAAATAAATCAGTGACAATGCTGAACAGGCAATTAAAACTTTTTTTTTGGAGGGGTGATGCTTTCTTTCTGTAAAGAGAAAAACACAAATAACTACTATATATGCGTATGTCAGTAATAGTAGCCATCATTGATTTTTATTAGAGAATTATTACATGCTGACTTGACATTCTCAATACTAGTATAAACTGGATATAAGTTTCGCCCTTTTGTCCTTAAGCAACTCTCGCAAGAAACGAGACGAATTCGGGATGAATTATTTGGATCTATAAATAATCATTGTTGGGATTTTGTTCCTAACACTAACACAATCGGGAGGAATTATTTGTATTTATAAATAATTATTGTTGGGATTTTGTTGCTTACACGTACTACGCCTATGTCACGTGATAAGAGCTCGTTAAACGAGCGCGAAATATTACATGGAAAGCGCATCCCAATACAAATATGGGATAAACGACTAAATTCCAATGAATGAATCAGTGGACAGGATATTTGGTTCCCTATGCAAAGCCCACTGATGGGTCCCAGACTGATCTATTGTGTAAAAAAATTATTCGTGGGCTCCAATTCTTTGCATAATCTCGGTATACGGTATCTTCGCCCCTGGAATGAATAAATACAACCAGTGTGTATTTGCCACTAGACTAGACTAGTATACTTGACCGTATAATAATCCATGCTAGCTCCTGATCTAGTGAGCACCCCTATATTAATAGGTAAGAAAACAAACAGGAATGGGGAGTGTTTGGGGTGGGAAAGGATTTTACCGTACAACAGCACATTGAAGGTTATAGTGTGCCAAGGCGAGTTAGGATATAAAGTGCCTGGTCTACTGGCATCTCTGTAACGGATTTGCGCTGATCCGATGGTGTTAATCGAGCCCACACATTCTTATTCTTATTCTAACTCCTTTAAATCTAAGCGAGGTTGGCTGCAAGGAAAAAAGGGGTATCAAAGAAGAAACAAGCAAAATTGAACTCGTGGTAATTTATTTATGGCTATATTAATGCAGAAAATGGCAATATTATCAGCGTTATCATCATTATCATCCTCATTTATGTATGTTTTTAAACAAGGTGAAGAAGAGCAATTTCATTATGTATGTATGGCGATCTGTATGTTTTCCTTCAAGATATTATTTTTTTATTTACTTCTTCAAAGACACAAAATCTGTTCACTTAACAACATGAGAGACAATGTGAGTAAAAAAAAAATTAAAAAATGTTGCCCCAACAAAACGGGGACAAAATTATGTTATTTTGTTCCTTTTTCATTTTGTTTAAGAAGCAGCAGAGAAAACACCGGCATTCCACCCGCACCCCAGTCCAAGAAGCCGGATTGGTTCAGTGGTTAGCGTACTAGACTTGTGACTGAAAGAGTGAGAGTTTGAATCCTACCAGTGGATCAGTCCGGGTCAGCTACCGTCCCAGTTCTAAATAGTATACTTTTTGCTGTAATGTAAACACCAAACTAAAACCCACCCACCTTGCCTAATGTTAAAATGGACGATTCCAACGTTTGTATAGGAAAATAGAACAGAGTATGTGCACTGCAGTAACAGTACAAATGATTGGGAAAACTCTTCCTTTCAATCCCATAACACATGAAGCGCACATACCGTGAGTTCCAAAGGTATTAAAATGTGAATCCAGATTCCAGTGTACCCAATAAAAATTAATAGTCCCTTTTCTCCCAAACTGCCAAGAAAGCCAAAGGACACCTTTCCAATTTTTTCAAAGCATCGAAACTAACCAGCATTGTTTCCACCCCTTCCCTCCAAAAAAGATGTATGAGGTAATACTGAATGTATAAGGATGGCATAATCATACATTATGTATCTATTAGGACAGACCTTTTGAGTAAAAGTATTAAGATTGAAAATTTTCTCTAAATTGTATTAAAAGTAATTTTAATTAAATTATATTGAAAGTAATTTTACACTAAAATATATTGAGATATATTATATATATTTGTATAATACAACTGTATGCTATTTTTTAAAGATCGCGCTTTACGAGTAGATGCAGAAATCCATAAAATACATTTCTCTTGTATCTAAAGGTCATAAATTTAGATTTGGTGGGAAGCTGCTGTACAGGAAAACTATAAAATCAATAATGGATGAGTTAAGCGAGATGATTCACATGGTTTCCGTGAGAAAGAGAGCTTTGTTCTGATCCGAAATGAGCGAAAAAGAAAAACTGCTTATAAATAGAGAAGCAGATTTAAGCAGAATCTGTTCGTTCCTCGAATCAGAACAGCTCTGAGCTCTGTCTTTTCCTTACAGGTACGAATCATCTGTGTTCGCAAACTTCTTTAGATAATAGGCACTTTTTAACATTTGAGATTTTAACGGTAAAGTTCATATTTTTCCAACATTGTAGTGAGTTCTTTATATTTTATATTATAATATAAAGGAATGTTTAATTGTATATGTGGTATGTATTATTGTAAGAGATGAATTCGCTACCAACCTAGTGTTTAAATTTAATTTGGAAATAAAAGATTCTTTAAGTAATAATAAGTAATGTTTAGTAACCTATTACAAATTAGTATTATATTTTAAATTTAGTAAAATACATTTCTTCAAAATGATTTTTGCATTAATCGCAACTATTGAATATTATACTAATTGGATATCATGAAGTTAATCGAGATTTAACTATCTGTATTACATTCTGAATGGCAGAAATTATACAAATGTATGAAGTTGGTAAGCTCCAATGAAAAGTGTAATCTTATATGTATTTCGTATATTGTAAATCTCAACACTTTATGGATGTATCTAAAGAATGTAGTATTATGTATATCAATTATTTAAATAAAAAGTTCGTTCCTCGAATCTGAACAGCTCTGTATTTTCCTTACAGCGATTCCGTACCTTATTCCCAAGATGTAGCTGTATCTACACCGCAATGAGTGACACCCTTTGTTAAGAGAGAGCCTGAACTCCTTCTTCTTCTCTCTGTCTCTCTGTCTCTCTCTCTTTAACCATGGGCAAAGACATTTCTTAACTTATGGGTAATCCCTTCTCATAGCAAGAAATGAGAAGAAGCTTATGACACAATCCTTACCATAACAGATCTATTGCTTTTGACTTTTATATACGAAGCATCGGTGAATACGTCAAATAACATGCTCTCCAAACCAAGAAAACACCAATGCACGGTCCTACAGCACAAAAAATGCCTCAACCCAGTTTGGAGACTTTCGAAGCGAACACGAGAAAATAAAGTAGGACTTTTTTAAAATAGTGTAACCTTTTATTTATTAAGTTGCACGTGCAACACACAACTTGGACTGACATTACTGGAGAAGGTGGTCTTGGCTGGTTCAGGCAGGAGGGTGCACACAGAGGAATAACGTGGAATATAGCACTGCGGTTCAGAGCAGTTGGATGATTGCTCTATACCTATAATTTAAATTGATAAGATGGGCAGACTCTTCATGTATACTGGAACATTAGAAGTCTCATACTCTAGATCGAATTGTATTAAGTTCTTTGTGTTCCGGTACTTGAAGGGTTTGATCTAGTAACCAACTGATGATTTCCTAATACTTCATACCTAGATTTTGCGACTTCTTTTTTCTCTTCTTTCATCAGGCATACGATCCAAGAAGTTTATCTCGTAGTACTGAATGCAACTTTGTTCAGATCTGGAATTTTTAATCCATTTTGAATTATTGAATTTATCATTCTGACAAGAAATGTAAAATTGTGTTCTTCAACCATATCTCAGTATTTGCGAGACATACAGTCTATGTGATCCAACAATTTAAACACTGGTGATATAGAATGGCAGCTTGGTAATGATTGTTCCTCTTTGAGACTTGTGTAACGAGGAGGCAGTTGATGTGCTATGGGGCCTACATATATGTACAAAAAATATGAATATCCATGATATGAAAGTGTATAAAAAGGAGTTCGAAAAGAGCGATACAATTCCGTACGAAGAACATCTTTTGAATGGACCTAGGGTAGTATTAGTTGCAAAGCCAAAGCTAAAGGCTTGGTAGAAAAAGAAGACGAATAAGAAGAAGAAATCAGCAAAGCATTTCATATTCTTTTCTTTAATAATCAGTGGCGGTGCGAATGACGTTGGGGTGTTTAGGAGGGCAACCTCCCTCCCCGGGCTGCAGATGAAGGTGGTGCCCACCGGAATTGTTATTGTTTGCAGCTCAAAGTTCGTAGTAGCGCACCTTCACCTTAGCATAATGGGAGCAATCTTTCTCAATACTTATATTTAAGAGGTACGTTGGCAACTGAAGCAAATTAGGTGCGCCTGTGAAGTACATTGCTCCCAAACGCCAAAACAGCTAAGAATGCCATCTATCTAAGGAACTGTTTTCCACTAGTTTTGCCTGGTGGATTATGGGGTGGTTGACTTCAGCTGGGGTACTATACTCTTCCTGAAAGCAACATGTAATACGTTCGCTTGCGAGAAGGGGATAATATTTACCACCATCCAGCATGATAAGATTATGTAATGTATTACATATGAAATATAGATCCGGACAACAATTCTTCTTCCTTACATTATTAATTCATATACTGTGATACGTAACTATGTGCGATCTGATACTTGTTATTTAGATGAGCCTCGTGACAACGGCATACTAATTGATTTAGTACACATACAAAAAACATAAATTCAAAGAATTTATCCAGAACATTCAGGATACTAATCTCTTAAGTATAGAAATACTCATGTCGATAATATATGCTGGTTAGCTGTCATGCGGCTGACCATAAAAGACTGTTTAAAAACGTACTGACACTAAAATTTGAAATCCTCCAAAACAGCTGTTCCTAAGCGCCGAATTCGACAAGATAAGGTTAAAGTCAAGCATTAGGCAATTATAGTTAAAATATATCACACCCAGTTGCCCATTGTTACGCCCTGAACATTACATTATGATGGTATTGAAAAACCAGTTACCCAACAGACTGGCACCATGCCAACTGAAGCACCGGCTACTAAAGAAAGTGTATGCTAAACAGACAGATGAACACTCACGTACTTTGGCTTAGAACACGTAGACCCACCAGCAGCGATGCAGTGCATAAAAAAAATGAGTGAGAGAAAGACAATGAAGAAGTGAACTCATGTTACTCAGATGAGGGAGGAAAGGACAATGGCAATTACAAAAAAAAAAAAATCAAAAAAAAAGTAAGGGAACGCATAAACAAGGAAGGGAAAGCTGTTCCCACGCGTTCACACAGCACTGAAACCCTGCCCACAGGTGACATACACGTCTGGCTAGGTTAAATGACCTGAGATTCTTTTAAGCATAGATCAAAGGGGTTAATTATAATTTCTCAGGTTGTACATAACATAATTTATTTTTGACATGTGACATCAGATTGGTCAAAACATGAACTATATACATCGTACTTAATTATGTTTGGAGTACCTGGATTAAATTATGGTAACATTTTATGGGTACAAATATTTAATAAACTGCCACTTAGAACAAACCATTATTTTTTAACTTATGTTTTTGTTGTTGTCAATTTCTAAAATGTCACTGAATAAAAGTCGCACAGTCCAAGACATTTAATGCTATGTTGAAACAACGCCTATACATATACAGGACAACATATTACACAGATGTCTTGCCACAGTGATCATGTATTTCAACCACTGTAATCACGTATTTAAATCACAGTGATTATGCATTTAAGTCACAATGATCATATATTTAAACCACAGTGATCACGTATGTAAACCACAATGATCATGTATTTAAAGCACAGTGATCATGTATTTAAACCACAGTGATCATGTATGTAAACCACAATGATCATGTATTTAAACCACAGTGATCATGTATTTAAGCCACAGTGATCATGTATTTAAAGCACAGTGATCATGCATGTAAACCGCTGTGATCCATGGTATTCATGTATTTAAATCTTATCATCATGTATTCAAAAAATAGTGGGCATGATGGATTCAAACGATAATGGTCATGTATTTAAATCAAGGTATTCAGGTATTTAAACCATATAATCATGTATGCAAACCATAGCGGGCATGAATTCAAACCATAATGGTCATGTACGGTCACTGTTGTAATGAACGAGTTTTCTCAACTTCACAACAAAATGTTTAAGGGGCAATAAAAAAAAAAAACTAATTTGAATGTTTTTCTTGAAATTCAGATACTAGCAAAAAGTAAATTTAGTGACAGTTGATTCAATATTATCTAATTGTAATTACTCTAATGTAATTTAGATGCCTTATCATTTACAATGAATTACACTGTGTAATTTCTCGTTGGACTGTTTGAAGTTCTACGGTCGAGAAGCGCGTATAATGACAAAACAGAATATACAATTTAGATGTGGAAAGATAAAAATAATTTGGAAAACACACTAAGTTTCAGTCTGAGTTAAAAAGAATTGTTATAAAAAATAAATTATATATACAAAATAACCGATTGCCGGCGAAGCTTTTATTCACCATACATGAGCGCTGATATCTCAACCCAATACGTTTTCTAAAATTTCTTCAAGTTAAACGGTTCTTCGATTAAAAGGAAACAACTGTTTCTGATGACGTTACACCCTTTTGGCTGATTGGACCGCGCGTTAGCAATTTGTAAAAATATATGTATAAAGAGAAAGTAATTTCAAAGCGATGCAAGAAAATTTTAAGTTCAATATCATATACAACTTGTTTGAAAGTTTATTTCCAAATGCCGCGCTCACAGGGGACACCGCCAAAATTATCTAAATCGGGCCCCGCATTTGGCTAGTCCGAAGCTGTTGACAACCGGCAATAGAGGCATCATTAAAAGAAATAATATCACAACATGAAAAAAGAAGGTTGCAATTACTACTACTACTACTACTATTACTACTGTCAGTGATTTACTCCGTACGTTTCTTGTTATTATTATTATTATTATCGAAAATAAAGTTAGACAACTATAAAGTGAAGTTCGTAAATAGCAAATTTTATTGTAAATAAACTATTTACCTTTAGTTAGGGGAAATATGTAGTTCGGGAGTTGCACTTTTGATTTCAAACAAGATTGCACGTGATGGCGTACACCGCACAGTGTACCTGTTTACATTCCAAATGGAGATGTCGGGTCTCTTTACTGAGAATTTACATTAAATTGTATGAGTATCTACATGTTTAACAACAACACTTCATTCTAAATAGATATGAATCCATCACGAGATGTCAAAGTAAATTGACAAAGTCAGGATGACGATGATTATGATCATCATGATGATAGAATTGCATGGGTTTCTCCCTAAAACCACTTTTAAACAGTAAACGAACGATGCTAATTGTTTTTACATCTAGATATTTCTTTACACTATCACATGTCCTGACAAATAAAATAGTTAATAAAATATTTAGTGACGTATATACAGGTACTCTTCTTTTAGTCAAATGAAATTTATTATCGACGTATGACGTGAATTACGGCATAAAGGTCCAACCTCACCCATTAAAACATTAGGAAGACATCAAGGAAACAAATATAAAATGTGCTTACCTAATCTAAGTAACAATCCTATACTGTCGTTATCCGCTGTTTAGGTCTGTCACCAGCCCATAAAATGTTGTTTGTTGCAATCAAAATGAGATATTTGGGGTAACATATTCCTGAATTGCAAGACTATAAAACTTAATTTCAGTACCATTCGCGTTTATAGTGATCTCTATTCCGTAGAAGCTGGAAAAACCATTCAAAATTAGGGGAGGTTATTTCTCAACTATCTCAAACAACAGATGTATTGTGTTATGTCCCTTAGACCGTCTTCATGTCATAACGAGGAGGCGGTATTGTTCGGAAAACCCACAGGGAACTCCGAACCGTTTGTTAGTTGTGACCCTGGCTTTCCTTTGGTATTTCACTTCTGATGCCTTTCAGAATATTTCCTTTGAGCGAATAATATATGACTGAAGTAAAATGTTCCATGATCAACGTGTTTACAGCATAGTGAATGCCACACTCGTTAATACCCACAAAAGGTTTTTATACATGAAACATATGCGGCATGTGTAATGGTCCATACATTCATTTAATAAAGAGACAGTGAAACAATTGTACAGTTGTCTATTAGATTTCAAGAGAACTATTATGTTATCTTTACACTGATTTAGTTATGAAACTATATGCAGGATTTATTCAAATATAATACCTTACACATAAAGATTATTTTTATATTTTATTCTCTGATGACACTTGTTAAATGTAAATAACCGAGCTCGCTACTCATATCCAAAACCTGTAAAACCAGTTTGTCTTTCCTCAATGGGACAAATCAGTGAGAAGGCACTTGCAATAAACAGTGACCAGTGTAGGGCGGTGGTAAGTCTTTGGCAGTAGTTTCGGGCAGGGTGAGGTATTATTAGGGCGTGAATAAGACGGGGCTCTTTATAAGACCATGAAGGATAGTCAAAATCGATCATAGCAGGACCATTTAAACAAACCAGGTTCCATGTACAAAGGAGTGCGAACACACTGAGGTCCCATTCGTTTGTACAACTCAAATGTCTGAAAAACAAACCTGACATGTACGATATTTGCACGTATGTACTGCTGTGAAACTCTTGCATCCAACCAGACTACGAATTGTATGGGAACATTTGTAAGTATCTAGACAGAATTTGTAGTCTACCGTGTGCCTCGTTGTCTTATGTGAAATGTTCATTTGGACACTAATACCCTTTTTCAGTCTTCGCTAGTCAAGGTTTCTATTTGTTAACCTATCTAAACCTTGGCGGATTGATCATATATTTCAGTGCTTAGGGTATGTAAATTTCATCCAGTCAAAATCAAGTTCAAATATGAACACTGTTTCTCCGTAATCGAGAGACAAGGGGAGGACACAACTGGAATGGACTCGGTAAATGAGCAATTTCTACTGCTGGTCAGTGTTTGTGTAAAAAACTTATATTCCTCAAATACAACCTGCATTGGCTTCTTTCTGGTACGTAGTCAGACTTTCGATGTTAAATTTACAAAGTATCTTTCTGAGGTAAATTCCCAACACCATTTTCTGCCGATGTACAACTCTCCGATGTTACACGCTATTGATTATTTTGGCGTTATACACATATTAAGGGAGGCAACTAGTGAAATCCAATAGTTTTGGCTAGTGCAAAGCACTGACATTTCGGATTGATCCGCCAAGGTATAGATAGGTTAACATATTGGAATCTTTGCCATCGAAGATGACCTTATCCATTTCCATTTTGTATTCATGAGTTATTGCAGTTGTCTTCCCTTCTACGCGATGCTGTTTGGAGAGAATCGCGCCAGTTTTGTGCTAACTGATAATGATGGAAAGCTGCAATAGGAACTGCGGACAGTTTGCATGATTCTTTGAGCTGGATACTCAGTACCAACATTTGCTCAACATATTAAACATTTGTGTAGAATCTTTGAAAATCGTCATCTATAGTATTCCTCCTTTATTTTTTTCTTTCTATCTTTTGGATTTAGTTATATAGAAAGAGTCCTTAGATGGCCGCGTGGTGTAAGGCTCTCGCCTTTACAAATCATTAATATGTCACCTCTCTCTGTGTGTATTCGAGTCTCAGCTAGGCCAACGTGGGTATATTCTTCTCAGAGATTCGCATACTAATGTATCTTGGTTATATCATTGCGTTTCAACACAATGTACCCAATCCTCTAAACGTGATATGTGAATAATTCGCACCATGATAGGGTCGGACCATCAGTCAGCTTTAATGGCTATCAATGTTGACCTACTTCCCGATCTTGATTCATGCCCGCACGAACTAGTCAATTTGAAAAACAACCTTACTGAATGATGCTAACAAATGTCGATAATCTTCTTACGAAACTAAAGATCCCTTACAGTGTATGTAATGATCGTCGATTTAGTAATCCTGTGCCTATGAACACATCGTGGGTTTTTCACATAGTAATAATTTTGCAAACTTGTTTTATGGCGTTTTATACTAGGCTGGAATGACTGACAAAATATCTGCACTGCTATGCGAGAAATGCTTTCCTTATGTGGCGTGATAGTGGTAAACCTTGTCATTGGCATCACGTTATTACATTGTTCTAAAATTTAGACCAAACTGAATTCTCGAAGCAATTTAAACGAAATGCTACTACAGCTTCCAGTAGGCTACCAATGTAAATAGACAGGAACCATATCCAAAATAACAGATGCAGTATTAGGACAAATCATATTAAATAATTAATTAATATTATTATTAATGAGTTGAATAACAATTATGTTCTTTCAACATGCAATTTCCATTATAGTCTTATTAAACTTATCAATCATACTGGAGGGCGAGGGGAAGTTAGGTCACTATGGTGGTGAATGTTTATGGTCACATTCTTTTCTGTACAACATTTTAAAATCGCAGGCCTTTTGTGTAACCCTGGAATGACAACCAATATTACAAGCAAAGTTCATCCATCAATAATTACCTTGATTAGCCACTACAGACGGTACATACCACTCAAATCTGCAGCATTCAATTCACTCATTTCTCTGCTCTCATCTAATTGCTCTGTTCAGTTACATGGGAAATACCGTTGCATTAAACAGGCAATTTAGATGATGTTAATAATTATGGAGGTATAACACTTGAGTTGCATAAGTAATTTATATAAACGAATACATAACAATAAACTTAATGACTAGGAAGAAAACGTACGTCTTTATTGAAGCATAAGCGGGATTCAGAAGAAGAAAAATAAAAAACATACATGCAGTTGAAACTGTTTTTTTTTTTTTTTTAAATTTACATGGGCTTATCTTACATACGATCAATCAAGGTAAGATATTATTTTGTGCGCTTATTGATATCACTTAAGCGTTTGATTACATAGAAATTAATAGATATACATTTTGGTTTAAAGGGAAATAATCTATATATAATCACATCATTGTACAACAATGTCAAGTAGAGAGTTCGTTATGATAATATGTTAAGTGATGTCATTCTCGTGTATTCTTGGTGTCAGGGAAGGTAACTATGTATCACCATTTCTTTTATGAATACATGTAAATGACTGAGAGGAAAGGTTTGCCATACTTCGAAATGAAGGTATCGATATTGGTATGATTCGCCGTTTCATCGATTTATACGCAGATTACATGGTAATATTTTCAGATTAGCCGGAAGGTCTTCTGGACAGGCTAAATTATAAAACGATTATTGTGATTAAGGGGAACTTATGCTTATAATCTAAAAAACGTTGTGATTTCTATAAAATGTGGCACTTTACATACAAATATTGCATTCACTTACTGTAATGTAGAACCAGAACTTGTAATTTCTTCTATATATCTTAGACGTATTATGACATATAGTGGTTCTTTTTCCACAACACACACACACCATCGGCACGATAAGCTAAACTAAGGATATGTTTACTTAAAAAAGTACCTTAATACATTAACAGCCTTTAAGACAAGCCACGAATCGTTTTGACAGAATGATAAAAACCTGTCTTAAATCAGTGTTGCCAAATATGGGTCTTTATACCTGCTAAAAGCATTGACATCGGTGGAACCATATACTTGTTTCTTGATGGACTGGTGATATGTTGGTGCTTTATCGATTGCGCTCAAGTATTGATACATGGTTCTTCGTAATAAAAAAATTATATTGAAGTGTCTTGTTATTTATGCTGCGTTTCTAGTGCTGTACTCATCTTTATTCTTTAAGCAGTTGCAGTCTCTGAACTCGCAGATCTCATATTCATGGGGGTAAGGTATCTTCTTTTGAGAACTGCGTTCCTTACCTTCATAAAAATCATATTCTGATCCCTCAATTATTCTGTTATTCAGGTCTTATGTTACGTGTTTAGACTCGAATAAACAGTAACACAAGAAATAGTCAAAACCACAAGTTTTGAAAAATATAAAAACTTATTTCCCTGGAAAAATACTGCAAAAATGACAAAATATGAACTTAAAGTTTTAAGAATCAAATCCAAAAATAATCCAAGAATAAGCCACGAATAAAATTTTAGAAGTCCTAATAATAAAATGTTCTAATGATTTCAAGTTCCAGACAAGATGAAGAATCCAAGATGGAAGGCGATGACGTATGACGTAACCTGTATTGTGTTGAATTCTACAGTTCCTTGTAGAAACAAGAAATATCACTCAGGTTTTGGAAATCCGAATAAATTTTTATAAGAGACGTCATTGTTCAAGAATTTGGGATGAACACACGTATATTTCCAGGAAAAAAACGAATGAATCCTTTAAATCCAGCTAATTCTAAATAATTATAAACGACACAACATACACTTTCCAATGTAAAAGCCCAACTTTGATTGTTTCTCTAAAACGATGGTTTGAAACTTGAATTTTACGCCCCGGATAAGTCAGGTGATCATGTTTACAAATAAAAAAATGACGTAGCCCCTGTATGTCCTTGATAAGGCCCAGTCATTTATGTCCAAGAATAAAAGTTGTTTACTTCACTAAAAACTATTTAGAAGTCTCGGGTCACGTATTCAATACAGACTCGATCTCATTCTTATAAGTCCCACAATACAAATAAATTTAAAAATGAACTTGTTGAAGTGATCGCTACCAATCCCGAATCAAGGTCGGGAACCAGGTCAGCCTCACGTGCCCACTAAAACGAACAGTCAAGGTCAAAATATTTTCTGGAAAAGAATCGAATTCCTAATAAACAGAACTACATTATTTTGACATATAATGAAATAAAAAATAGAAAAATTTTAAAACTTACAAACAATTAAATCAGATACAAAAATTGAATCAAATATGGATACCACAGGGCATAAGGTGTTCCATCACCTGGGCTATTGTTGCTTTGAATTGTTGTAATCTGATCGTGATTCGATCATTGTATATATGCGTTGTGTTACTGGCGAGGAGGGAAATTGCTTTGGTTACTTGTCTGGAAAAGTTGCACATAAGGGAGGAGCATACTACGGAAACCTTTCATTGTATCCAACCAACCAGTATGGAAATTCATCACTGATGGTAGTGACTTTGACAATCAGGAATCATGTTAATTCCTCCTGTATTACACTCCCAAATAATTGGAATATAAGGCTTTAGAGATTAACATTCGCCTTTCGTACATCTTTGGTAAAGGCACCTATCCCCCACTTCTTCGTACATCTTTGGTAAAGGCACCTATCCCCCACTTCTTCGGCATGACATAGTCAATGCTGACGGTTCCCCTAAAAATAATTAAAACATCGACCCCCCCCCAAAAAAAATGCCATAGCGCTCAAGACGTAAACGTTTCCTAGAGCAAGTTTACTTCACAGTTTTCTGTTATAACATAAAGGTTAACATGCAGAAGATGCTGACTGCTTTAGGTCCCACCCATCCCCAGATTATTTACGTTCTACACACCCACAGCCATAATCCTTGAACTGCCCCTGATCAGGTTTTCATTTTGGTACGTAAGAGTCGCATAACTGTCGAAGTGTTTCAAACTTAACATGTTGCATTATGTATATACTGGTAATCGTCATGTGATGTATTGCAAATTTTCAAGTTAAAAACTATATTTTTCTATTGAATGATATATCTGTTTATTTAAACCGTTCAAAGTATCCATCCATTGTATTTGCAAATGTATTTTTTAAATGTAATGTTACAGTGTTTCTGTCAACATTTTTCTTGGCGAAATGAGAGCAAGGCATTCACTGTTTACTATTTATTATCTTAGAACGTGGCAATTAAACTTATACATTTTCTGCTTAATGTACAGATAAATAAGCAATGATGTTGATTAGAAATCATACTTTCTGCTTAATGTACATATACATATGTTATTAATTATTAATTATGTTTCTGTTTTCGTTTATATATAAACAAGTATGTTATTAATTAGAAATTGCGCTTTCTAATTAATGGACATATACTTAAATGCCTATTAATTAGAAATAATACTTTGTGCTTAATGTAAATATAGATATGTATGCAACAGAAGAGTTTAATATTGGGAGAAACAACTTTGCACATTTGTATGTGTGCTGCTATGTCAAACAGCTGGGAGATGCGTTAAGTATTGACTTTTTTCAACATTTCTACTAATGTTCCTTTGAAAGGCAGCGGCTGGTTACCTTTAGAAACATCCAGTCAACTGCTTGCAAACAAACGGACCTATTTATGAAGAGCTGTACCGTCATGTTGAAGAACGTTCTTCATACCGAGTCGCTTCACATTTGGTGAACGACAAAGAAGGAAACTTATAAAGAACATTTGCATAAAGTGAAGCATAGGTGCTAACATCGTCTTTGGCTGTCAAAAGCTATATTTAATCCAATTATTCCAGAAAGTTACCGACAATATAATATTACTGCGTGTAATTTTTGGAATGAGTTCCGGCAATTTCCGTTGAAAGTCTTTAGATGAAACAAGTTTTTCAAAACGGTTATTTATTGGATTTTGCACCAATGACTGTGTTGGAATGCCAAATGATATCAATAAAGTGGGCTTGTCATCAAACAGAGGTAACATATAGTTAAAGTCGTCATCTCTCTCAAATATACCCTTGAATAAATGAAGGTCATCGTGCTCTACACCATATATACTCATGGGTAAATCCAACTATACGCGTCCGTTTTAATAAGTTTTTAAACATATCGTACTTTAGCCTAGTGTAGAAGTGAAACAAGAATGCACTATTCCTCGCTACTAAAAGCAAAGCAGACCTAGGTCTGAATGTGACGTGTTAACATAGGCTTTCCACTGGCTGCACCTGCACTAGATCCAGCTGAAGACAACTTGACAAGCAAACGTACAGGACAGTCTATATGTATTTTCGCTTTGCTTTGAAATTGTCCCGTTGGGCGGAGTGACATTGCTTTAGGCACTTATTAGACTTAAGTGGCCTTGCATGCTACATCGATGGTACCATCATTGCAATGTTGGAGGTTTTATTGACACGGGTATAATCCAAAGTAAAGCCCTGTTATTGTTCGCATTTTGTTATGCACGATTAGGTCATTGCTTTATAAAAGCGTAACACAATTACTATGGAACAAAATCAAAAGAGACCACTTTCTCGTCATATTCTGAAAACTGAACCATGATAGCATAGCTTTGCTTTTGCAAGAGAATTGGTATAATTAATTTTTCAACCTCTTCTTCTTATACTATGCATCATATTGATATATTGTGTAACCTTGTCGTACTATTCATCCTGTTCAGCGTCTTTCTAACCTTGTTGTAATAATTCATCCTGTTCATATGGAGCTTTGTAACCTTGTTGTATTATATTCATCCTGTTCATATAGGGCTTTGTAACCTTGCTGTACTCATCCATTTTATATGGGGCTTTGTAACATTGTTGTAGTATTCATCCTGTTTATATGTGGGTCTTTGTAATCTTGTTATAATATTCGTCATGCTCATATGAGGCTTTGAAACCTTGTTGCACTATCCATCGTGTTCATATGACGATGCAAATTGTTTCTCCGTCACACTTGAGGTGTCTCTTTTCATCTGCCAAAAATATGTAGATTTCCTTTTCAATTATATAATTTAAATTATAATCACCAGTTTTCACGTACATTCATTTTCTGGATTCAGGACCAGTGCGATAAATAACAGAATTGCTACAGCTATCAATCAAGTTACGAAATTTAACAGTATTTTAGGAATGAGTCCTTTGGCAAATTTAATTTGTACATATTGTGTTTTGTCAAATTAAAGACCTTCCTTACGAAAATGCAGAGACTTTAAGTTTCGTTAACGATTTTGCTGCACTGGCTGTTGTAGTGAACATATTAGGGATATGAAGTACTGTAGAAACCATTCAAAGCGGTCGCATCTGATACAGGTCACATACATATACTAACTATTCTATTGATTATGAGTTTATCCATAACGATTTTGGTTGTTTATTTTGTTTACTTCTGCATTCAAACGCGAATTATGTGGCATTGGCATACCTGTGGTCTACTTAGGTAATAGAAGGTACGTCCAAAGTTTGATAGTATCTTTATTTTGGATTCAAATTAACACTATCCTCTCTCCGATTTGTCCATCCTTTTCAAGCATAAATACGAACAAGATGAGTTAAACTCACTGCTTATGACATATTTTGTTTCCATATTTAATCAAGGTAATTTCATTGAAACATGCTCTTTTTTAAATGGGATGTAACATGTAATGTACGGTATGGGTGACACAATACATTCAATGTAACAGTTAATGTTTGGGTGCCTCTGAATATCTAAAGGAAACTGATCATGTAGGTTCAGTAATTGAAAATTTGCTCGTTTTTTGTGGAACTCCATTTTTTTTAAAAATGTCAATACCTGAAGTCAACTTGGTGTTCGGAGTTCCTTTTAGGTGCTTGTTTATGTCACCACATATTTAAGATAAAGCTCATCCGAATGGAAAGATGGTAGAAAAGACGGAGAGAGAGAGAGAGAATGAGCAGCTGGAGAAAAATGTAATAGGTCTCAAAGTGGAAAAAAACATAAGTTTGTAAAACATTCATACCGCCAGATATATGTCATGAATGGCAAAAGAAAGTAGTGCCAAAATATCGCCTTTTTGCCCATAAAGGTGGTATAGCCACTTTGACACTATCGATTTTCTCCCACTAATGCAGAATGGTTATATACGCTATTTAGCACATATAAATTAAGTGGGATACACTGTATTGTCATGACTGACGAAGCCACTAATGCCAAGACAAAATGTTTACACTTCACGAGTGAAATATTTCTTTACATCTATGGACAAGAACTTAGTTTCTTTTTTTTAAATTTAATTTTAATATAAAACCGTCGATTTGCGTGCATAACAATCTGACTAAAATCAGATCTTCGATGTCCACCATTAATATCTGACTACGACCGCTTAAGGGTCATGTTCGGATGACATGTAAAGTAGCCAATGGAAATGCAGCTTTCAAATATCTGAAAGTGAATCAAGTCTTTCGGCACTCGTAGATGCTCTTCAGCTACATTAAAAATAATAATTACGATAATAACATAGGTCACCAGAGCATGTCCATTAAGCGGTCACTGTCAGATCATCACGTAAGAGAGTCGATATCTGATTTTAATCAGACTAGTGTCCATAATTGTCAGCATTCTGTTCTAATGTGGCTAACGACTGAATTCCTACAGCCGTAAAACGAAGCTCCGAAATTTTACAATAATTTTTGGACAGCGACCTTTGACAAATATGGATTGTACATATAATGCCTCAGATTGTATATTTTATGAAATTAATGACTGTTTCCAAACGACAATGAAGATTTATTCAAGTTTGTTTACATGTTCTCTTCGCCGATTGGTACAGTGAGCATTGGAAGTACTGTAGAAACATCACATCGAAGCGTAAAAAATTATTTTAATGATTTTTTTTTGTTCACCTCTACGGATACTAGTTCTTTATTCAAACGTTAAGTTTTTGCCTCGTCAATCTTTCATTTTAATTAGGTAACATACTTTTCAGGCAAATTCCAGCTATCATTTAATTTCTATTTGCATTCAGCACTCATCAATGCCCGATTTCTCTACTGTTTTCAGACATGCGTGTGTTGATAGTTCAGCTCACTGTATAAATAATTATATTACTATATATAATCAGAAGGTTTCTCTAACAATGTGTCTGTTTGAAGTAGAGTGTAAAACTTATCTAATGTAGAGTGTAAAACGTGTCCCAGACCATATGGGTGATACAGAATATCGAACAGCAACACTTCAGTTCAAATTCAGTCACGATAGTAATAAACAATTATTCATGTGAAAAAATAACCTACTTTCTGTTGTTCGGAGTTCTTTTTAGGTATATTTGGATGGTGCTGCATATTGGTTATATAAATTCATTGCAGACGGTCGACAATCTTGGCATATTCTAAGACCTGTTCATCCCGAAGAGAGAGAGAGAGAGAGAGAGAGAGAGAGAGAGAGAGAGAGAGAGAGAGAGAAAGAGAGAGAGAGAGAAAGAGAGAGAGAAGAAGAAGATGAAGAAAAATAAGAAGAAAACTGAGACATGCCTAATATGGAAATAGAGATATGAATTAAATGCTTAATGGCAGATATACATTCTTTAATTGGAAAGGAAAGTAGTTCCAAACGTGATATCGTCATTGATATAACTCAATCTCTCATTACGAAATACATAACAACTTTTAATATTTCGTTATGAAATACACAATAAAATCCGCTTTCTATGGAATTCCCAAAATATATAGTCTTAATTCCTTGGCAGGAATGATAATATTTACCGAAATGTTTTCCAAGAAATTTGACTTGTTAGGTCAGACGTCCTACTACCACACCAGTAAGCAAGGCAAACGTCAAAGCTCGGGTGTTTTTCTCTAAACGTCATGGACCTGAGGACTGCAAGCAAGATTTACTTACCTCCGAACTCTAAGAGCTCGACAGCATGCAAATCTACGCACACAGGAAACTATAGATTTGACAACAGAAGTGCTCTAAAAGGCATGGGCAATTCTACAGTTTACAAAAACACATGTTAACACTCTAATTTTACGAAGAATTTTACGCTGCTAAAATTACAGACAAGGCATATATTGTATTGATCTTAGCAAGTCAAAGAAATAAAGAAAGTTGAAGAGCCAATTATTTGGACTATTTTGTTGTTCTTGAAAAACAGACATGTCTTCAGATCTGATCGGAGTAGGGATACTATACATACTTGAATAGTAGATCAACTGATATTCCCTTATTTCGCGTTGATGATGCAGAGTGTAAACAATGTGAATAATATTGCACATTCCCGGATAAAAAGTGAGCTTTAAAACAACTACGCCCTTTGGACACTGCTGAAAACACCAACATGAGAACCTTAGCCTGACATTACGTGATCACATTATTACGTCATATACATTACGTTATTTATTACCTAGTAGTATCATAGCGTTATGAATGATGGGAGACATTTAAGGAAAATTGTAACATCATTCAATCAAACATCTCGGTCTCCGCTAAAAAATAATCTAATAATAAAAAAAATAAAAAATGAATGTCTCTTGTAATCCAAGAACGATAGTTTCGTACAATTTGTAAAACTTGCTAGATTGGCTGAAGATATGAAGTAACGTATTACGTCGTTGTGGTGATGGTATGACGTCATGTTTCTAGCAAAATAGGCAGTTTTATTGAATGATTTTGACAGTTTCTCTATAGGCATTGTTTGCAAGAGTGAAAAGAGAAACGATTATATAATTTTCATAATCGCAATAACTTTACTGTGATTACTGTTTCCTGTAGTCAATATTAACTCCATTGTCTATTTGTATGTGAGGTAAATAAAATATATGCAAAGTATGATCTTAGAACAATCAGAATTTTAAGTAAACCACATACTAAGTATAAAACGACAATTTACTTGGCCCGAAACGTGAACCTGGTTTTACCTAACATCATTCTACAAAATCGTATATATATATATATATATATATATATATATATATATATATATATATATATATATATATATATACGGGACATAGAAAAACAATACTCAATCGACCTGAACATGAGTGTAATGTTTCGCTTATGCATGACTGTCTCTACCACCAGGTCATGCAGGTCTTTCATCATCCCTTCGCAATCCTAAACTTCTTATCTGAATTCCTCTTTCGTGAATACACACAATCTTGTAATACACACATAGTTCCACAATACACACATCATCGAAGTGACGTCAAGGTGACAATAAGCGTGTAGCCCGTAAATCTGTTTCAGACGCGTTACTTTAAAGTTGGCTGGTTTTGCATTATTCATAACTTTATGATCACCAATTCCAACATGGACCATTCCTTTCACTCTCCTTTATCCTGACATTGTGTTTGTACTATATGTTGACAAAGAATGCATGTGTTTAAAATGAGGGCCGGCATTCAAATGGTAACTGGATGTTGTTAGTGCAAAAAGTCCTCAAAGCCTGTGATCTAATATCATAAAAGCGCACCTTGAAAGCTGGAACGAACGGGATGATAGAATGGCTTACCTTTTTGGAACGTGTTTTTGTCTATGAAGTTACAACTGCTGTTCTGTGAACATGTACATGAAGCACTTCAGATCGATTGACGACCTATAAAGGTTTTAATTAGACTGCTTTTTACACATTTTCTATTTGTTCTCTCAACGTTTGTTTGTTTGTTTATATTCACACGATCTTTAAAGTATTTTGACTTACAGCCCATCCGATACGAAGCAAATCTACTGACCAACATACTGGGTAAATGAAAACGGAATTTACAAAGAACACTACTCTTGAAAATCGACATAAGGTTGATCATGCATAAGTTGGCATACACAAATCTTATTAAAAGCATTTGTTCTTTACTCTGAAACTGAAGTCTCTATTTTCCTATAGTCATATTTAAACGTCCCATGGTTGTATTTGTTGATCATGTATCTGAATCTTGTTGAACTACAATACCCTTTCACAATGATGTATTTTCAAATTACATATGTTTTAATTTTTTCCTTGATCTTCTTATAGCAAAGAGGACAGATACACACTTTAACAGAGCAATTCGAACACAGGCAGAGGTGCGTGCATGGTAAAAACAAAATATCTCTTTTTGCCTCTCGGCACTCAACACATTGCATACTTCGTCGAAGTCTTTCATTCTCTTCGATGAGACTTCTTTTAGAATCTGTAGAAAGGGAAAGGAAACATTATGTCGCAGTCCGATAGACGTATTAGGTTAAGCCTAGAAAAGCGTTAATATTGAATGAATTATTAATTGTTTCCTCCTTGTAAGCGAAATAAAAAATGACATAAAATTATTCCCCTTATTAGACAAATATGTGAAAATTGTGTTGGACTGATGGTAAAAATCGAATGCGTGAGGTAATACAATACGGATTCATCCATTTTTGTAATAACGTAATGAGAAATATTCAGTTGTTCAAAGAATGTAAGACGAACTAAATTTTCTACACAACAAAATTATGACAAATTTGACCATAATGAGGAAACATATTTGAATCAGAGAAAATATTAAAATGAAGTCTGTACCTTTTAACATTTAAATCCGAAACATTTAATAGATCCAAAAATAAGAATTAAGCATTTCAAAGCAACAGTGAAAGAGAACATGAATTGAAAACTGTGTTCTGAGTAGGAATCTGAGTCTTATTTTTTAGCATATGTTGTAGAATGTCAAAAACAAAATAAGTATGATACCATTGAAAAGTTCCATATGCATCCTGAATACAACTTTAATACGGAGATTGTGATGTATTCATGACATAATGACGTAATGACGTAATTAATGATGTCATATCACTGTTTTTCCTTCTTAGCTGACATGGGTTCACATTAGATAATCAAATCAATCAACTTCACCGATGCAAATGCAAGAAACTAGCAAGAGGTTGAGTAAAAACCTTACCACGCTTATGCACGATTACACAACATGGTACAGATTAGACAGAAATGTTATACAATATTGATGCTAAAATATGTGCTAGCACAGGTTTAAAACAAATTTGCTCCTTTCCTAAACAAAGAAACGAATTAAAATCTGCATTGTCGCTAACAACTAATATAAAACAACAATAATTGCTAAAAAGACAATAATTTTTCGTGACCGTATCGTTTTGATATACAGTTCAGCCCAAAATGTGCAATTTTACTTAATGGAGGCGTTCTTGAAAGCAGGAATATGTTTTCGTTCAGATTGATTCTTACGGAAGAAAAGTATAACAAGCGGCAAAACCCTTGTTAAATGAAACAACCTGCTAGTTTTCGCTTAGTAACCCAATGCAATAGCAACAGGCCAAGCGATTTCAGTTTGAAGTGTTATGCACCACGATGTCAGCCAATTCTGCGCGTCAGGTAATTCTGCGCAACTATATGTCATTTCTGTAAACATTGGATCACGTGTTATTATGGGTCAAAACTCCATTTTGTATCAAGAAAGGACGATCGTACTTTAATTAAGAAAAGTTATATTGATAAAGTGTACAATAATATCCCATATTTAGACTCGAAATGCATATGAAAGTGTGATTTCTGAATGTCAATATGAAGACATACTCATTGACCGTCTTGAACGTGTAACCCAGAAAATCGTATTTACTAAGTATTGTTTTAAAATCATACAAATAAATGCATTATTTAAAAGATGGAAATGTTTACCTTAATAACAATCTGCATTTTAATCCAAGTTTCCAATTTTGCAAGAAGTTGTCCCACGCGTACAAAATCGTCTGATCCCCAACGTGTCAACTTGCCGTTAGAATGTGATTCTCAAGAAATTATCCGGCGTATAGTCTGTTTCTGAATTCTTTAGTAATTTTTCCCATAAACAAGACTTTGTAAGCACATTGCATCCTATTGATTGTTGTTTCTCTTCCACATAATAAATTAATTTTTCTAAAATGTTTAACTTAACTATTTTTTACGAGATCGCTTTAGTTTGCTTAATATCTCTAGCCATTTATTGGCATTGTTACGTTGAATTTTGTAAAACTAGCTATACACATGACCTAATTACTGAACTGAAATCCTGACAGAAATAGTCCAAAGTAATGAATTTCATTTCTATAGCCAGATGGATAAATATTACATCTTTTCAAAGCTGTGCGCAGAATAGGCCGACATATCGAGAGTCATGAAAACACGGGGGTGGTATCCCGTGCGTCCAAAATTAATATTATTTTAAACAGAATATTCTGGTGACAATTGCCTTTTCTCATATTGTAAGCATTGCAGTATTTTATTTTTTGTCAAATGGTCGAATTCAGTATGCGTTTTGCTTCAATATTGGTGACAGAAACATTAGGTGTGTTGAAATGACCGACAGCATTGTATATTTAATTATTTGTCTGTTCTTTTTTTTTAAGAAAGTTTTATTCCATTACATGCTATTGTAATGTAATATTGTTTACTGGATTTGATATTGCCAAGAATAGAGTTTAGTTCTATTTGACCTTACTGATTATTTTATTTTTATTTTCGATGTAAACAACTAATAATAAAAACATTGTACCTAGTTACTTAGATTGTTTCAAAATCAGTGACAGTTTAAGTAAACAAGCTTTTTAATTTTTTTTTGTATTATCCTTCTCAGAGTAAGAATCATTAAGTTGAGTCAAGGTCATACTTGGACTATGTGGCATAAAGCATGAGTCAATTGATAAACAAACTTTTTTTCGTCTAGAAGGATGAAATCTTGACCCCCTTCCGGAAGTCTGTTTTCAGTTTTAGTAAGTTTTATAAATAATGTTATGATAAGAATTATATCAGTCGTGCCTTAACCCTTTAGACGTCATTTTGTTATGTTGTGTCCAGTTTTGGACTGAATGATTTTATTTTCTTCAAATTATTGAAATTCAAGTGATTCCATTTCCTAGAAATACATAAGTGCTCTGATAAATCTTGGACAAAGACATTTACTGGAATTTATACGGAATTAAAAAAACTGGAATAATATTTTCTGTGATTCAACAAGAGACTAATGACACATCAGGACAACACTGACTATTACATACGTCATCGCCTTCTATTTTGGATTTTCATCGGGATTTGAATTGTTATTCACTTAGAACTTTTCATTGATAGTACTTGTGTTTCTTAATTCTTTGATTAATATTGGATTTAATTCGCAATGCCGTAGTTCTTTTTTCCCATTTTTCACTATTTATTCTTGGGACATAAATTATTTGTTAAATTATACAAAGCTTGTTGTTTTCACTCTTTTCTGTTACTTATTTTAAGAGCATAGCCTCGTAACAGAAGTAAGTAGTCCGACAAACTGGTTGCCAGTATGAACAGCTTGACTTTTAAGTAACTCGTTTGTGAAATACAAACTTCATTAATTTTGATCATATTTGAACGATAGCATCATATTGTGGTTGAAACGTGGTGTATAAAAATAGTTTGACGTTTAAGATGGCTGCTTTGACAATCGATATCGTTACACAGATAAAATATCAAATCTGGAAACATGTTCGGCCTCCGTTCCTGGTTCGCAGTCGAGCGTGTGTGATCTAATGTAATGTATATGAAATAAATTAACATTGCACCATTCTTCAATCGCCATATGTATTGAATAGGGCCATTGTTCCACCATTTTGCACATTGTCCGTGCCAATCAAGCAGCGATCATTTTGATAGTCAGAGTTTTAAGTAAATCTAATGAGTGGCGAGATATAGATTTCTTAACTGGAATGCAAAATATTTGAAAAGTGCATTTGTAAAAGACGACAAAAAAGTTGGAATATTTATTTATTGCAAATGCAGTACATCAATACATACCTTTCATCCCAAATGACCAGGACTAGCAATAATTAGATATAGTTAATAACTTGCTATTTGTTTATGTAGCAATGATGGACATGAAAGGAACAGCATGAACGTCAACATGTTTTTATGCCACAACTTAGAAGGATGCCATTAGTCAACTATGAATCAATTCTGAAAAGTTGCTTGTTGTTTTATGGTTTTTTGTTACATTCCAATGGCAGATTAGCATCATTTGTACTGCTTTGAAAGGGGTGGAAACTAGAACCATTTCTGGCGAAATAGTTGTCTGGGGTTTATGAGAAGGAGATACTTAAGATTTTTGTTTTTCTTTTACTTCATGCAAGAGCTGTTTAATTTGATGTGAAATTGATACAAATTAAGGAAATGTCTTAAATATTTCGCTGAGGGTAAAATTTATTAACTCTACTTAGGAATTTGTTTTGGAGGTCATTTTATGGTGCCTTTTTTAAGGCGGATCAGCATCACTTTGATAAATGTATTGATGCAGAGATGCTCAATCTGTGAAATTTGGCGCAATTGTAAAACCCCAAACCAAAACAATTTGTAGAACAAGTACCTTTCAAATTACAAACGGATGCCTCATTGTCTATTAGAAATCAGTAATTTAAATCTGAAAGGTAAAACATAGTCCAAGTCTGCTAAACAGATGTTTGTGTTTTTCTTCTGTGAATGCAGTTTAAAGAAATTTTAAGTTTTAGTTACAGCAACCATGTTTGATGTACAAATGGCTTATTTGTTTAAATTGGCAAGGTCTTAACGTTTCGATTCTATATTTCAGAGTTCTGCTATGCATGTTGTTTTCTTCTTGCGAACAAGTGTTCTAAACATAGTTCTGTGTTAGAAACATGACCTACATTTAACTGCAGATCACATTCATGTCTTAATCGTCTAAGGCCTAAATACTAGAATGTTATTTATTAAACTGTGTCAAATTATGCCCAGACGAAAAAAAAGAGGAAGGTTAGTAAAGATTTATTTTCTTCTTTTTATGAAGATGCTTACATATGGTGAACACATCTGTTCACATTATGTTCATTAACGTTTATGATGTGTTGTGATGTGATTTGGATTTGTAACGCAGCTTTAACAATTTTTCAGCCATATCGCTACGATGTCTGCAATGTGGCAGTTTTATAGTGATGTCTAGCACTGGGGCATCATGTCGCAGACATGTTGCATGATGTCCCACCCAGTCACATTATCCTGACACAAGGCCGACCAGTCCTAACACTAACCTCTTAATGCTGAGAGCCAAGCGAGGCAGCTATTAGTACCATTTTTTGTAAGTCTTTGGTATGACTCGGCCGGGGATCTAACCCACGTTTATGAAGAAGAGCTTTTAAAAAAAAGTATTTGGACATTTAAAACCCATTGCAAGGTTTAATGGTAGATTGGTATTATTCTTACAAAATGGAACCACAGCTCTCTGTCAAATTAAATAACGTCAGCAAATGTAAGTAGACAAAGCAGGACAAACAAAATATACGGTGATGTAAATGTACATCAACTTCATATAAACTTTTATCCAGGTTCGTGATAAATTACAAACGCACCTGGATTGACAACAATAACAGCACGACTGATAGAACAATGCTAGAATTGCTGCATGAAATGGAAATATTCCACCAGGTTTTTGTATTTGTGTCACCTCTGACTTTACTTGGATAATGTTAATGTTACTGGGAAGTTTTAGTATTTAGCCGCATTACGCTGAGCGAGATGTGTGTTGGTCAACCATACGATACATTTATAGCGAATGTTGCGGGAGAAAGTTTCAGTGTGACCCCACAATTGTTTTCACAGCGTTGTTTTATTTTCGCAAGTTGCTTTTGAGTAAGACCGACCTTTACGTAGTGATCGGACATTATTATTCAAATATGCAACAGGTTTAAATGTGGTATTCTAAGAATTTTGCACAAGTGCATCGATGACCCTCATTCAATCACCGGCTCCCTCCAACAATAGTGTCTTTTAACAAAGTATCACAGCTTAGCATCTGTAATTTACACCAGCATGAAACTACATGCCAACGACTGACTGCCTTAATAATAACTCCAGATGTTCCAGTGAAAAGTAGTAGATTGGGTACAATGTGCGCAAGTCCTGTTGAGACATTTACATACCTGTGTCGATTATATGATACCAATCTATGTAAAACCACAGATTATGATATATATGTGCAATACGAGAAGTATCGGCTGATGAGTCTAGCCGACATTCTTCCGAAAATTTATGATGAGAGATTAACCGCAAAGATATCCCAGTCACTATCAAGGAGTCAAACATCATCTTACTCTGTGTTTGGTGATTTGCTCAATTTACATTTTGATATGCCACAAATACATGTTTTGGTGCATGAAGCCCATGATGGGTACTTATTTGACAAGTGAATGTTTGCGCGATAGCGTTTGGTGGGTGAGCATCTGTGGTATGTTCGAGAAACGTCAAACGTTTAAGTGGTTCCCGACTGCATACAAGATAATAAGCGTCTCTCTGTACTCAGTGATGTGTATAACACATGCATCAAGTGCTATGTATATTTGGTTTAATTTGTATTTGATTTAATTTGATTGTTTGTTTGTTAGTTATAATTTTTGAAAAAAATTCCATTACATGCTATTGTAATGTAACTTTATTTACTGGATTTGACATTCTTCACTTCTGAATGATTTTTTTTTAAAAAGTAAACAACTAATAATAGAAACTTTGTATCTAATGCTGACCTAGTTCCTGACCTTGATTCAGAACCAGTAAATGTTGTAGTAAACAACCTTTTTAATCCTTTCTCAGATAAAGATTCATAAAGTGGAATCGAGGCCATACTTGGAGTACGTGACAAATAACATGTGTTTATTGTTACAAACCTTTGGTTTTCCCAGAAGAATGAACTCTTGACCTCCATATGGGAATCTGTTTTGTGTTGTAATTAGATTTATTACTTATGTTTTGAGAAAGAATTGTCATTAGTGCCTTAACACCTGATAGGTCGAGGTGTTTTATGTTGTGACCAGTTTTGGGTTATTTATTTTGTTTTCTTCAATTTATTTCGATTTCAAGTTTGTTTCCCTGGAAATACCAGTGCTCTAAATTAATTCTTGGACAAAGACATCTATCGAAATTCATAAAGAATTAAAACAATTGGAATATTATTTTCTGTGATTCAACAAAGATCTGTTGGCAAATCAGTACGACGCTGATTGCAGCATACGTCATCGCCTTCTATTTTGGATATCATCGGGATTCGAACTCAGTTTCATTAGGACTCTATATTTCTAGGACTTCTATTTTTTAATTCTTGGATTATGTTTGGATTTTTTTCGTAAAACCGTAAGTTATTGTTCTCATTTTTACCTTGTTTTTCTAGGGAAATAAATATTTGTTATATTTTACAAAGCTTGTTGTCTTCACTTTTTTCTTGTTACTCTCCGTAAGAGCCTTAACACGTATCACAAGAATGTTAATGTTTCTATTGCAACCTTACAAGCAGCATCACACGCAGCTCACCATATAGCATCGTATGTGGTGTTTTTAGGAAAGAAAGTGACCGTGTGTTTAGCTAACTAAATGTGCTGTGACTGAAGGGAACTGCGCTCGAAAAACTCAGTGAATCACCAATGAACTGTACAAATCCAAGTTTGAAATTTGGGTTGGAACCATTCACCAAATGTAAAGCGGCACCAGGGCTGGGATCCATACCAGCAGGATATGGATCCACACAATAATACTGTTCAATTTGATGAAATTTAAATGGTTTGTGATCTACCTGATCAGTTACATCCTTGACAAACATCTTGTTTAATCCAGCTGTTCTTGTGTAATCATCGCTGTATCGAGCGAATCCGAGAATCGTCGTGGCCACGTTAACGTTGTCCAAAATGGGTTTGAGTTCCTTTCTATTGATGGACTAACTTGCATGGATAAACAACGCCATGATGCCATTTTTAATACATCCCAATGTGATATTGTTATCGTAACTGAAATTGTTATCGAGTACCAATTTTCCCTCAACTTCCAAAAATGTCTCACATTGAAGGATAAAACCTAGAGGTATCTTACATTTGCAATTCTAGTTTTAGATTATTGGGTTCTCTGGCTGGATATGAGTAATACTGGAAATCTCCTTGACTTTGATCAACTAACACCGGTGTTCCCATGTCAAATGCTACATCAAATAATTCTTTGAAATCATCCATTTCAAAATGATACATTATTGATTTTCTTTATTACAGTGCAAAGCCACTCCCTAAGGTCACCAGTTGCTTCAATCGATCATCATCAGCACTTTCAACACTATCACACCTCGCATGTTGTTAAGCGATGGAAACAATGACAACGAGCCCAGTTCATGTGCCTGTTTTGATCCATCGGGAAAAACGAATATGGGTCAACCAATTAGAATGGCATGGAGAATACGCATTTGCTGCGGTCGTGATCGAGATCAAGTCATCTAGTTCGACGGTTGGTGAAAACCCAAACAAAATATATCCCTGAACACCTACGTCTGTTGCGTCCTACCTGCTTTCATGACCGCAACTAACAGCGTCACAGTTTAAATTGACTTGCATCGTTGACGTAATGTTCACAATATCAGGCGTGACATGATATTCCATACGCATGAATCGTTAATCCTCTGAAATGAGTTCAGGCCAACCTAACATTAACCTTATAGAAGACCCTACAATATTCACCTCATCGTTTCATATTCGATGGCAATGAGAGAAGTGAGTGTAACTCATGTTCACGTATATATATTTTGGAGTCTTCGCCGAATTCCTTCATTGATCGATTCTATGTCGTACACGTCCGAACAAAAGAAAGATCTATAGTATGCCAGTTCGCTCTCGTGTTTGCTGAGAAAACAAATTAATTGTTCGTGGGTAGACCACCAAACGGGTGAGATCGGATATTAGGCCAACTGTAATACACTCGCAGCGATGTTAGTGCGATGTAAAGTGTGCAGGATTGCCCAAAAGCCAGAGGTGCAGAAAACGTCAAACTGAATTCTTATTTGGTGGATGAGATGGTAATCATCGAGGTCACGCTCTTGGCTGAATTTACAACAACTTGTTGCATTGAAACAGATTTCATGCAAGACACAAAGAGTCTCAGTCGTTTTGAGACCCATCAAAATGGTTGTATATATATATATATATATATATATATATATATATATATATATATATATATATATATATATATATATATATATATATATATATATATATATATATATATAGATATATATATAGATATATACATATATATGAAATCTTCAATAGGTTCATGCATCAGTGCACGATATGTGTGTCGGTCCATAATAACATTAGTGGACAATCGCTGACAAAGTGATGTGGCCTCATTAATGTCCTCGGGTGCACTGTTGCCCGCACAAACTGGTACCTTGAGTACTTTCAATCGATACGCAAGGTCGTTATAGTCACAATATTCATCACCAACTCCTGTTCGTTGTTTTAACTTATATTCTTTAAACTTGTATCCATTCGTTAATTCTTTACTTTCGAAAACTGATGGAAGTGTGGGATAGTTTTCTTCTACCCATTCATCAAATTCTTCCTGATATGCTGCTCTTTAATTAAATGCCTTTCCCGTTGGCATGAGTGTAAAATATTCTGCTGTAAATAAACGGTTTAGCCATCCATCTCTGAAATTCTTCTTTTTTGTCTTTCTACTGTGTGTGCAGATCATTTCTATTGTGTTTTTTGTGCACTTTTTGCACAAACTTCTTCGCTTAAAGTTTTTACACGTCGAGTCGGTTTCGGTTTGGTTATGCGATTTCCCTTTTGTGTTTTGCTACTTGTTTGATTTTTTTTCCACGCTTCTAGTTGATTATTTAGCCACGCGTCGTTCTTCCTCTGAGTAAAATTGAGGAACATTTTGTTTCTTTAGCCAGTCGCTAAATGGGTTTTGTGCAGGTGCAGATGCCAATGCTTGTTCCTGTTTAAGTTCTTCTGTATGTTCAGGAATCGGTGGAGGTATTAGAAACACAGAACTTTGTCTTGGCAATTCATGTGGTGTTGGTCGTATTTGTACAAATTCTCGCCATGACGATTAACCTTCTTCATTTCTTCCTTCTGTAAATGCATTATACGTTTGCACAACATGAGCCTACTGAGAACCAGTTGCTTGTTGTTTTTTTTTCTCAGTAAACTCCCTGAATAACATTTTAGGCTATTAGCTGCTCATATATCTATTATATGTCTTCGTTGGCTTTATCACGTAATCTCTCAAACAGGGAGATCTGTTAAGATCAGAACGCATAGGCGTTTCAAAAATTGCATGGCGTGCAACATCCTTAAAAGATTGAGTCATTGTTGATAACTATGACTTGTGTTTGAGTGTCACGTCTTCGCTAAGTGCCTCCGTACCTTTGGCAAGTATATCCTGGATCTCACCAAGTTCTTCAGCACGTTCATCCTCGGCGCGTTTGGTGCGTTTAATCCGCTGCGTAATGTTAGTTCAAACTACACTGTGAGGTTATTCAGTGCAGTCTGTCGCAACTGTAACATATTTTTAACATTTTGTACTGCATTCGATTACTTTTGAATCAATTCTTGCTGATCATGAGCGGCTTCACGGCGTCGCTCTCGTACGATTATATGTTATCTCGTGGGCCCCGAGTGGCCGAGTGGTCTAAAGCGCTCTCCGTTACGGATCACTGCCATCTCACCTCTGTCTGCGTGGGTTCGAGTCTCGGATTCGGCCAATGTGGGTATGTGAGAAAGCTTGCCAGTAGCTTCTCGAGGGTCGGTGGTTCTTTCAGGGGATTTCCTAGGTTCTTCCTCCACCATTAATACTGGCCGCCATGTATAGCCTATCGTGTACTGAAAAATGGCGTTAAACCCTACAACAACAACAACAGCAACATATGCTATCTCTGTCATATATTTGTTATGTTTTTGTAGGATTGTTTGTTAAATTGACGCATACGTGTGAGAGACATTCGTGTCCAAAGCAGTATAATACTTGCGTGGCCCACCAATCAAGATATTCGTGAAATATTATACAGGTTCGAAGTAAACATGTCACAGAATTCATGACTCTAATGGTCGGCGGCATTGCAAGTCCAATGAATGTTTCCAAGACCATGCGCGTCTACGCCACGAACTATCATCTGCATGTTACATTTGTTACTAATTACTTTAAGCATATGGGTATGTCGATGGGTCAGATAAAACATGTCCGTGTTTTTTATGCCGGCCTGGTGGAAATATTTGTGCGGCATTGACTTGATCCTCTAGCATCACATCGTCGATTGTTTCTTTTAGCATCCAAATCATCAATGGTAGGGGAGTCGTCAGTTTTGGGAAAGAAATCTCCGCTTTTTGTGGGCAACAAAGTCCTCTTAGTGTTGTTACCAATTATGGACGTTTTGAAACATCTTTAAGCATATTATAACAGGGTTGATCATCTGCCGATTTCGCAATCGCGTATAACCGATCACAGGTTAACCATCGTACAACCAGACAGGACCAACGATGAGTATATAAAGTGGGTATGGAAATACGGTTCCGTCACCACGATTGGCTAGAATTGCTGTTTCTAGTGCAGAAACATTGATAACGGAAATGTCTTGACTGCTCATTTCTCCTTCAAAAGTGTCTGCGCCACTGAATAATTTAATGTTATAATACGATAATGTTTTCAGATACCGTGCCAAAGTTCTTACCAGAAATCCAGCTCGAGTTCAGATACTTTATGGACGACCAGCGTTGACATCAAAAGCCGCACATTATCCGAAATATACTATAGTCCGAATGAGTATTGGATAGATGAAGCCGACATGGAACAGTTAGCCATTGGGGTCAAGGTCACTCATGGGATTGCTCTACCATGGTTGGCCAAACAAACGCTGTGGCAAAATTATCTGCCCATACCAAGAAATATTTCACGAGTTTGGTTTGATATGCGGATACCTAATGAGGTTCATCAAGCTGATTTATTGTTTCTTCCACATGATCGTATAAGTGACCAACAAAGCAGGTTACTCAACTACAAATACGCTCTCACCATTCTCGACGTGGTCATCCGATACAAAGAAGCAGATAATGTTGCGCCCATATATGCAAAGGCCCACTCACATGGCCACGATTGATGCACATGTATCCTTGCAGAGAATTTCTCGGATCTGTGGTTGCGCTGCTGGCCAAACACCGTTTGCGAGTAGGTGTCAGGCATGTCAGTTTGCATCGTGACAAGGCAATTTTGCAACGATTCAATCACACACTTGCGGAACGGTTATTCGGTTATCAGTGCGCACAGAAACTTTTTTTATAAGACCAGAGTGTACTCGGGAATGGGTAACCTCACTTCCCATTGTCATGACTGCCTTCAACAGTGAAGTCATATGCACGACGAGATTAAAACCAGCAAATGCCGTCACGGTTACTCAGAAAATTATTTCACAGCCGGCACCCTTACAACCGTTTAGAGACAAGCTTGTGCAGTATTTTCATGCGCCGGGACAGTTGCAAGGTGGACAATGCCGCAATACTGACAGAGTATTGTCCGTCAAGGTGTTCACCTTTGCGGAACTCCAAGGCAACAAACCGTTACCGATTGGGAACATCATCACCTGGTAGACCAAAACGTCGCATCCGTGCCTTTGAGCTAGAGGAATTGCAGTTCATTTTAGCAAATACGAAACTGCCACCTATATTTGAGTTGATACGTTGAAGCATTGCACTAACCGGTATGAATCGTAAGTTGGCTCGCAAGAGCAGGATAACCAAACGCGTTTGTGTTGATGCCATAGGGGAGTATCTAACGCATGGTATCGAGCAGTGTCAAACACATCTTGCTGCATTGGTAAATATCCATGCGATGGTTCTTGGATTTGATCGTATTTACTGTGTGCGCGGAATCACGACGGTCTCGAAGACACTCTAGGCACAGTCTGTGCTGAAGATCTTTCTGCACAATCACACGTGGAACACCTTTGGCCTTTTAAATGTTTTTTCACAATCTAGTACATTTTGGGCTGCAGTGCCACATACTCTTCGATCGGTTTAACCGAGCATTTGTCTTTGAACGTGCCAACTACCTTTTTTTGGCATTACTTGTTGGTATCAAATTCGTTGGCCAAACTTCGTTCTGCCATGTCCGCGTACACATAATCAGTGGTCATATGCATCAGCAACAAGTTAGTTTCGATGTAGAGTACATATACCGGATCTTGGTAAACTGGTTTGATCTTGTAAGTAGTAAAACTTCAAAAATTCAGCAGGGACATTTCCACATGGATTGTTTTTTTTTCTTCTTCAAATTGAATTTTGATTTTTCACTGTGAACAGCAATACGTCCATCATCAAAGATTTTTCTGGACTCAAACGCCAGGTCCGCAATGAGGCAGCGAAGTCTGTCCTGTTCGCTATCTTTACTCTCAAGATCTTCGCGTAATCTTTTGCACATATTTTCCATGTTTTTCCAAAACAAGGCATTGTTCATAAATTGGAAAAAGTCCTTCACGAATTCGTTTGTGGCCTTGGTGTATATGTCGTTATTCATCTGAATGAACGGAGCCATCCAAGCGCAGTGGCGAAATTTGAGCACTCGATGAATCTTAGTGACATGCATACCCAGTCTGAAGTACAACTGCGTATTTCGCACGTGCAGTACACAGTTGTGTTTCAAACTCGGACAATGGAAGAATTTGTTGCACCCGGTGTATTTGTTGTCGGAATCATCAACGATCAACCACTGATACGAGGAAAACCACGTGTGTTTGGTCAATTGCACCGGAAACTCTATGTCACTAAAGTTGAGTTTATCCAAGTATTGCCTCTGCTTTCGAGGCATATCTTGATTGACAATGAACGGGTATAGCGCCTACAAGATTGAACACTCAAAACAACGATCATCAAAATTCTTCACATTGATCACTGACCTTGGCGGGTCCTTTTTGGAGCTGACATGTAATTGGATCTCCTAAACGATAGCGAGAGATGAACTTTGACCTGGACGCATCTATCGAGTGTCAGCCCGACCCTGCACTGGGGTATTTGTTCAGTGTTTTGATAATCTTTTCAATGTCTCTACCATTTCCATCGCTGATGGCGCTGACGTCTTTGTGGTTCAGTGCTCTTTGGGCACCACTCTATAGTAGTTTTGAATCCATCCTTGTCACGACTAAACCGCATAACCAGATGAGCTCTAATATCAATGTCTTCTTTGACCCCAGCGTGACCAAAGTTATATAATAATTTCTACGATTGAGGGAAACAGATTTGTCACCAGTTGTAGAGAGTCTTTGCTAGGAGTGTACGTGGGCGGGATAATAACCTCGTGATTTTTTATCTCAACACTACGTTTCTGAAATTTGAATTCGGTCACTTGCGATTGGTTGTTTTTGCACGAACATACTCAGCCGCTGCAGTATCAATAGCAATGGCTAGACGACAGTTTTGTTCTTCCTCAACACGAAGACGGTTTTGATCATACAAGTCTACTATCGCAAAGATTTCGGCGTTTCTTGGGCCTCTGGGTATTTAAATGTTGTGCTAACGCGCGAATTGTCTTAATTGTTTTACCGTTGTTGTTGCTGGCGCAGTGGCAGTATAACCTGTGGTGCTGGTGGTGGCGGCAATAGTTGTGACTCAGCGCAGGGATGAATCATAATTAATGCAAGTATGTCTGCTTTTCTCATACGACTTGGTATGTGTATACGATGCAGCTGTGCGAGCTGTTTTAGCTGTGATACTGTATGCATGCTAACACTAATGGGAGGGCGAAACATTTTTCTAATTGGGAATTATATTGATGGTTGGTTTTATTTTCGGTATTTGATTAGGATCGAAAACTTAGATCGCTTTGATCCTGGTGTTTTGTTTCATCTATTTCTTTTATTCCTGCATCTGTTTTTGCTTGGGCGGCCACAGGCCTTTGTGGTGTTGATTTTTCTCTGAACAATTAGTAGTACTCCCGAACAGATCCACAAGACTGACAAAGTTGGTTCCGCTACATTTCAGGCAGAATCGTGTCCTTAGGTCTTCACGTAATATTTGCCTACGTGTACACGTAATAACATTTTCTGTCACAAGGTTCCTATTTTGCAAGAAAGGTTGCTTTGTATTTGTTGCGACCTAGTGCCATGGAGATTCCTATTAGCACAGACTCCAGTGTTTATTTGTTTGACAAAAACACGGCTACATTTTCTGTTAGCAGCAATCCCACTCGTACTTTCCATGGGGAACACGAAGCTGTTAATCAATCCTTGCCAAACAGAACACACCTGCCTCAGAATAACCAGCGTTAAAACCTTCTGTGGTGTTGTCTGTCAGGCATTTGAGATCCCATTCTTTTCAAATTAATATGCCGCCCTTTTGTAACTTCCATAAAGTCTTCAACATACTTTGTGAATCAAAAACTTCGTCGCTACTCATCAATTGTACATAAACATCCACTAACGATATTTTTAATATACGAATAATCGCAGTTCCACTATAATGTCCTCTTTGTACCAGCTTAAATGATAAATATACATATAATATTGAGGTTATATCATACACTTCAAAAAGAGAGAGACAGAAACACAGAGGCACAGAGAGAAAGAGAGAGACAGAGAGAGACAGAGAGAGAGAGACAGAGAGAGAGAGATCTGTCTGCACTCCTGGCTTCAACCTTCCACGACATATGTGGCCCATTCTAAACCGTTTCAGGACAGAACAGGGACGTTGTGCAGTCAGAGTTGTACGATGGGGCTTGACCGCTATCTACCCTTGTAGCTGTCCATCTCTGCAGACCATGTCACACATTGGGAACAACTGCCCATTGACAAAGTTCCCCGATGGACTGCAGGTTATACACCTTGCTGATGATGGTGCTGTTAAATGACTGGGCACGCTAAATCTCTCTCTCTCTCTCTCTCTCTCTCTCTCTCTCTCTCTCTCTCTCTCTCTCTCCATGCAGAAGTTTCGTTTCCACACTCATTGTAGACTAGAGTAGTAGGAAAGGACGGTATTTTGCCTTAAACCCAATGAATGGTTCACTCGCATGACGCATGTGTGTGTTTACACCTCTCGCCTGGGTCGCGTGGGAATAACTTATTATTTGGGTTAGAGGCGAGGATGGATGAAAAAGCCGCACATTTGTCCAGTAAGGCAACAGTATCTACACTTCCCAGTGTATACACACCTGCTGATTTGCTAATAGCCCATCGCCACAGGATCTCATGATAGTTGGAGGGCGACGGGAGTAATGTTATGTTGTTAAGTGTGTGAAGGTTGCGCATGGTCGCCTTTACTCTTTCGACAAAACCTGTCTGAACCCAGTGACACGACAATGTTGAGACGATTGGAGACAAGGGCAGATGCAATGGATGGCCATCAATTCCTACTGTACCTGAGATGATGATCTGCGCTTTTCATCTGGCTTCACAGCCAGGGGATGTGCATATATGCTCGACCGCTTAATTCATCAGAAAGGATACGTTTAGGCTATTCGGTTGGAAATGTTTCTCTACTTTTAAGAGATCAATAAGTTTTGAAAATTAATTTTATCTTGTTAGTACAAGTAACGGGCAGTATACGGAGAAAAGCAATTATTGAAATTTGGCATGTTATTTTGTTGCAGTTTCGCTAATAAATCAATGCATGCCATTTTTCACAAAGACAAAAATGGTAGATTTACATTACCCGACAGATTTACGTTCCTTCCTGTAGCTTGCAAACTGCTCATCGACAACTTTATCTCCTATGTGTGATCTATGTAGAGTTCTTCATTGTACGCCACTATAATACATCAATTTAGGTTTCTTATTCTTTCGAAACCAGAGAGTACCGAAAAAGATGTCTAATGCGCAAAAATGACTGAGAGCAGTTAAAACGGTATAAATGTAATGAAAGAATATCCCGAAACCTTTCTATAACTGATTCAATTATGCTAAATTAAGTATAAATAAAAGTTTAACAAATATAGATTGGTTTGAAAGAAATACTAATTTTGTATCTTTTATTTCAATGATTAACATGAAAGACACTAAGGTGATCAAAAGGAATTGAAACTTCGTGAATACATTATTATGCTCTGTACGTTTCGCCATTGTAAAGACTTAAATTTTTTTTTAAACAAGTATTCATCTTGTTTATATAAAGACTATTGAGTATTCAATGTAAAAACCAGATAAGTCAAGTGATTTTAAAAGCCCCGTCACTGTTTGATCGTACGTAATAAACACTCAATGAAAATGTATGTTGCTTGTAGCTAGACTTACATGAAATATGTTATTCTATGTCAACCATTTCCTTAAAGGATTGCTGTTACATGACACGACACCATTACCCTAGAGCTGCCGTCAGCACATACACCATTGCCTCATCCTGTACCAATTGAGTATCTATATGCAAATAAATTTATGTGTTACTAATACTGAACTAGCTTTTGCGGTCATGTCAATAATACGGTCTTGAAGATAATATTTGTCAAAGGCTGATATTCTGCAACAGATGGTCTATGATGACAGTCATAAGTACTGGTTAATACATTAAAAGTTTCCGGATAAAGTCCAAAATAAATCGGCAGTACTTGCAAGTAAATATATATGACATTTTACTCAATGACAAACAGAAGTAACTTTGGGTAATGTCCGTCTCATTTGTGTATGGCATATGTTGAGAGCCTAGCTTATCTAAGTGTTCTTACACCCACAGTATTATGGATTAAATAACAACAATTTAAGAATCTGTATTATCTTTGGGTTTTTTTAATTTAGTACGCGATTATTAGCAATCTAATAATTTAGGAGTAGAATATTAGTTATCATTCAACCGAAATGCGGCACCGGATCTTGAGTATTATTTCTAAGTGTGCATGACACTGATAAAACTCATCTGAGCCTATGAAAGGAGAAAACATTTCTTGAACATATGTTAATGACTCTATAGATATACAAAATTGATGGAATAATTGGATTAAGAAACATTACCTAGGCTGCTGATCATTACAAGATTATAGGAATCTATGCGGTCTTTTTTATAAATAGCTTACATTCAGTGCCTTGTCAAATAAATGAACATATTACTTGCTTCTTATAGAGAGAGGTGGATAAAATTTATTTAGTTTCCTAACTTCTTTGGATTTAATATAATTCGCAAACTCCATCCCATCTCCTTGATGGGTTTTCATATCAAGTATGCTTTAAAAATTTAATTTGGAATAAACATTTTAAATCATAATTATTCTTTCACCTCTTACTTCTTTTTCACAGATTTCTACTTTTGCAGTATTCAGGTCCATCCTCAAATATCGACGCCAGAATTTTGTATTATCAAAAGCATTTAATATGTATTTATGTTCCTCCGGTAATTGCAGCCTCTTTTTTACTATGATGCCAAATGCATTGCAATTACAAACATAATTGTCATTTACGTATTCGTCGCAATACTGAGACAGATACTACATTAACGAAACTAAACAATGAGAGAGAGACAGACAGACAGACAGAGACAGAGACAGAGAGAGAAACAGAGCGATGGTTTCCATTTACGCGTTAATTAATTTTGCGAAATTATTTCTTAATATGCACAATAATAAAATAATGATTTCGTATTAGCCCTTTATTGTTTTATTGTTAACAATAATAAAATAATGATTTCGTATTAGCCATTTATTGCTTTATTTTTATATGTTGTGTTGTTGACCTAGTGACAACAGATACAGGAATTGTACTGTTTCAATCAGGGTGCACTCCCACAACTATTGACAGAAACCTATATACTATATTAGTAATTATTTATCCAGGTTCAAATGTTTCAATGCGTATGGCAGAACGCCAAACAACATACACAATGCAGTAAGCAGGAAACGTGATAATGATTGTGCACTTCATTGTGTTTGAATTATACACTGTACGTGGAAAGCCGATGAAATGAGGTAACTTCATAAATTGTAACCAAAGGTAAACACCACCACACAATTGAAGTATTTTGATACCCTTAATATCGATCAACATATGAAATGATACGATCCAAAACCAGTGACAGTCAAGAAGCGTAACATTTCACATTCCTGTTGAAACAGCATGAAATAGACTACTTTATTTTTGTAGCATGTGAAACGTGAAAAAGGATAACGATAACAACAACAAACCTTCAAAATGTCACACTGCATTTTAGATGAAAAGACACTTAAGGATAATATCTTACGATAAAATCCACTACTTATACTAAATCTGGATATTACTATGAAAAAATAAACGTCACCACTAATTTAAAATATTTCCATCATTTACTGCTTTTACTGCATGTTTTTCTATTAGCAGCTTAAATTATGACAAAGCTGTCTTAGACAATAAAATTCGATACATTCTGAAAATTTATATGACCGTTAAAGTACCACATTTACACCCGCATAAATGTTAAGATGGACAGTATTGAATACCCATGACTACAAGAAATACACGAAACAATGGGATAAAACATAAATCGTACCCTGGATTATTTGAGCCTTGCTATCCACTTGAATCACAATGACAAACATATTCGATAGTAAGTTCCAGTATTAAATTGTCTTCCATCGGCAATCTTTTGCTTTACAATAGTCTTCAAAGCCAAAACACGGTACATATATTTTTTAAGTTGACAGCACAAGGATTAACCTACGCTATATCAATCTTTCTGGAAAATAAAATGTAGACCTGCACTTTAAATCTCACATTGAATGTAAACTTCCAAGGGACAGCCAAATATGAACATCATTATCATGCCCAATGTTAATATGTACATAGATGAAGATCACAGATTTGTTAACCCACCGCTTTAGAGTATGCTTTATTACCAAGTCACTTCCTATATAAGGAAGACAAAAGTGACCTCTCATTAAGCTTTATCAAGGTAAATAGTTAGTTGCATTGCATTTGGCGCATGTCCTCTATTAGAGCTACAGCGACGTACATAAAGTATTGAATCAAAGTTACGTATATAGTCAAAGTCTTTAAATAAAAATACTGCATATCAATCTAAATGTGGGCAAGGCCCAAAACTTTGGAAAACAATCTATAAACAGAAACTGAACAGTTATCAATCTAATCTATGCAGAAATATCTAGTACACTATATTTATTTTGGAAAGAGATTTTTCGTACGACTAATGTTGGACTGTTATATTTCAGAATTTTCATTACAATGTTATTTTCATAAATTTCTTTGTCATTCTAGATTATTTTAAATCTTTCTACTAGATTGTAATTACGCTATCAAAGTACAATTTCATGAGGTAAATCTCGCCAAAAATGCCGTCTGGAATGTGAAAAGCACTTTTAAAATGGAATATCGTTCTACATACATTTTTAAGTCTCCTTAATAAACTTCAGATACAAAATAAATTATTACAGTGGTTGAATTTGAATCGTATACATATATATCGTGTTGAATTCGACTGTAATTATTTCGAATTAAAATACATTTTTAGTCATATATTATCGCTTTACAAAAATTTTCTCAAATAATTGAGTGTGCGACAAATTACGCATTATGGATCGGTTTGAGTTAATGTATTAATGTTAACTATCCCCACAATAGTATTATTATGTGCGTGCATGACATGAAGTACATATACGAGTTACTGTGACCGAATTTAATCATACGGAACAATGTGGTTCGTGTGGTGGGTGGTCTTGACTGCTTAAACAACTTGCATAACAAATTACAGTGCTTATTAATTACTGTATTTTAAGACCAAAACCTATTTCTGGACCATGGCACAAAAAGTATTGATGACCATCTAGACATCATAAGACGTCCCTTAGTGAAACAACATTTCAATTTGATTTTCAGTTCATGTGGAGTACTAATAATGAGATTTTAAAGGTGTGCGAGCACCATCAATTTTATTTAGGACTAGCTTGAGTATGTGGCGAAGGTGTGAATAAAATTTCATTACAATCATCCAAGTAGCTAAAGAGGTATGTGCTAATGGACGGACAGGTGACGGACAGAAGGACGATGGACAACGGATAATCCAGCAAGTTCCTCTGATCTATAACCAGACGAACTAGAGCCTCTCTCTCTCTCTCTCTCACGGAAGTTCAACATGACACTGCCTTGTTGTCACTTTATCCGGAGGTTGGTCATCAACATAAGTCAAGAAAGAATACACTAAAGATTAAACTGTATCAGTTTAGGAGCAATAGGAAGGTCTGGGGACTCTAACCTTATCTGAGTTGGTAAATGATCTACATAATTAGCAACACATGCTGCATGAAATATGACATTCCTATGTCCACTGGTCTTCCATCTCTCCATTAATAATATCAGATGCTGCCAAGAGGATCAAGATTATATGAACCATATACATTTCGACAAAACAACTTCTAATGATTAAGAGGATGGCAGCGAACGACGATTGCAGCAGTGGTTGCTAAAGTGAGTAGAATAAGAAAATGGTGACGAAGACGGCACTGATGATGCTATAGACGACGATGAAAAGGAAAACGACGATGATGATGCAAATCGTAGACTGTTAGCAAGGTTACCGTTTGTAAATAGGTTGCGATGAAAATATGCAAACTGCATAAAATATACCAACGTGTGCAATATATGTCAAAGAATACCAATATCTTAGTTACCCGTGTAAAACTGGTGGCGAATGAACTGCCACGACTTACTATAATGCTATACAGTACAGTAAATCTTCAACAACCCTAACTGAAATTTCGAATCGTCAATTATTTCGAGTTTCTTAAAAGTCACATTCAGCAAAAGACTTTTCGATTGGACAAGGCAATTCATTTGAGTCATGCTGTGTATTAGAGTGATTTGTTTTTATCGGAGTAATACAACTTTGTCATATACTGTCTATACAATTACATATGGTGTCTATTCCATGATTTATAGCACAAGCAATTAAACTGCGGTTACTTTAATAATAGGTATTCTCGTTGCTATTCTACCTAATTTTGTTTAATTTGCATTTATTTTGCAGGTATGGTGGGTTGTATAACGATATGAATCGTAACTTGCACTTTGGAAAGTCCATGTGGAATTGAATTTGATCAACAACATACCATTTCTTCTCCTTGTATTTGACCGAGTGTGTGGAAAAGGTAGGGAAATCAAATTAGGTTGTTGTCAAACGTTGGCTATTGTAACTCGTTTCGGGAATTCAAAAGAGATGAAATTGTTTCATCAACCGTTTGAGGAAGAGATAGAGGCCGAGTCAAGAGATCTACATATAAATCCAAGTGACGTGGAGGATTTCATTAAACACCAAAAACGCACATTACCAAAGTAACGACACAACAAGATGTAGACAAGGTCAGCGAAGGTTAAGGGATGTGAGGAGAGTCTAGGACAAAAGAAAACATCAACTCACATCTACTGAATGATTATCATAGTGAACATTTTGTTTCTATACGCAGATATGACGGCTCTGAATATGAACTTATTTCAGCAGAGACATTGAAAACTTCTTTTGAAAGACATTTCAAAGATAAGGGATCCACATTCACTTTGCAATAGGGAATTTCATAAACCAGGAGAGATACTTAAAGCCCGAAACTGAGCTTGAATAAAAACATACAGATCACAGGACACAAGATTTCATAAATGATAACGTACGACTCTAAACTAAGCGTAATGGAGCAGAAGAAATATTCTTCAATCCTGACGCACGCTACTGTACCAAAATCTACCTTCCATAAGTACTTCTTTCGCCGTGACAGCATCATCTAAAAACGATCAAGTCGTCCACAAAAAACCACATTCGAGAATGTTTGTTCTGGCGCATCTTTTCATCATTGTATCTTAATTTCCATTGAAGTATTGTGTTTCTTCATATAAATGTGTTTTCGTATCAATATTTCGTTTCTCTTCTTGGTCACAAAGCATTCCATTCTCTTTGGCAAGCTACGTTTTGTTCACTGCTTTAGCAGTATTAAAATTGTTCATATTAATGCGCTATTCCCATGTTTCAGTCATAAACTGAACAAATTGCAAGCTATGGATCAGTACAAAATAATGTTATTGTTTCAATTTCATTATGCATTTAATATAACATAATGATTTATATGCTAGTTATTAAGTATATAATAAAATGTTAATGACTGAGTATTCAAACATGTTGGGCCCTTTTTCATGTGGCAAGCTTGGGAATCTTTTGCCACATGCAATCGGCACTAATATGTTTTAATATTCAATCAGTAACCTATACTTATCATAGGATATTTGATAAAATTGTTTGGTTAGTTACATCAAACATTCTGCAGAAATTGCCAAGAAGGATCCATATGAATGTCGACTGTCTCTTCAATGTTCATTGAAGGTATACGAATTTCTCAGGTTCAAGGAGTAGCAATGAAGGTAAGTATTCTTCTATTTATTTGACTGCTCAATAGTACAGTAACACGTAGGAAAATCCACGTGCTTCTGACCCAGCTTTTGATTCATCACTTACATTGAGCTCTTGATGTCACAAATTCGAATCAAACCTATGTGATTGTGTATCTATTAAATATCCCATATTTAATCAGACATGCATTTAACCCTCTTTTAATACATACTTTACGAAAATGCAAGAGTAATTTGGCTTTTATGAAAGATTTTGCACAACCCATAACATGTAGCCTGGGCTAAGTCTGTACTGTGCAGTTGAGTCATCTGTCTGTCTACATTTCAGATATGGATTTACTGTTTAGCGTTGAAATTTTCAAAATACCCCTTTTCTTATAATCTGCATACTGAATATACACTTTACTTCCAAGTACATTGGAGGTCAGATTTCAAAGGATAACAGTAATTGAATACATTCAATTGTATACAGAATGCCCATTAATTTATAATACATTCAAACTCAATTTTTTATATTTTCATTTAATTTAAGAAAGTATTGATACATGGAACTTTTAGTGAGAATTTAAGCACAAAGGTTTACGAAATGGAAGATTCATTCTCTTTCTCACATGCGGGCTAGATTTTAAATATTCATTTGGAAACATGTTAACAATAAAATTCTGCACAATATTGCAATAGTGTTCTGTGTTTTTCTTTGAATGTCTAATTGAAGAGTCGTAAGAATTTACCGTGTAAACATATTGTTCCTTATATGTACCCCATTGTTTAAAAATCCAGCCTTCATTATAACAAGATGTAATTATTCTAAATTTACCCAATACGTCAACCTTTATGTTGCAAATAAGTATCAGCGTTATCATCAGATTAACTAAACAAATTTAATTCATAGGTAATTTTAATAGTCAAGCTCTAAGTCATCCACTTAAACTTAGTCTTTCTTTTTGGGATTTTTAAAATTATCAATGCAAGATTTCAGCGGCAAAGTACTTATTCTCTCTTTCTCTCGTTTGATGTCATTTTGCACTCCAGTTTCGTCTATGAACTCATTGTCACTCAGTCTATCTAAAATAGTGTTATCACCTAAACTCTAGAATAGATACCGTGGAAGGTACATGAACAGCTCATGGCTACTTACGGCACTCTCCCATTTTCCAGAGCGCCAAAAGCAACCATTTTCATCCATTATGGCTGCATTTTGTCTAATTACAAACGTGACATTTCTGAATAAAATTAATAATAATAATAATAATAATAATAATAATAATAATAATAATAATAATAATAACTATAATACAACATCATTCCAGATCTTGTATAAGTCGACTATTGTTCAATATATCAAATTGTAAAAGTAGTTTCAGGCAGTGTGTGCCATGCGGTACGTTTAGGTGTGCGATACAGAATGTATGATATGGTGTCAAATTGAACGTCTGTATCGAATGCCATATCGGCTGTGTAAGGTAAAACGGGTATTAATAAAGCGACGTTAACAGTATCTGCATGTTCGTTAACACGTTGTACAACCTAGTGAAATAGAACCAGTAAGTTAAACACTAGCAAAATGAAAGCACGATGAAAGCGAATAATTTAGCTGTCAGTAAAGTACTCAAGATCATGCAATTTGCATATGTTTTTGATTTTGTTAATTTGTTGGTTTTTCTGCAGCACCACGTGGCAATAAACATCCATATAAACATGTATAACAACCCAAGTGGAAATTGTTTCAGCCAGTCAATGACCTTCATTGTTATAATACGATATTTGAATTCCCATCACATATAACTGGTTTCGTAGCGTGCAAAATAGTTGCTGATACTTTTCTGGGATTATAAGTGAGACACTACGTTAATATTCCATGGCGAAGGGTTGCTTTCAGTCTAATGGTGGCATATTAGTTGATGAAGAGTTCATTAGCTAACACCATCAGTCTTGGCATGGTACGCACTATAAGGGGATAAATAACAAACTTAGTTGATTAAGTTCATTTGTGGTAATGGTTGTATTCTCACTCAGTAGTTTACTCAAAAACAAATAATATACTTATCTTTCATTTTTAACCCTCTTGTTACTTGAGTAGTGCCATCAACGCGAATCATAATAGCGGTACCATTCTATACAAGAGCCAACAATAATGATTATTAGTCTATTCGTAATCATGATTTGAAACCCCCATGCTTACACTGTCTTCCAGAAGGACAAATGTGCCTCTAACGCACAGTATATTTCAAGTTTGTGGTGTTCGGGATGCTCTGGGAGGGGTAGTACCTCGTGGGGGGGGGGTAGGTCGTACTCCTTCGGGAGTAGCTCGTCCACCTTTGGTCCCAATCAGGGGCTCCGCTCTCACCTGTGGTTCCAAGCAGCTTTAGCATGCTCAGAGGCCACATCACTGGCAATGGCTTTGACTGACCGGCTAAACCAGGTTGAGGGTAGCCGACGGGTCTCTAACCCTCGGTGAGTTAGGAGCTTGTCTATCATTGCAAGTAAAGCCAGCTTCGACAGACTGGGCGGAAGAGATCAATTGAGTGTTCCTGCGTATCTGCAAACGCTTTGTGGAGAGCTCAGGGCATGACAATTCACTGAAGACGTCATGGCCATCCAAATACCTAGGCAGCACAATATCCAGTGATTGCTCCCTGGACAAAGAGATCACTGCGAGGATCCAAAAAGCTAGCCAAGCACTCGGACGACTCCGAACCAAGGTCATGCAACACAAGGACATACGATTGTCAAAAACGATGAAGGTGTACAAAAACGATGAAGGTGTGCAGTTGTCCTCACGTCTCTCTTGTATGGCTGTGAAACGTGGACTGTCTAAGTTATATCAGTCAGTTGCAACAATTCTACCAGCGCTCCCTGAGATCCACCATGCGGATCAAGTGGCAGGACCGAATCACCAACAAGGAATGTTTTGATAGAGCCAAAACAACGTTCATCGAAGCAAAACTAATCCAGACCCAGCTTTGTTGGACTGGCCATGTCATCCGCATGGATCAAAACAGAATACCAAAGCAGCTGTTATTTGGCTAGATAGCCCAGCGCAACCGAAACGAAGGCATCCCTCACAAAAAGTACAAAGACAACATCAAACTGGCAGGCCATCAACCCAAACAGCTCGAGCTGGCTGCCTCAGACAGAAGTCACTACCGAGCCCCGACCAGAAAGGCAGTTCCACCTACGATGGATTAATATTTAAATTCTCACTTTGTATTCTAGGGTTTTTTCTGTTACTTAGTTTAAGACCGTAGAGTCATAATAATATATATCTTTTGAGATTGATATTTGTCATGACGCATGCGTGTTGATGAGCAAGTTCAAGTCAAGTACTAATATATTAAGATGTACATGCACTGTTTGTTTAGATTCAATATTTAATGTAAGACAAGGAATAGGTCTGGGTCAAAAAGCAATTGTTTAAACTCCTTCATGAATATTGCAATACATTTTTAAATTTGGAAGGCATTGTATGAGTGTTGTATACGCTATTAATTGTAAATCTTAACTGCTGTAAGATGTGCTTGTATTACCAAAAGGCAAAATGAAACAGTAGAAGCTGACCATAATCAGCATGTCATTGCAGCCATTGAACTTACATGATGAGAATATTCATTTAGTGTTGATAATGATAAGTACATAGTGAAGCTATATTCCAAATCCGAAGTGGCTGAGGGAAAATGGCACTGAAAGAAAATGAAAGAAAATCAATTTAACATTGAAGGTAAGTTATAGCATGGATACACAGAGACGGTGACATAAACAAAAATGTCCACCTTTTGTCTAATGGATCGTTCAGTCATTGCAACTTTTTCGCTTCTATATTCAATCTACATCCCTTACTGGGCGTAGACGGGATGGCACCTGTATTACCGACTGTATCTTATCCGTTTGCTCACTATTCTCTCACAGATAGTAAACTGGATCTATCTCAGGTCGACATATGGTCGACGGTTCGGTCCTATTATACTGACAACAGCTAAAGGTTATCTAACTGGTCCGATAATGTCTTATTGACATTTGTTGAATGCCTTGTGAGTCTGTCTCTCTGAGTCACACCTGACACCAACAGATTAATCAATCTTAATTCAACAGAAAGCTTAAAAAGGATTGAAAACCATTGTGGGTGCACGAAAGACGCAAACTATCATTGTAGTCTTTACTCAAACTCCATCACAAGGAAACGAGATTTACTCATTCAGCTACAAAATCCGTGTAAAATAGCCCCTAACAACAACATCACTGAAACAGAAGGCAAATCGCAATTTTATTATTATTATTATTGTTATTATTATTATTATTATTATTATTATTATTATTACAATTATTATTATTATTATCGCAATACGATTATGCTGATGTTGATTTATTGAATGCCTGATTTTGATATGGAATGATATTGCTGCGAAAAGAAAACAAACGATGGTCATTGACAGTGAAGAACATAACAATTATTGCATGCACCATATTGTTTGTTTATATGTGTGTATAATACTGGTGTCCTTGTATATAAACTTCAGTTAATTCAATGAATGATGAAAAATGCAGTAATGTTATTGTTTTTTAAATCAAATTGAATTCAATTTCCATTTGGTATGTGTGCGTCTCAAAAAGCTCTTATCACCCGCCCACTTTAAGGTAATTTGTTTCTAATTTGACCAATACCATGACATCCTTTAGTTTTGGACGTAACATTTACACTGCCTTTCGACTGTACTTCATTTACCCTGCTTAGTAAAAGCATTATCAAGAGTGTCCTATTTACTGCCTTTTGTTGACTAACATTTATGTGTTTTGGCGTTCTCCCATATGCATTTTAACATTGAACCTGGAGAAAGAATTACATGCGAGGTATATAGTTTTATCGTACAAACGGAGTAGGAGTGTATCGTGATTAAAATAGTACATTGTATTTATCCGTTGGCTCTATGTTGCTAAATCAAATATTAACAATAAAGAATTAAGCGAACAGTACAATATCACTATTTTGAGCGTTACAGGTTGATTATTTCATCATAATTAAACGAATACAGTAACTTTCTCTCTCTCTCTCTCTCTCTCTCTCTCTCTCTCTCTCTCTCTCTCTCTGGGCAAGCGATATGTTATATGAGTAGCATATGAGATTGAGGGTTCCAGACCAAACGTATGAGCGTGTGTGTGTGTGTGTGTGTGTGTGTGATTTGGATTTTTAACGTAGCTTTAACAATTTTTCAGTCATATTGCTACGATGTCTGCATTGTGGCAGTTTATAGTAATGCCTAGCACTGGGGGATCATGTCGCAGACATGTAGTATGATGTCCCACCCATTCACATTATCCTGACACCAGGTCGACCAGTCATAACACTAGCCTCTTAATATTGAGCGCCAAGCAAGGCATCTGTTACTATCATTTTCATAAGTCGTTGTCATAACTCGGCCTTGGATCGAAGAAGTCGCTCTAACCACTAGACCACTGGAGAGGTTACGAGGGCCCTTTTATCTTATGCAATAAGGGATCTGGACCATCTGAACTATGAGGTGATGCATGTGGGTTGTGGACCCATTGTATTTTTAAGATGTAAAACAAATGTCGGTTCTGTACCAAATGTATTCTAATGAGAAAACCATGGTCGTTCTGGACCACTGTGTGGTAATCAGATCGATGTTGGTTCTATACCAATATGAATATTAAACGTTTATTATCAGTATAATCAATGGATCAGGCACCTTTGTTTGAGAAAACTTCGTTTCCACAGGCGTCAGAGCTACCTCCGTTGCAGTAGCCATTGAGATCAGCGTTACCTGAGGTGGATGCGAGTACTAAAGACTCCATCGACGATATTTTGAAACATTTTGATAAGACTGTGGCGATATCTAATTAAGATCTGTGTTATATTCCGGAGATGATTATTTTGGAGGAGAAACATGAGGAGGACCAAGCTAACCAGTGGATAAAATGTTACATCCACCAGAGACCCGAGCACCATTACAAGCAACAATATCATATCAGGAATAAGCTCAAACGTTTTACCCTGACTGCGGTACAACAAGATCAACTTTGTCATTGGATCGACCTGATCACAGGAGCTCCACTTCCAGTTCGCATGAAATTCATCAAGTTTGATTACATTTTCAGGTCTATTTTTTAGTTGATGGATTACCAGAGCAGGCTACGAAATGTAAACCCGTTTCTGTCAGAAACGAGCCAGCAGGATAGTATAAGATTAATTCGGAGAAAATGGCACTGGCAAGAAGGTCTCAGCCGTCATTGGCGTCAACGTCGTCGACGGGATCCACGAGTTAAATTTGTTTGGATAACCAAAACATCTGACAAGAAATTTTTTACCTTTTTGTCGAAACGAAAAATAAGTCACTTCTTGTTTTCGTTCTACCTCAGACGCTTCCTTGGGCGTCATTGTGATACTTCTGTGCTTGGTGTGCTTGTACTGGTTTATGATCTATGACACAAAGTTCTAAATATCTGTTGGTATTATCGTTGGTAAATCTCTTGCACATGGGGTTTTACAAAGTTCCATTATATCTCTTCACGACAGCAGATGTGACAGAATTTTCTGTGCTGTACAAGTCTACGTTGCACATCCTCCCACACAGTTTCCGCTCTTTCTGAAGATGCTCGAAGCTCGTGTTCAGATAGCAATGCCTGCAGAAAATACCGATGTATGTTTATACAAAAAGGTACACGAAGTCATTGTAGCTTCCAGAGTAATCTGCTGCATGCGACATTTTCACGTGGACGTTTTTCAGAGCCTGAGCGAGCGGTCGATGATATAAGATATACTTGGTTTTGTTCATGTGATTAGGCACAAGCTGTTCAACTTTGGAGTCTCCAAGACCGAACTCAACCATTTGCTCTAACTGCATAGTGGGTCTAGCCTGTAATGTTTCTGGCAGGGTTCTCTCAAACCTCGAAACACATCAGCAAGTTACAGAATGTCCGTTATCAGATACACATCGATGTATTCCAAGAGAGTCTGGCAACTAACCTTTTACAACGCCAACAGTACTCTGTTGTATTCGTCTTAGGTGATATTGGACACTATTAAGTTCGAATAAAACTCGTTTTTGGGAGGAAGAGAGATATCATAAAACCGCAACCAGGAATCAATAAACTCATAAGGATAAATTCCTTTTCGTTTGAACAAACTTATTTTTTCCCGATCGGCCATGTCGACATGAACAAATACAGGACATGTTTTGCCTGTCTGCCTAGCGATGCCGACATAAACTGAATACTGAATATGAATCTGAAGAGGCCAACCTAGAACGACATGTACTTTTCAAACTTATTCGGGATGCATCTGATTTTAGTTCAACAGATTTTAAGAGTTCTCGGACACACGGATGATTCAGCGCCACCACGATGAAGTGCACGACGTACCCTCGCAGATTATAAGCGATCACTAGAATGAAATCTAGATCATTGAAATGGAGGTTGCATTGGTCACGAGCATCGCCGCGATAACGTTCAGTGATGTGACCGTGGTCTCTGAGTATCTTCTCTTGCAGTTTGAAATAATCTTCGCAAATGTGACAAGGAACCGCCAAATTTAGATGTCGTTGTTGTTCAGGCGTGACAGGACTCATCGGTGGTGAATATTTTTGGATGTCGTTTAGGCTATTGAACTTTTCCCCTTTTTCCAATATCTCCTTCTAGACAACTACGATATCAAACGTCTGTGCGTATTTTCTGTCTGAATTTTTAAACTGTAAAGTATATTTTCCTCCTCAGGCCTCTGAACATCTTGTGCTTCTTGGCAGTACCCAGACGCCATGTACTCGTCCAGATTTTCTCGTCGTGAGAAACAATGCACACACCTGTAGCAGAAATGCATCTTATTATCGTGTTTGGTGTACTACGTACGGCACAGACGACTGAAATCTTTGATACAGATGAGATGTGATTAATGCTGCGTTGATTGGACGATATTGAAAATCAGCAGCGAATACACCGTGTATTTTCTCATTTAATGACGTGTATCTATAGACTGTTTAGCGCTTCCACTTTGGCGTATCTTGATGTTGTAGAGATAAGACATGTAGCTGGTCCTCTGATGTGTATAACGCGGAGAGCACCGCCCAGGCCAAGCAGCGATCATCATTGTTTTAACTTCCACGCACGCTCTGGTAGCTGAGACCTCTATGGGCAGTGTTATGCGTACAGTTACACGCATCGGGGTGTGCTTAGATGTTTGAGACAAGATCGAATTCACTCAGGCTATGATCCGTGCCGATCCATCCTGCTGATAATCATCAATGCGTAGTCGTGAACGACTCTCGACACCAACGACTCCAGGGAACCTCATCAGCAGTTCACGAATCTTCTCGATGAGTTCATCCAACGCAGTATTCGACCTTGGGTAACATGCTTTTCGCTGGGTGAACCCGAAGTGAATCTCCCTCAGATGAGATATTAGTTCATTGCGTAGAATGAAATTTTGTCCGGGGTTGAGTATAACATTCACTCAGTGTCTCATTCTCTTCATCATTGCGGCAATGATTCAGATAAATTTAGTTATCTTATATAATATAAACTTTAAAAATATATCTCTAATTGTTTGTCTGTTTTCGATTTCTTTAATTGTTGGTATTTTTCTAATTGGAGGAAGAAAATTCTCAATAACACTATAGCATACGGAAAACGTCATTTCGAGGAAATAACCGATGTCAGTGGTTGTTTCAGAGCACGAAGGAGACATGCAAGAAAACCTGCAGAGGTCAATACTCTGGAGAACACAATACGATAACCACAAAATTAAGTTCAGAACCTCAGCCATCCCTAGGATGCGGAGTTGGTGTCAATATTAATGATCCGTGCACGAGATTGATGAGTTCTTCTCGATGCATGCAGTAGATGTTTTGTTTCACGAGGTGTCGATGTTGAGCGTGTCATTGTCGTACAGCACTGTTTGCTGTGCCACCATGAGTAGCAAGAGATCTGTTCCTACCGATGTCAATGCCGCTCTCCTCGCGTGAGAAACATTTGCCTGAGTGCAACTCATATGGCTGTCGTCTCGGTGAATTCTAAAGTCACAGGAACGTTGCTTCCTACAACGGTCGCGGTGGTTTTGTCCAATATGTGTATATTGTTGAAGATAATGTATGTGATATACACCTAGTCATCGTCCTAGGCAGACAATTTTTCTATTAGAGGATGATTATTACAATAAGTATAACAGATGATGATTTGAGCAAGCAGAACGATCACGGGATGCTGTCCTTTTGGAGTCATCGATTCGATCGTGACTAAAACCTTTTCTTCGCCGGAGGTAAGATCGTATTGACGACGTTACCATGGAGACTGATGTTCGAGCTTGCGTTACGACTTTACACGGAGAAGCTGCTAGGAGGTAATATCAAAGAAACTGACATTTGCATCGACGACGAGATTCCGGGATTCCGCTATGCCCCCGACAATTCATCGTGACGGATGCCCAGATTGTTCTGCTCGAGTTTACGTGTCCATTTACGAGCCACACAGGACTGGTGCCCAAGTATTATTATTCGCAGATGTTATCGGATTTTGCATTGTCTCGAATCGCTGATTTATACCGTCTGTCGCAAGTGCTCTTACAAGCAACTGAATTTCTAACCGTGTTGCCGCAAAAAGTATCATCACTGAGGTTTTTGCCGTTACACGAAGCGCCACTCGACATTGGTATCGTTCTCTTTTTAGCAAACACTGCCTCCGCGAATCAGAGCTCCTCCAATTACTTCAGCTGGGTCTGGACACGGAACTCGTGCCGTACACAAACCCCCAAAACGTGATCGCTAATCATGAAATCGACATGACTTAGCCGTTGAGCTCAGACTCCATGCATTTGACCATCGTTTTTCAAGTAAATCCGGCTCCGGATCAAATCAGCAAAAACGGATTAGCTATAGCATCTGTGGACACGATCCCGGCCGCGGTGTCAGCGAGCGGCACACGTGCGGAAAGCGTCGATAATGACGATACGTGCATTTGTACACGTAGAACGTTCGGTGGTAATAGCGGTAGTACAATTCGAGTTCTCTCCGGTCTTTCGCAGATAAATGTTCGTCGATGTGATTAAAACTGTTTTTCATCACGAGATCCTGCAGTGATTAATCCAACACCCACAGTGGGTACTTATTTCAACCTTTTATTAGTCTCTTCATCTGATTAAGCTTCACAAGATTCGCAACCCACATCAGGGTTTAGGATTTGTTCTGATGAGAATTTAACGTGTAAATGATCATGCGATCGTAATTGAGCATGTTATTCAGAAGAAAATTTATTAGCAGATAAATTTCACCACAGCCTGTGGGACCCACGATCATTTAATGGCAATCAAATGTGATGCTTTTTCGTCTTCGTCCTGGTGTCGAAATTAATGATTTTCATTTTTTATAATACTGGTCATATCCTACATTTGTTTTGGAACACTTATCGGGACAGGCAGCTTTGACGTAAACTATTGCACTTAAAAATACGATGAAACAGGAAACGTGCACGCCACAGGTATCTTTTATGTGGCTACATAAATCAATTCTAATTTAACGATGATATCGCTCAGCTCTGGTACTGGCACGCAGAATATGAGGCGTGTGGAAGTATACAACGGGCTTAATCCTGGAACGACTATAGTGTATTATTTTGGCACCTCTAAGAGGTCTATCGAGACCGATTGATACACGACGAAGGGTAAAGAGGTGTGCAGTGCCCTACTAAAGCAAGTAGGTAGTGGTGTTGGGCTTGATGTCGTTTAATCTCCATGTTAAAACATTCTCTGGTCCGTGAGCGTTGGAATGTACCCGGTGCTGTTTATGAGACGATGCTTGTCCACGTACATTTTCGTGGCTACCTTTTTTCTTTGGCACGGGTGGATAATCCATCACCACATGGCGAGAGTTTAGAGCAACGTTCCTCCAGCAGCTGATAACTTAGTTTAGCTGTGAATACGGGATCGCATGTGTGTCTTACTTGTGATGGGTCACGTCGCAAAGAGTCCCCTCAGTGGCCTGGGATGTGTGACTCAAGAGTTGGTGACCGTCATCAGTGCCTGGTAGGTGCCTGGAAACAGCAAGTGAAAGACGCCATCAATAGGTATTTTGCCGTGTCTAAATTCTGCAACAACAGAGGTTGGAGACAGTTAGCTAAAAACATCTAAGGGTCCGTTCACTCCATCATCGACGAACTACATCCTGAAAACTGGATGCACAAAATAATGTAAGTTTGCACCAAAGGAAGACGATGATGCACACAAAAGACAACGACTGAATGGATAAAGTCGTAACGAAAAAGCTATTTCGCGGTATAAGAAAACTATCACGATGACACTGACAAAAGAACTTTATTCAGCATGCTCAATTAGAGTAAGAAGACGTGGATGTAATCGTGGACGTTATGGCGCTCGACGATCAGCCTAGAACCGCTCCCGGGTAGGAATCCTGCTTGATGCAGTTTGATCCCGACAAGACCATAGACGTGCTGATGCAGGTGCTCCTGTATAGCGTGCACGGAAAGGTGGACGTGGACAAAGCTTCAGCGGCGTGCGCGTTTCTGGAAGATGTTATGCAGGAGGAATTTGACGAAGCACTGAGTGCAGCACCTGTCACATTTCCTTATCCTCCTACGGATATTCTGATAACCCTCCAAAGACCACCCCGGATCTGCTACAAAAATTAATGATTGAGAGAAGTATCGAGATACATATTGTACACCGTTCGGCCACCAAGAACCGAATATTTGTATTGTCCGCAGTGAGGACCTTCGAAAACATAACCGCGACGTATACAAAATCGATCTGGCTTTTTATTACTTTACAAATATCATCGAAAAATACCATATTCCGCTTACTATTTAAGATTATTAGACGTCTTTGAGTCAGAAGTATTTTGCACATATTGACCTGAAAGTAAATCCTGTCCGTGTTTAAAGAGTCTCTGGACAAAATGTTAAAGACGACGATAGCAGTATTTGTATCATCTTCAAACCAGAGGAGACTGAGTCGGTGAAGGAACTGGATTCAGACACGCACAAAATCATCGAGTCTCACGACATTAAATTCGACCGCGAGAACATGACGGAGATCTGTGAGTATTTCTCATTGCCGCAAAAAGTACTGCAACAACATTTACCTGATGCAATTATACTACAACATCCGATGAAATACGGCATGTTTTCTGCTGTTTTCCAGGCTTGACTACCGGGACATTGACGCATTCGCCAGCGACAACTGCAGAGGAATCACAGCAAAAACAATCAAGACTGTTACGCCGCCGCATCCAGATCCTACCACGATTTCGTGACGTTTAATCGCGATGCAGAAATGTTCTAGAAAAGTAAGAAGGGGTTTTGACAACTTTTATATACATGTCGTTTGAGAAAATCACCTTTAAACTGCAACGCTATTATAACCTGTTCAGGTGGTTATCGTAACAGAACATGTAAAACAGCAAAATAATAGCATGTAATATACAAATCCATGTCTAACACATCAGTGGGATTAACAATGTCGCTGCAATAGAAGAAAAACGTGGCTGTGGCAGCACATTCGAAGCAAATAGTATCGATCAAGTTGAGCTCGAATGCATTATCAGGGCGTGATCAGCTCTTGCTGACTCATCGACATACTGGCTCATGTATATACTGCATCGATCTCTAAACATGACGTGGCCAGAAAAATCTTGTGCTGAAATTTCGTGTTACTCAGCTGGCTAAACAGGTAAGATTTATCGCACCATTGTTAGCCTATATCACTGTAAGCCAAGATCACTCTGCATCGGAAGTGGACTGCAGCTTCAAGCAACTGCACGTGGGAAGGACCTGCTCACAAAGGCATTTCTCGGAGAGGTATGTCACAGATAGGCAAAGCAAATGAATTAACTACAAATTTACCATTGTCCAACTTTGGCATCAGGAGAGAGTTAGCGCTGAGTATCCACAACTTCAGAGGTGTGTTTTCTAACGATTCGTTGCCCAATCACATCAGACGAGAGCTGCGTATCTAATCTCCAAGATTATTACGATGGATCTGGAACTCACTGGGTCGCAGTGGTGAACGATCCAAGGCAACGCGACGTCGACTACTTCGATTCATTCGGTTTACCTCCTCCCGACGAGGTGATCCGGTACTGAAAAACAGGTCCTCGCATTGCCGTGTATAATTTGTTACATATTCAGGTCGTGGAAGATAGCACGTGTGGCTGTTGCTGCATGCCTTACATTCAGCAGATATACCATGGAACGTCGCCTGTGGAATCAATTTTATCACTGCGAAAATGACCTAATTTATTTGTTGATGCGTTCGGTATTGCACAATCATGAACACGTGGTTTTTAAGTGTGGAGTTTGAACGGGCAGCAGAAATCCAAAAACGGTCGCCTCATTGTCATATTGTTCTGCGAGAGATATGGAGACAAAAATGCCTGATCGTGACGGGCCGCATGAAAATATCACATGCAGCAACTTCTCTGGAAATGAAAATGACTTAGTGTACCTTTCTGTATAAAAATGCATTGGTATTAGGTATTGCTATCTGGACACGAGCCCCGAGGATCTTCGGATAGAGCGGAAACTGTGTGGGAGGACATATAATGTAGACTTATAAGGCACAGAAACTCCCGTCAAATCTGCTGTCGTGAAGAGGTTTGATCGAACTTCGAAAAACCTCATGTTTTACAAGCGATAATATCATCTGGCATTTAGACGATTTTGACAGAGATCATAAACCAGTACAACCACACCAAACACAGAAGCATCAAAATGACGTCAACTGAAGCGTCTGATGTAGACCGAAAACAGGAAGTGACTTGTTTTTCATTTCGACAAAAGGGTACAAACTCTCTTGTGAAATGGTTTGGTTATCCTGATAAATTTAACCCGTGGACCCCGGCGGAGTTAATCTTATATCATGCTGCTGACTCGTTTTTGACATTTCTCAGCCTGCTCTGGTAATCCCATCAGCTCAAAAATATTCCAACTTGATGAATTTCATGCGAACTGGAAGTGGAGTTCCTGTGACCAGGTAGATCCAATGACAAAGTTGATCGTGTTGTCCCGCAGTCAGGGTAAAACGCTTGAACATTATTTCTGATATGATATTGCTGCTTGTGTCGCTGCTTGGGTCTCTGGTGTCTGTAACACCTCCTCCACTGGTTAGTTTGGTCCCCCTCATTTTTCTCCTACAAAATAATTATCTCCGGAATATAACTCAGATCTTAATTATATATCCCCTCAGTCTTATCGAAACGTTTCAAAATATCGTCGATGGAGTCTTTAGTGCTCGCATCCAGCTCAGGTAACGCTGATGTCAATGGCGACTGCAACGGCGGTAGCTCTGACGCCTGTGGAAACGATGTTTCCTCAAACAAAGGTGCCTTATCCATGGTCCAAAGCCCTTACGTTTGGTCTGAAGCCCCCAAATCTTCCTACTACTCATATAACATATCGCTTGCCCAGAGAGACAGAGAGAGAGAGTGAGAGAGAGAGAGAGAGTAGGCGTTTAATTATGACGAAATAATCAATCCGGTAACGCCAAACATAGTGATATTGTACTGTTCGCTTAATTCTTTGTTGTTAATATTGGTTTTAGCAACATAGAGACAACGGATAAATACAATGTACTATTTTAATCACGATACACTCTTACACCGTTTGTAAGATAAAACTACATATCACGCTTGTTATTCTTTTTCCAGGTCCAATATGAAAATGCATATGGGAGAACGCCAAAACACAGAAATGTTATTCAACAAAACGCATTAAATAAGACACCCTTGATAATGCATTTACAATGCAGGATGACTGAAGTACAATCGAAAACCAGTCTAAATGTTACGACTAAAACTAAAGGATGTCATGGTATGGGTCAAATTTGAAACAAATTACTTTAAATTGGGCGGGAGATAAGAACTTTTTGAGACGCACACACAAACTGGAAATTGAATATATTCAAATTGATTTAAGAAAAATAATATTACTGCATTTTCCATCATTTATTGAATTAAGTGATTTTTCTTTTAATACAAAGACACCAGTAAACTGCACATATAGAAACAAGCAATATGGAACACGCAATAATTGTTATGTTCTTCACTGTTAATGACCATCGTTTGTTTTCTTTTCGCAACAATGTCATTCCTTATTGCAATCAGGCATTCAATAAATCAACATCAGCATAATCTTATTGTGATAATAATAATAATAATAATAATAATAATAATAATAATAATAATAATAACAATATTAATTGAGATTTGTCTTCTGTTTCAGTACTGTTGTTGTTTGTCTCGTTGAGGGGATATTTTACACGGATTTTGTAGCTGAATGAGTAAATCACGTTTCCTTTTGATGGATTTTTAGTGAGGACTACAATTATATTTTTCGTACACCCACAGTAGTTTTCAATCTTTTGTAAGCTTTTTGTTGATCTAAGATCCAGTAGACAACGAGTAGACGCTTTTGTATGTGTAACCGTCCATTTTTATCCATGATATAACTTACCTTCAGCGATAAACTGATTGTCTTCGTTTTGGTTCAGTGCCATTTTCTCTGAGCCACAACTGATTTTGGAATATAGCTTCACTATGCACTTATCTTTATCAATACTAAAAACTATTCTCATCATGCAAGTTCAGTGGCTGCCATGACATGCTGATTAGGGTCAGTTCTCCTGCTTGATTTTCCATTTTATTAATGCAAGCAAATTGTGTATAAAAGCACTCATGCAATGTCTACCAAGTTCAAACATTTATTGAAATATTCACGAAGCATTTTAGACATTTGCTTTCTGACCCAGATCATTCATATAATTACAGGAAATATTGTATCTAAACAAACGCTGCGTTATCCATTTAGTTGTGCATGTCAGTACAGTAGGACTCGAACTCAATACGCACTTCGTCATGAAAAATATAAATATCAAAGGATATATATTGTTACGATTTTCTGGTCTTAACCTAAGTAACAGAAAAGAGCCTAGAATACAAAGTGAAAATTTAAATATTAATCCATAATTATAGGAAAAATATTAGATATGTCTTCTTTTGTCCACCAAACAGATATTGCTGGTCAGGTACAACATGAACATAATTTTACACAACGTTCAATATACAATTATACACAAATTATAATCATGGAGAATCAACTAGCAAACAATATAACTTTTTTATACATAACAATATAGCTAGCTTAAAACTTAGATAATTTTGACACCGGTCCAAGAAAATTTGTAATTCGTTCATATTGTTGTCACTTGTGCCGTAATATATGTATTTGTAATGAAATGGATATTCATGTTCCAGTTTACAATGAACTGAGTGAGAGAAAAAATCTGACTCTTTATTATGAAAGTCAGCCAAATCTGTTCTAAATAAGCGGCAATCAAGTAAAAGACTAGCGGTACAGTCAAGCTTCTGACCCTGTGGACATTTCACGTGTTAAATGTCCTATTCATTCTTTGCGTGTGTTTGGTAAAGACAAAGGCAACAGTATACCAACATTAAAACTTTAGATCGCGAACTGAATCAATGTCTACTATTGATAACATTGTGCAATACTGGGAACGAAATGTTGTTTCTGGTTCAGTTGTCTTTCTATCCAGAAGCTTATTTTATTAAGCTTGAAATATGCTGTGCTTTAAATGCACAATGGTCATTCAGGAAGACAGTGTAAGCAAGGCTGTCTAAAAGCACGTGATTACAAATAGACTAATAATCATTACTGTTGGCTCTTGTATAGAATGTAACCGCCATTATGATTCTCGTTGATGTCACTACTCGAGTAACAAGAAGGTTAATATGTATGATAAGTATATTGTTCAACGTAGTTTGAGTAAACTACTGAGTGAGAATATAACCATTATCACAGAGGAACTTAAACAACTAAAATTGTTATTTATCCCCTTTATAGTGTTTACCATACGAAGAATCATTGTATTAGTTAATGAAGTCTTCATTAAACAATATGCCACGCAATGCAGTCACAATGGATGAAAACAGTCGGTTTTGCTGCTATGGATGATAGGAGGGTACCGTAAGTAGCGAAGAGCGGTTTATGTACTTTATATGGTATCTAGTCCGAGAAAGTAGAGTTTGTTTATGTGACAACAATAGACTGCCTGACAATGAGTTCATAGACGAATTTGGAGTGCAAAATGACATAAGCCGAGAGGCAGAACAAGTAATTTGCCGCTGAAATCTTGTATTGATAATTTAAAACTCCCACAAAGAAAGACTATGTTTAAAGTGGATGACTTAGAACTTGTCTATTAAAATTACACTGGACAACAAATTTTTACAAAAGTCATGTTACTGAAATAAAATTAGTCAATTCTTATCAATTTTTATGTGCTGAACACGAATATGACAGTCAAATTGCAAAATTGGCTCTAGTTTTTTTGTAATCTGCAAGAAATTAATGTTTACATAACGAAATGCATTCCAATAGTAAAAGGTCAACTGTAATAGCCTACCTATAAAAAATCAAGTCATTGACTACATCTTAGATTTCTTCGCCTGTCTCTTGTACAGCTGTTCGGGAGCATCTCTGAGGAGTGTCCAGCAGTAGTCAGCCAGCATTGTAGTGGACCATTTTCCCTGGTATCTTTGTTCCATTGTTGCGATATCTTGATGAAAACGTTCGCCGTGTTCATCACTAACAATACCACAGTTGCTAGGAAAGAAATCCAAATGGGAATGAAGGAAGTGAATCTTTAGAGACATATTGCAGCCAAGATTCTTATACTTCATCAACATGTCTTCTACTAGTTCCTTATAGTTTTCTGCCCTAACATTTCCGAGGAAGTTTGTAGAAACTAGGCGAAAAGCATTCCATGCTTGTTTCGCGTCACCTTCCAGCAAGTTGTTGAACCGGTCATCTTTGAAAAGCTCTCGAATCTGAGGACCCACAAAAACTCCCTCTTTAATCTTTGCTTCGCTGAGTCGAGGGAATTTTTCATGCAGGTATCGGAATGCTGGCAAAGTCCGGTCAATGGCTTTCACGAAGTTCTTCATCAAACCTAGTTTGATGTGAAGGGGTGGTAGCAAGATTTTCTGAGCCTCAACCAGAGCTGGGTGTTGGATATTCTTCTCTCCAATGGCTACATTCTGCCTGTGAGTCCATTCCTTCCTCATGTAGTGCATTTCCCTTGCTCGGCTATCCCACTCGCATAAGAAACACATGTATTTTGTATATCCTTGCTGCAGTCCCATTAAAAGGGCAACTACCTTCAAATCACCACAGAGGTGCCAGCTGTACTTGTTATACTCAATGGAATTCAGTAGCTGCCTTAAGTTATCGTATGTCTCTTTCATGTGGACAGCATACGCTACTGGAATAGATGGAAGAATGTTTCCATTGTGCAAAAGCACAGCCTTGAGACTCAGTTTCGAAGAGTCCACAAATAGTCTCCATTCTTGTGGGTCATGAGTGATTTTTAAAGCATTCATGAGGCCCTCAATATCGGAACAGAATATCAGATTACTTTCCTTTCTGAAGAAAGGCTCCAATTGCTGGTGGCGCTTTCGATATGCAGTAATTGTGACATCTTCTTCTAGAAGATTCCATTGTTGGAGTCTTGATCCTAGCAATTCTGCCTTGTTCTTTGATAAGTCCAAATCACGAATCAGGTCATTTAGTTCTTCCTGTGTTATTCTGTGTGGGGTTGATGATGCACCACAGTGAAAATCTGGATCACTGCATGCTGATGGACCAGGAGAAGAACAGGTCGACTCACCTTTGTCTTCGTCAGATGAATCAAGAGAATATTCTGCTGGAGGTTCTGGAATAGGAAGTCCCTCACCATGTGGAACTGGTCTCAATGCAGACGGAATGTTTGGGTAGACTATTCTCGACTTCTTTCGCTTCGTTATTCCGCCGGAAAGAGGAGGAACCAAGCAGAAGTAACAGTCATTTAGGTGGTTGCTTGGCTCTCTCCACACCATTGGGACTGCAAACGGCATTGATGACCTTTTGCAATTCAACCACTGTGAAAGCTGTGTTGTACATGTAGCACAGCATATATGCGGAGCCCAAGGCTTGTCTTGGTCACCAACCTTGCATCCGAAGTAAAGATGATATGCCTTCTTCACTTGAGAATTGATACTTTTCTTCTGGTTGGCAAATGTCACTTCCCCACAAATATAGCAAAAATTGTCCGCGGTATTAACACACTTTCGAGGCATTACTGTTCTTTATTGTACGTAAATGGATAAAATAATAAGTTTTATGTAACAGTAGCTTGAACTGTCTCGCACAACGTCTAAAATATTTTAAATGCTGAACCTATCTGATTGGGCTTTATATAGTACACTGCTTACGTCAGCTTCAGCAGCCGCCTGGCATTAGTATAATAGGCCTACACATGTATAGTACACTGCTGACGTCAACTTACTTCAGCAGCCGCATGGCATTAGTATTGCATTGCATCAGAAAATGATGCAATCAACTGTGGATGATGTGAGCATGATGGTATTATGCAATGTTACATCATTATTCCGGATGTTGCTGCAGTCCTACTGGAGAAATTTACACAGTGAAACATAGAAAATGAGGTATATGAATATCTTCAAAACGAGAGCCAATACAAATTTTTCACGGTTATATTCGTGTTCGGCACACCAAAATACTACAGATTAGGGCCTTTTCAAGTCAGTAATGATTTCACTGTTGACCAGTGTTACCTAGAAATCAAATACGTTTAGTTAACCTGAGGATAACGTTGACACACATTTGCAACATAAAGGTAGACGTATCAAAGAGAGTAGCAGCTGTTTTGGTTGTGAGGCAGATTTAGGATAAATACATCTTGTTAAAATGAAGGTTGGAGTTTTAAACACCGGGCACATAGAGGGAACTATATGTTTACATTTTGACTTCTTACGATTCTTCAAGTAGACACTCAAAGGAAAAATACAGAACACTATTGCAATATTGAGAATTTTGTTGTTAACATATATTTACAAATGAATATTTAAAATCCAGCCCGCATGTCAAAATTAGACCAATTGCTCCAAGTATATATTAAAAGAGAATTAAATAAATCTGTGATTGAAAATGGGATATTTAATAAATACACATTCACATAGATTTGTTTCTAGTCGGTGACGTCAAGAGCTCAATGTAAGTGATGGATAAAGCGCTGCGTCAGAAGCACTTAGATTTTTCTACGTTTTAATCTACTATTGAGCAGTCCAATGAATACAAGAAAACTTACCTTCATTCCTACTCCTGAGCCAAAGTAATTTGTGTACTCTCACTGAACAAAGATGAGACAGTTGACATTCATATGGATCATTATTGGCAATTTCTGCAGAATGTTTGATGTAACTAGCCAAACAATTTTATCAAATATCCTATGATAAGTATACGTTATTGATTGAATATTAAAACAATAATGCCAGTTTCATGTGGCAAATGATACCTAAGCTTCCCACATTAAAAAGGGCCCTATATGTTTCAATATTCAGTCATTAAGGTTTTATTATATACTTAATAACTAGCATATAAATCATTATGTTATATTAAATGCATAATGCAATTGACACAATAATAGTATTTTGTACTAATCAATAGTTGATAATTTGTTCAATTTATAAGCGAAACATGAGAACAGCGCATTAATAACAAAAGTTAGCTTGCTAAAGAGAACGGAATGCTATGTGACCAAGAAGAGAAAAGAAGCATTGATACGAAATGCTATGTGACCAAGAAGAGAAACGAAGCATTGATACGAAACAATATTTATAAAGAAACACTTAATACATCAATGAAAATACAATAATAAAAAGATGCGCCTCAACAAAAATCCTCGAATATAGTTTTTGTAGGCCACTTGATCGTGTTTGGATGGTGCTGTCATGGCGGAAGAAGTACTTATAGAAGGTAGATTTGGTACAGTAGCGTGCGTCAGGATTGAATAATATTACTTCTACTCCATTACGGTTAGTTTAGAGCCGTACGCTTTGACTGATGAAATGTTGTGTCCTTTGATCCGTATGGTTTAATTCAAGCTCATGTTTAGGCTTTCAGTCTCTGTCCTGGTTTATGAAATTCCCTATTGCAAAGTGAATGTGTGTATCCCTTATCTTTTAAATGTCTCTCAGTAGAATTATACAATGTCTCTATTGAAGTAAGTTCATATGCAGAGTCGTCATATTTGTGTATAGAAATAAAACGTTCACTAAAATAATCATTCAATAGATGTGACTTGATTTTTTTTCCTAGACTCTCTCCTCACATCCAATAACCATCGCTGAAATTTTTCTACATCTTGTTGTGTCGCCAATTTGGTATCGTACTTTTCCGGTGTTTAATGCAATTTTCTACGTCACTTGGATTTATATATAGATCTCTTGTTTTCGCCTCTATCTCTTCTTCAAACGGCTGAAGAAACAAGTTCTCTTCTGAGCACCCGAACTGAGTTACCAAACTGTTACAGTAGCCAACGTTGACAACAACCTAATTTGATTTCACTAGCTTATCCACACAATCATTCACACATAAACCGCATAAATGGTATGTTGTTGATCACATTCAATTACACATACAATTTACAAAGTGCAACTTACGTTTCATATCGCTATACATCCCACCATATCTGCAAATATAAATGCATATTGAACAACTGCAGGTATAATAGCAACGATAATACTTATTATTAATTAACCGCAGTTTAATTGTTTGTACTATAAATCACGGAATAGACCCCATATGTAATTGTATAGACTGTATATTACAAAGTTGTATTGTTCCGATAAATACAAATCACTAGAATACACAGCATGATTCGAATGAATTGCCCTGTCCAATCGAAAAGTCTTCTGCTGAATGTGACATCAAGAAACTCGAAATAATTGACGATTCGAAATTTGGGTAGAGCTTTTGAAGTTTTACTGTACTGTATAGTAGTTCAACATGTAAGTGATGACAGGTCATTCGCCACCATGTTTTCACTGGTAAGCGCGATATTGGTATTGTTTGACATATATTGCACACGCTGGTCTATTTTATGCAGTTTACATATTTGCGTCGCTACCTATTTACAAAGGATAACCTTGCTAACAGTCTAAATTTCGCATCATCATCATTGTCCTTTTCTTTTTCCTCGTCATATTTAGCAGCATAAGTGCCTTCTTCGTTACCATTCCCTTATTCTACTCACTTTATCAAGCACTACTGCCATGATCGTTCGCTGCCATTATTATCGCCATCATCATCATTATCATTAGAAGTAGCTTTGCCTAAATTGATATGGTTCGTACAAACTTGATCCTCTTTGCAGCATATGTCATTTTTAACGGAGAGATGAAAGACAAATGAATACAAGGATGTTATCTTTCACGCAACATTGTGCTAATTATGTAGACCATTTATCAATTCAGATAAAGTCAGACGTACGAAAAATCTTTCCAGAATAAATATTTTAAAGTTTGAACTCATTGTTAAGTCAACTATAATTTTAATCTTTTCTCTTAATATGTGATAGCTGTACACCATATTTCTGCACAGATTAGTTTGGTAGCTGTTCCATTTCTGTTTATTGATTGGTTTCCAAAGTTTTGTGCCTTGCCACATTTAAATTCATATGCGGTGTGGTGATTTAAAAACTGTTTCTATATACGTAACTTTGATTCAATACCTTATGTACGTCGCTGTAACTCTAATACAGGACATGCGTCGAATGCAATACAACAGGCTATTTACCTTGAAACAGCTTAAGGATAGGTGACGTTTTTCTTCTTTATATAGGCAGTGATTTAATAATAGAGCATATTCTAGAGCGGTTGGTTGACAAATCTATGATCTGCATCTATGTATTGATTAACATCGGGCCTAAGAATGATGTTTATATTTGGTTGTCCCTTGGAAGTTTAAATTCAACGTGGGATTTAAAGTGCAGGTCGATATTTTATTTTCGAGGAAGATTGATATAGCGTAGTCTAATCCGTGTGCTATCAACTTGAGAAAGATCTGTACTTTTTTGGCTTTGAAGACAATAGTAAAGCAGACGAATACCGATGGAAGGCAATTTAATAATGTAACCCACGATCGAATAAGTTTTTCATTGTGATTCAGGTGGATAGCAAGGCTCAACTAGTCCAAGGTACGATTTTTGTTTTATACCATTGTTTCGTGTATTTCTTGTAGTCATGTGTATTCAGTACTGTCCATCTTAACATTTATGCGGGTGTAAATATGGTGCTTTTACGGTCATACAATGTTACAGAACGGATCGAATTTTATTTTCTAACAGAGCATTGTCATTTTGTAAGCTGATAATGGAGAAAACTGCAGTAAAGGCTGTCAAAGATTTAAATATTTTAAATTAGTGGTGAAGTTTTTTTATTCATAGTAATTCATATCCAGAAATAACAAGACACAGGATGTCCAGATTTAGCATAACTAGTGGATGTTATAGTAATATACACTCCTTTAGTGTCTTTTCATTTAAAGTGCAATGAGACATTTTGAAGGTTTGTTTTTGTTGTTATCGTCGTCCTTTTTAACGCTTCGCATGGCACAAAAATAAACTAATCTCTTTCATGTTGTTTAAACAGGAATGTGAAATTTTATGCTTATGGACTGGCACTGGTTTGGATCGTATCATTTGCAAAGTTGATTGATATTAGGGGTATTAAACGACTTCACTTTTGTGGGGTTGTTTACCATTGGTCACAATCTATGAAGTTCCCTATTTTCATCGGTTTTACAAGTACAGTGTATACTTCAAGCACTGACGATTTACTGCCCTGTGCTGAACGACATTTTCTTTATATGTTTTTTGCGTTCTGCCATATGCATTGTAACCTAAACCTGGAGAAAGAATTACTAATATAGTATATAGGTTTATGTCAATAGTTGTGGGAGTGCATACTGCTTGAAATAGTAAAATGCCTTTATATGTTGGCAATAGGTAAAAAACACAACAGATAACAATAAAACAATAAAGGGATAATACCAAATCATCATTTTATTATTGTGGATATTAGATGGTAATTTTACTTAATAATTAACGCCTAAATGGAAACCACCTCTCTCTTTCTCTCTGCTTTGTTTAGTTTCTTTAATGTATGTGTCTCAGCATTGCGACAAATACTTAGATGACAATTAAATTTCCCTTGCAATGCATTTGGCATCATTGTGAAACATAGGCTGCAATAAACGGAGGAACATAAACATATAATAATTGCTTTTAACAATGCAAAATTATGGCATTGATATTTGAGGACGGACTTGTAGAAATCGGTGAAAAATAAGTTAGAGGTGAAAGAATAATTATGATTTAAGATTTTTTATTCCAGACATCAAAATTAAATCTTGCAAGCATATTTGCTATGACAACACAAGAAGGAGAAAATGGGGTGCAGTGTGCGAATTATATTAAAACCAACTAAGTTAGGAAACAAAATAATTGTATCCACCGTTCTCTAGACGAAATAAGTACTTTGTTGGGTCTTTTTTGACAAGGCAAGGAATCTTACATTCCTTACGTATGTTTAAAAAAAGACCGCTTAGGTTCCTGTAATCTTGTTTTGATCAGATGAATATATAATGTTTGTCGTGTCACGTAACATCATTACTTTAAGGAAATGTTTGATATAGAATAATATATTTCATGTAAGTCAAGCTACAAGCTACATACATTTTCATTGTGTGTTTATTACGTATGATAAAATAGTGACGGGGCTTTTAAAATCATGTGTAAACAAGATGAATACTTGTTTAAACAAACTTAAGTCTTTACAATGGCGAAACGTACAGAGCATGAGTATTTATTCACGTAGTTTTATTTTCTTTGGTCACCTAAGTTGTCTTTCATGTTAATTATTGAAATAAAATATATAAAGTTTGTATTCCTTTCAAACCAATCTGTTTTCGTCAAACGTTTATTTGTACCTAATTTAACAGAACTGAATCTTTGAAGAAAAGTTTCGGGATATTCTCTCATTAAATGTATACCGTTCAAACTGCTTTCAGTCATTTTGATTTTGCATTGGACAACTTTTCCGGTACTCTCTCATTTCGAAAGAATGAGGAATCTAAATGTTTGTATTTTAGTGGCGTAGAATGAAAAACTTTACATAGATCACACAAAGGATGGTAAAGTTGTCGATGAGCAATTTGCAAGCTGCAAGGAAGAAATGTAAATATGTCGGGTAATGAAAATATGTCAGTTTGCCTTTGTGCAAAATGGCATGCATTGATTTATTAGCGAACCTGTAAAAACATGCACAATTTCAATAATTGTTCTTTTTTCGTATTCCGCCAATTACTTTAATTAACAAGATAAAATAAATGTACAAAAGATTATTGATCTCTTAAAGGTAGAGAAACGTTTCCAACCGAATAACCTGAACGTATCCTTTCAGGTAAATTAAGCGGTCGAACATATATGCACACTCCCTTGGCAGTGAAGCCAGATGACAAGCGCAGAACACCATCTCAAGTACAGTAGGAATTGATGGCCATCAAAATGTATCCGGCCTTGTCTCCAGATGTCGCGACATTGTCGTGAATTGGGTTCAGACAGGTTTTGTCGAAAGAGTAAGGACGATCTTGCGCAACCTTCGCACATTTAACATCATGACATGATTCATGTCGCCCTCCATGTATCACGAGATCCTGTGGCGATGGGCTAGAAGCAATTCAGCAGGTGTGGATACACTGGGAATTGTAGCTACAGACCTGCACAGCAGTACGAAATTTGGTCTTTTGAAATACTGAACTAAATTGCGGCTTTTCCATCTAACCTGGCATCTAACCCCAATGATAAGTTATTCCAACGCGACCCACATATGTTTATTCACTTTTAATTTGTCAGGCGAGGTGTAAACACACAAAGACGAGGTGCGAGTGAACCAGTCATGGGGCTTAGAGACTCGTCCAGACGGAACGGCCCACAAAATAGACCAGTAAGGCAACATATCGGCTTTTCTTACTACTCTAGTCTACAATGAGTGTGAAAACGAATATCCTGCACGGAGAGAGAGAGAGAGAGAGAGAGAAATAGAGAGAGAGGGTGTGAGAGAGGGAGAGAGATTTAAGGTGCCCAGTCATTTAGCAGAACCATCATAGCAAGGTGTATTGCCTGCAGTCCATTAGCGAACTTTCTCAGTAGGCAGGTGTTCACAATGTGCCTTGCCCCATCGTAACGTTTTAGTGCACAGAGCCCCTGTTCTGTCCGGAAACGGTTAAAAATGGTCCACATTTGTCGTGAAGGGTTGAAGCCAGGAGTGCATACAGATGTCTCTCTCTCTCTCTCTCTCTCTCTCTCTCTTAAATTTTTTTTTGAAGTGTATTATATAGCCTCATATGGTATAGGTATACTTATCATTTAAAATGGTACAAAGAGGACATTAAAGTTGAGCTGCGAATATTCGCATATTAAAATATAGTTGGTGGCTTTTTATGCACAATTGATGAGTGGCGACGAAATTATTGATTCACAAATTATGTTGAAGACTTTATGGAAGTTACTCTGGTTATTGTGAGATAGGAGTGGTTTGTTTGGCAAGGATTGCTTAATGGATTCGTATTCACCATGGAGGTTACGAGTGGGAGTGCTGCTAACAGAAAATGTAGCGGTGTTTTCGTCAGTTTGATAAACACTCAGGCGTTTGTAAATATGAATCTCCATGGCATTGTGAAGCAACAAATGCTAAGCAGCCTGTCTTGGAAAATAGGAACCCTGCGACATAAAATGCTGTTACATGTACTGTAGTACACGTTATCAAATATTACGCGAAGGTTTAAGGAGACGATCCTGCCTGAAATGTAACCAGCTTTGTCAGTCTTAATGATCTGTTCGGGAGTACTATGAACTGGGTAGAACAAATATCAATACAACAAATACCTGTGGCTGACCAAGCAAAATCAGATATCACAATAAAAGAAATAGATGATATAAACACCAGGATTAAAGCGATCTCAGTTTCCGTTCCTAATAATATACCGAAAAATAAAACATGAATATAATTTCCCTATTAGAAAAATGGTTCCCGTTCCCATTAGTTAAGCACGAAGACAGTATGACAACTGAGGTAGCTCGCACGGCAGTATGTTATACACATACTAAGTTGTATGAGAAAAGCGGACATGCTTGAATTAATTTAGATTCATCATTGCGCTGCATCCATAAATGTTACCGATACCATCAGCACAAACAAGCACAACATTCGAATACCCAGATGTGCAAGAAACGCCGACATCTTTGCAATAGTAGACTTGTATGATCAAAACTGTCTTTGTGTTGAGGAAGAACAGAAATTCGTCTCGCCTGTGCTATTGCTATTTTAGCGACTGAGTATGTTTCTGCACAAACAAGCAATCACAAGTCACCGAATTCAAATTTCAGAAACGTAGTGGTGAGTTTTATCCCACCCAGGTTCACTCAAGTCATAGAGGCTCTACAACTGCTGACAAATATGTTTACCTGAATGGTAGAAGTATTATATAATTTGGTCACGCTGAGGCCAAAGCAGATATTGTCCGCAGAGCTCATCTAGTCATGCCGCTTAGTCGTGACAGGGATGGATTCAAAACTACTATCAGTGCATTCAGGGTGGTCCCCGCATCATCATGAACCACAAAGACAGCAGTGCCATCAACGATGGAAATGGTAGAGACAATGAAAAGATTCTCGAAGCAGTGAACAAATACCCAATGCAGGGTCGTGGTGACACTCGAAATATGTATGCATGTCTAAGTCCATCTCTCGCTCTCGTTTTGTAGATCCAACTACATGGCAGCAGAAAACTGGGCCCCGCCATGGAGAGTGATCAATGTGAAGAATCTTGTGAAGAATCTTGATAATCGGTATTTTGAGTGGTCAATCAAGTAGGCACTATACTCGTTCATTGGCAAACAAGATATGACTCGAAAGTATCAGTTTTAGAGATATCAAGTTTCCGGTGCAAATGACCCAACGCACACTGGCGAAAATTTGACATACTGAACCATGTATCAATTTTAATATGTTCGCTTATGATCAAGGCTTTCATCCGATGGCATTATCTACCCCAGGGACAGATGAACGAATTCAGATTGATTTGTGCTACTGAATAAAACGAAAGAATCAGAGTCTATCTCGCACTAAGTATGGATCAACGATGTTGGTCGACTGCTTCAACGGCACAGCAAATACGAGTTTAAACATGATCCGTACAGACGATGCATGCATACGTTTAAGACTCTAGAAGTGCTCAAAGTCACGATTTTTTCTGTGGCGGTATCAGCTGTGCAGCGAAAGATGAAAGTCCCGTATATCATCTATGCCGATTTTGAATGCCTAAATGGGGAGCCCGCCTCTGCTGACAAAAACACAAATGTGCCTTATATCGACCAGATAGTACAAGTCAAAGAACAAATTCCATGCGGGTTTCGCTATATTGTTTGATGTGATAAATCAAAGCGGCCAGTCCTTTATAGTACTTCGAGTTTTAACACTCTAGACATATTTTAGGTATTCCTCAGATCTATATAAGTCACAACACAATGGATTCGACAGTAGCTCGAATCTTCAGCATGCATTATAATAACGGGTGATAAGATTCTTGAGATATCTGCAGCCACTCACGAATGGATTTGTGAACTTTCACTGACAAAGAGCAAAACCTGTACCGAAGAAAAGTTACAATCCTGGTTCCATACTTCGCGATCACTGCATTTTCACTGGTGCATACAGCGTTGCCCCACACAAAGTGTATAATTTAAAGCCGAGAATTTATCCCAAGAAAACATAACTTGATGTGGTGCTTCCTAACCTGCGTGATACGATATCCACTTGATCATGCAAGCAGAAACCACGGCATCCGACTCACCGATTAGCGTGATCCCTAACAACATGGAACATTATATGATGTTTTGTGTGGAACAATTCCAGTTCATCGATTAGATCCAGTTTATGAACCCGTCCATGGAAACGTTAGCCAACAATCTTAAGGCGGAGAACTTCAGAATCCCTCACCAACAAGGACCTGATCAAGAAAATGTGTGTGTATCCGTGCGAGTACATGCAGGTCTAGAGCAAACTTGCAGAAACTCAGCTGTCACCGATCGAAGCGTTTCATTCATCGCTGTCACTTGAAAAACTAATTCCGCCGCTGGCTACGAAGATGCTAAAAAAATTTGGTCTACGTTCGTGTGCAAAAATCTAGACGACTATCACGATCTGTATCTGTGCATGGACGTTTTGTTGCTTGTGGATGTGTTTGAGGCTCTTCGTGACACCACCACGCTTGTGTATAAACTCAATCATGCCGATTACGTTTCGTCGCCGGACATGGGATCGCTTTTATTGCTGTTTAAGGCCAAAGTCGAGATGGAATTGCTCACGATCATTTATTAGCATCGGTTTATCGAGAGATCACTTCGAAAAGGAAAATCCATGTTAAGTCACATATACACTCGTGCCAACAACCCCAGCATATACGGATATAACCCTTACACATTTACATCATGGATCTCGATTCTAGTAATTCATATTAATGGGATGTGATGCATCCGTTGCCAGTTGGATCGGTCCTGCGCACATTGATCTCCAAAAGGACGTGTACAATCAAAGCATCCACGGTTTCCACGTATGCTTCTTTGAAGTTGACCTGGAATATCCCGATCTATTACTCGAGGGTCACAACGATTATCTTCTGGCCCCAAAACGATGTCGGTGCCCGGTTCGTGGTTTTCCCCGTATCAGTAGTCGATCGTTGATGAGTCAGGCAGCAAATTTACGTAGTGCAACAAATTCGTCCCGAGACCAAATTCGAAACACAACTATATACTGCACGTGCGAAAGCCGCAGTTGTACTTCCAACTGGGTATGTATGTCACCAAGATTCATCGAGTGCTGCAATTTCGCAAGTACGCTTGGATGGTCTATTCATTCAGACTAATACCGACATATGCACAAAGGCCACAAACGAGTTCGTGAATGACTTTTTCAATTTTGTAAACAATGCCGTGTTTCAGTAAAACATGGAAAATCTATGCAAACGAATTCGCGAGGTTCTTGACAGTAAAAATAGTGAATAGACAGACTTCGAAGGGTCATTGCGGACCAGGCGTATGAATAAAACAAAATCGGTGATGATGGACGTGTTGCCGTTCACAGTGAAAATCAAAAGTAAATTTGGAGAAACAATCTAGGTGGACTTATTCATGTTGAACTTGAAGAAGTTGCTCAACTTCGTCTCGACAAGAACAAACCGTTTTACAAGGATCAGGTCCGATGCACATCACCACCGATTATATGTACGCGGACATTGCACAACTAAGTCTGGCCAACGAATTTGATAACAGCAAGTAATGCCAACAAAAAGGTGGTTGGCAAGTTCAATGAGGAAAGCTCGGGTAAACCGATCGAAGAGTATGTGGTAATGCAACCCAAAATATATTAGATTGTGATCGGCTCCAAAAACATTTAAAAGGAAAAGGCATTCCAGGGGTGATTGTGCAGAAACATCTCAATCACGGACTATACCTAAAATGTTTTCGAGACCGTTTTGATTTCACGCACACGGTAAATACGCTCCAATCAAAGACCCATCGCATGGGTATTTACCGATGCAGTAAGATGAGTTTGACCCCGCTGGATACCAAGTAATCAATACTCCCCTATGGCATCACCACTTACGCATTTGGTTATCCTGCTATTGCGAGCCAACTTACGATTCATACTGGTTAGTGCAATGCTTCAACGTGTAAACACAAATTTTGGTGTCAATTTCGTATTTGCTAAAATTAACTACAATTCCTTTAGAACAAAGGCACGGCTGGAAGGTTTTGGTCTAATGATGTTCCCAATCGGTATCGGGTGGTTTGTCTTGGAGTTCTGCAACGGTGAACACCTCGACAGACCACACTGTGTCAGTAATGCGATATTGTCCACCTTCCAGCGCTCCCGATGCATACAAATACTGCGCAAGCTTGTCTCCGAGTGGTTGTAAGAGTGCCGGCTGTGAAATAATTTTATGAGTAACCGTGACGGTTGTTTGTCGAATGGCATTGGCTGCTTGTAATCCCGTCATGCATGTGACTTCACTGTTGAAGGCTGTTATGACAATTGGAAGTCGGGTTACCCATTAGGGAGCCCGCCCTGGTCTTAGTAACAATTCATGTGCATACTGGTAACCGAATATCCGTTTCGCATGTGTACGATTGAATGATTCAATCGGTGCACAATTGCCTTGTCACGATTCAAACTGACATGTCCGACATTTACTCGCACACGGTGTTTGGCCAAGATCGCAGACAAATATCCGAGTAATTCTCTCCCAGGATACATTTGCATCAATCGTGGCCATCTGAGTGGGCCATTGCATAAATGTGCGCAACATGATCTGCTTCTTAGTATCGGTTGGCCATGTCGACGATGGTGAGCGCGTATTTGTAGGTGGTTAACTTGCCTTGTCGATCACGGACACGGCCTTGCGGAAGAAACAACAAATCAGCTGCTTGATGAACCTCATTAGGTATCCGCACATCAAACCAAACCGGGAAATCTCTCTCCGTACAGGCAAATAAATTTCCCAGAGCAATTGTTTGGCCAGCCATTCTCAAGCAATCCCAAGAGTGACCATCGGCCCACTGACTAAATGTTCCACTGCTTCTTCATCTATCCAATATTCACTCGGACTACGGTACATTTCGGATAATATGAGGCTCTTGATGTACATTGGTTTTACTGGTTCAGTTTTGTCTGTCTTCATGTGGACTCTGTCCACCAACAACCAATGCAATCTTTGATTTCATGAGTCCATTGAAGACCGTCTTGCGATTTGTTCTTTCAATGTTTGATTAATCGCATTCAGGTCACTAATGAGATCTACGTCGGCCCCTTGAAGTCTACGGGTATCATTATACGCTTTATATGCAAGATCATATCAGTAACACTCCTCATCCAGGCGATTGATATATGCTTTGCCCGGCCTTTGGTGGCTGTGAGAATCGAGTCGTAGATCCAGGCGCGTAGCAGGGCCGCAGTAGGTTTAGCCAGGAACATCATTTTACTAAAAGGTTTCCCAGGTAACTTTTTTCAAACTGGACCCTGTGCATCCACGGGCTTTTCCCTAAGAAAATGGAAGTTCCAACAAACATACACTTTCTTGCTCAACATCGGGCATAAGCCCCGTAACCGCTGGTCGTCCATTACGTATTTGAAATCTAGTTGAATTTCTGGTACGTGCTTTGGCACGTCATCTTACGCAATATGAAAACATGATCGTATTATAACGACATTACATTATTCTATGACATAACGCAATAGAAAATACGCAGACACTTTTGAAGGTGTACTGATCAGTCAAGACTTTTCCATTATCAATTATTCTGCACTAGCAACAAAACTGTCCAATCATGGTAACAGAACGGTGTGTCCATGCTCACTTCATATACTCACTGGTCCAGAATATGATTGTACGATGGTTAACCTGGGATCTGTTATACGCGATTGTGCCATTGGACGATGATCAACCCGGTTATAATATGCTTAAATATGTTTTAAAAGCGTCCAGAACTGGTAACAACACTAAGACGACTTTGTTGCCCATAAGAAGTGGAGATTTCTTTCCCAAAATTGACGACTCCCCTACCATTGATGATTTGGATGCTAAAAGAAACAATCTGGTGCTGTTCGAGGATCAAGTCAATCCTGCACAAACGTTTCCACAATGTCGATATAAAATTATGGACATGATTTATTTGACTCAGTAAGATTCGTATGTGCCCAAAGAGATCCATGACAAATGCAGATGATATTTCGTGGCATAGACGCGCATGGACTTGGAAACATTCATTGGACTTGGTGTGCCCCCGACCATTCGAGGCATGAATTTTGTGACATGTTTAGTTAGTTTCACATCAATCTCTTGATTGGTGGGCCACGCAAGTATTGTGTTGGTCTGGACACGAATGTGTCTCACACGTATGCGTCAATTTAACAAACAATCCTATAATAATATATGGCAGAGATAACATAGAATCGTACTAGAAACGACGCCTTGAAAGCGCTCATGATCAGCAAGAATTGATACAAAAGTAATCGAAGGCCGCACAAGCTGTTAAAAATATGTTACAGCTGCGACAGACTGCATGGGAACACCTCACAGCGTGGTTTACACTAACGCAGATGATTAAACCCACAAAAGAAATTGACGAACGCGGCGAGGATGAACGTGCTGAAGAACTTGGTGAGGTCCAGGGGATACCTGCCAAAGTTATGGAGGCACTGAGCGAAAACATGCCAGGAAATCATATGTGACACTCGACCACAAGTCAGAGTTGTCAACAACGACTCATTATTTTGAAAGAGGATGCACGCCTGGCAATTTTAACGATGTTGTTATATATATATATATATATATATATATATATATATATATATATATATATATATATATATATATATATATATATACAATACCACTGATGTGTTTGAAAAAGACTGGCACTCTTCGCGTCGAGCGAGAAAGCTATTGTTCAATGTAACAAATTGTTGTGACTACAGCCCAGAGCAAGACCTCGATAATTACCTTCTCATCCACCAAATAAGAATTCAGGTTGACATGTTCTGCACCTCTGACTTTTGGGGAATCCTGCACACTTGACATCGCACTGACATCGCTAAGAGTGTATTACAGTTGGCCAAATTTGACGTGTAGGACATAGAATCGATCAAAAAAATGCATTCGGCGAAGACTCCAAAATATATATAAGTGCCCATGAGCCACACTCAGTTCTCTCATTGCCATCGAATCCGAAACGTATGAGGTGGATATTGCACGGTCTTCCATAAGGTGAGTGTTAGGTTAACCTGAACCCATTTTCAGAAGATAAACAATTCATGTATGGGGAATATCATGTCGCATCTAATATAGTGAAAATTACGTCAACGACGCAAGTCAATTTAAGCTGGGAGGCTGACAGTTGCGGTCATGAAAACAGATCCGACGCAACAGAGGTAGTTGTACAAGGATATATATTGTTTGCGTTTTCACCACCCGTAGAGCCAGATTACTTAATCTCGATCACGACCACAGCAACTGTTTATCTTCCATGCTATGATAATCGGTTGACCCATATTGTTTGTTCCTGATGGATCAAGCCAGACACGTGATGGATCTGCGTGGCAAAACGTTGACGATACAACTGTACAATATAGACCGGCCTGTCATTTAATATATATATAACAGCAAAGACTTATTACAGAACTGAGATCGGTGTCGATGTTCCCATCGCTTAACAAGTGGCCATGCGGGTTATGGATAGCGTTGAAAGTGGTGCTTTTGTTCGATTTATATAACTGCTCTCTCTCTTCGATATCGAGTTTGGTGATCAGTAACATGAGCGCCAAAGACGGCTCCAGTTATAATATCATCGACCGGATCAATACCACGGACCCGCACCCACCAACTGCTATCGCGGTAACATTTACTTGTCAAACAGTACCCAGCATGTTCTTACTGCACCAAAATATGTGTTTGTGGCATTTCACAATGTAAATCGAGCCAATCACCGAAACACAGAGTAAGATGGTATTTGACTCCTGAGAAGTGACTGGGGTATCTTTGCGGTTAAACGCTTATCATGAATTTTCGGAACAAAATTCGGCTTGACTATGCAGCCGCCACTTCTCATTTTGAACGTTGATATCATAATCTGTGATCGTACATAGATCGGCATCAAATCATCGACACAGGTTTACAAATTTGTCAACAAAACTTGTGCACATTGTACCCAATTTATTACTTTTCACGGAAACATATGACGCTATTTAGGCAGTCCGTCGTTGGCATGTATTGTCATGCACGTGTAGGCCCAGCTGGTGTAAATTACAGATACTAAGCTGTGATACTTTCTGAGAAGACACTATTGTTGTAGGGTACTGCTGGTCGAATGAGAGTCATCGATGCACCGGTGCAAAATTCGCAGAATATCACATTTAAATATGTCAAATATTTGAATAACAATGTCCTATCTCTAAGTGAAGGTCGCTCTTACTCTAAATCTAATTGCGAAAATAAAAAACGCTGTCAAAACAATATTGGGGTCCCACTGAAACTCCTACAAAATTAACTATAAATGTCTCGTTTGGTTAACCTACATACAGCTCGCTCAGTGTAATGCGACTAAATACAGAAACTTCTCAGTACTATTAACATTATGCACCTCAGAGGTGCACCTCAGAAGTGGCACATATACAAAAATGTGGTAGAACATGTCCATTACATGCAACCATTCCAGTATTGTTGGCAGCAATGGCTATAGTGTTGGCAACAGCTGCAGCGTTAAGGACTGTCGTAACTGCACCAGGTATGGCTTTGATAAAAGCCGTTGGGGTTCCAAATAAAAAAGGAAGAAGCCTTCGATTACCAGACACGATTCGTCAAATACCCTTAGGCAGAGGTCTTCGATTACCAGATCGCAGAACATCAAGTTATTGATGGAAGCGAAGCGTCCATTGACCAATCTTAATACACTGGCGATTGCAAAATCGATGATACATTTTCGTGGTGTTTTATGTTTGATGAACTTGCAGCTATGTTGCCACACACACGAGAAACTGGCAACGTCAATCTGGTTTCATCAACAGGCCCTGGCACTCACTTCAGTATAGTTTGTATGTTGACCCGTATAGACTTTCACCGTCAGCCGAAGTTGTTAATTATTTATCCAAACGTGGATATCAATCGTTATTCCATTAGACTATGCCAGTACGAACACGGAAGGATGGTCCCATATGCGGCCATCTTGTAGAAGCGTTGCTTGCTCTGCAGCGATCACCAACCCATCAAGCACTTATTGATTTGAAATTAAAGTATGTGTGATATTATAATACAACCATGTCTATTAACTTTACGTACGTCACTCAGCTCCACGATATGGTGCTGATGTGGATCTGATCCGATTTGCCACCAAAGAGGATTTGTCTGAATTTACCAGTAGTGTTGTCGATCTAGGTGCGTTTGTAACTTTTGATGATCAAACTAAAAACATCAAAACGTGAACATCTAAGATATTATTGTCAAGGTGAAAGGCGTTGTCGCAAAAGATCTGGATGTGGTCACTGAAAATGGTGAAATCTGTGACAGAGGCGTGTCGGTCGCGTTTATCAAGGACTATGCCAATACTGGGAATATTGCAAAAAGAGCAGCAGGGAAGTTCTACAGACCAGACGGTTCCAGCAAAATAAAGCCTCCTACGAGAACTTTCTCCGTAGAAGCCTCAGAAAGCAGAAATAAAGCTTCCTACGAAAAACAATTTGCGTAAATTCGACCCCGAGTGCAATTTTTGTGTGCAAATTCTATCATTCTGGACAAGTGTTTTTAGGGGGGGGGGGGAATTTATTCTGGTGTCGATGACGTTTGCAAAGATTGGGCTGCAATTTTATGAATAAATTTGATCAAGACCGATTCGATATCTACTACGCGGATCATGAAGATTAATCGTGATGAAACCATGCGGTGTTGCCTGAGCGCGGCTGAAGAAATTTTTGAATTTGTTTATGTCCATATCGCCGTTACACCAAGTCTGATGAATGTTTCTCAGCGTGTGAGTATCGACGCCGTTGAATACTGATAAGATATTGCAATTGTCCCTAATGACTTTCGGAATTTGCGTATATCGCGGCGTCACGTAAATCACATCGGTGTTCTTGTGCCTACCACGCGAGAATATCCTAGCCGGATTGGTCTGCTTATCCAGCATGACATCATCGAAAACGACAAGATTATTAACATCGCCATCTAAATTTTCCACTGATGGAGCTTCATTAATGTCTGTGATAAATTCTATCGTGCCTTCGTCGGTATTGTCGCTAAATTCTTTTAACACCTGATAACAACGCTGATCGTCAACAGACGGCGCAACCAAATACAATTTGTCCCATTTCAACCATCGCATAATCAAATTTAACAACAACTGCGTCTTTCCAGATCCAGACGGGCCAATGATTATCATTCTTATCGAATTTGGTAACGCCGCGATGTGTTTTACTTGCTCGCGTTTCTTCGTGGCGGAAAAATCAATTACATTCATGTTACTAAAATATATGGATCTATATTGTGTTAAGTGTCGCACTCGTACTGCTACGCTAAATCCAATCGAAATCGTCACACGCAACAACAGGAACGCAATCAAGGGTGAATGCGCAGTTTGCAAGACTCGCAAGTTTAAATTTGTAAAAAAAAAAGTAGAAGAATCGGAGGAGACATTGCATCTTTCTTGTCAAAATTACCAGGGCTGCCCTGGGCAAAATATCCCGGAGAAAAACATCTGCCAAAATACAATTACTGCGGACCCGGAACAAGGCTCGATATCAGACTCAATGAGTATAGCCAACCAAATCCCGGCGAAGAGCCAGTAAACGCCATCGATAAAGCATGCTACTATCACGATCTTGCGTATCGTAACGCGGATTTACAACAACGGCATCTCGCTGATGTCAAGCTAATTCACGAAATAAACGCGATACCCAACAAAAGTCTCGCGGAGAATGCAGCGGCTTTAGCGGTAAAATTAGGGATGAAAGGTAAATTAGTATTCGGTGCTGGTAAATAATAATGGAACAAATATATTATTCTCCGCGAGGTTTTTGGCGAGGAAAATCAGCAATAGCCAAACTCGCCAAGGCAGCAAAAGTAAAACGGTCCGTTGCTGTATCGTGGCTATCGAAACAGGCAGTCTGGCAAATATATCTTCCTCCGCCTAAAAAAATACCATATGCGAGTTTTTTTGTCAGCGTACCCAACGAAGTTCATCAGGCTGATTTAATGTTTCTTCCTCACGATACCGTCGACGGAGTCACATACAAATACGTGCTAACTGTTGTTGATATCGCAAGCAGATACAAGGAAGCGGAACCATTATCGAATAAAACAGCAACGGAGATTGCTAAGGCATTTGAGAAAATTTACTCGCGATCTCCGTTAACTTGGCCGAAGCTTCTCCAGATTGATCCAGGACGGGAATTCCTCGGTGCGGTTACTTCATTGATGAAAAAGAATAATGTTAAAATCCGACGTGGCATAGTAGGTGTTCATCGCAATCAAGCTATCGTTGAAAGATTTAACAAAACACTCGCGGAAAGATTATTTGGATATCAATACGCGCGTGAATTCATCCAAGATAATCGATCTCATGATTGGGCAACAAGATTGCCTCATGTGATTAACGCGCTAAATAACGAAGTAACACGAACAATAGCAATGAAACCCGCAATTGCAATTACAAAACCAAATATACCACTAAAACGAAATTCTACTATTCCACCTGTGCTAGGTAGCGTCATGGTCCGGTATTTATATAAGGAAGGAGAAGCCGAAGGAGGAAGAAAAAGAGCAACCGATCCAAACTGGAGCGTCACAACACATAAAATATCAGCCGTAACAAGATCATCAATAAGACCAGCAATTTATTTTCTAGATTCACTAGCGCCACAACGAGGATTTACCAAGGAGGAATTACAAATAATACCGAAAGATACTCAACTACCGCCAGCGTCATTAATGTGATTTACTCGAATTCTACCTAACTGAGATAATTTTCTTACTCTCGATACGGCCAGATACACTAAATTTGACCAGGAAATTCTATCATCGACGATCCAAACTTGGCCATCTACGGTCAATCCCTGCGATGAGTGTATTGTTGTTGCGTATCCAAGTTTCCATGGCGATCTTTCTGCGTTTATCGCGTCATTGACAAGATTAATATTAACCCAGATGACATCATTCAAAACCAAGATCTTTTCCTCTCCGCATGGCAAAGTAACACTAATATTTTGTTTCCTGGTATCAGCGGGCCTGTAACACAACGGCACTTGCAACGTTGGAAATTTCTCGCAATGCAGCTTGAATAACATATCCTGAATAACATCGCGAACAATTTTTCTGCTAGCAAAAATCAGATGATCTGGACGCCATAAATTTAGAAAAATATCCATCGGAGTCTCATCGATTATTCTTCTCATCACGTCACATTGAAAATTATTCGGTTGTAATCGAATTATTTTTTTGAATTCGGTCAGTAAACTATCATCAGATCTGTAATCGGCGTCGATTTCTTCGTAATAATCAACGAAATTCCTGAGCCACTCATGAGGAGATTCACCATCAATAGGATCAGGCTGACCGTGATCGCCGCACATTATCACGGCGGTATTTTTCCCCTCAAGCCAGGCCAGGAATGATTTTAGCGTGATAAGACTTACTGTGCAAATTTCATCAAATATTATGATCTTGTTGATATATTTGTTTCCCATGCGAGCCGAATCCCACAATCCACCGCTGTATTTGAAATAACTGTGATACGTACCAGAATCAACGCCGCGTTGCCTTATTTCTCGCGCTAATCTGTGAGTTGGAGTCAGCACGATCATATCAGAGTTTGAAAATAAATTTATCGCTCGTGTTGTTTTACCGCTACCACCAGGACCATTCATGTAGACAAATTTGTTACGCGAAATCGGGTCAAATGCGGATGCAGCCGTTGATATTTCCTCGCATTTATCTCGATGAAATTTATCGCAATCTTCGACATCGGCGTCCTCACAATAATCTAGGATATCTTCGTTTTTTATCCTCCAAGTTCCCCAAGAGCCATCAGCGATTAAATTCGCCAGCCTACACTGATATTTCTTATCGATATAAAACGAATCCGTTGCGACCCTTACCGCGATATCAGAAAATTTATTTATCATCGACAGCAAATTTATACTCACATAAGCTAGCATCGACGACCGCAAATGCGTATACTGCGCTGATTCTCCATCGAGGTAGCTGATTACGGTACCTAATTTTTCTCCATCAATGATAATATTTTCTCTGTTGCAGAATATTCCACGCGATACCGTATCGGCAATAATAAAGTCCATCTCGGCATCATTAATAAACAACCTAGCGTGGCGATGTTTATGATCAACGGATCCTCCTTGAGTAAATTTTCCAATTATTTTTCTTCCGATATCTTTCGCGTTTTCACAATCAGTCGGCAACCACACTTCGGTTTGTTTCCTATACGATATAATTGCCTCGCTCACCGTCAACGATATTAACATCGACGAATCCAGCATATATCTCAACAAAACCGTAGGGACCCATCTTCGCTGAGATAAGTGTCTGCCAAACCAAATATAACAAATCTTATGTAAATTTTCAGCAAACTCGAATGAAGTTACATAAGCGAATCCTGTCATGACAAAATCAGGCAACGGCCCGTTAATTGCAACTCTTGTCATCTCGCTGGTGGGATGGCCAAATTTAGCAAAATAATCCGCACAATCGCCATATCCAAGGAAACTTCCAGGATAGCACGCGCTCATGTCAACGGAGATCATATCTTCGAAATAATATTTGGTATTCCACAATCCGCCATGGCCGTATTCAATACAGCTAAGTTGAATATCAGTGAGGAATTCGTTCCTTGTAGGTTTCCATGAGTTTCTTTCTCTGGCGGCGTGAGCAGCAACAGATGGAACAGTAAAACAATTCGTTAATAACCGATCAGGATTTGACGAATATTTCACCGCGATATTTTTCATCGATTCATGTAACTTTTCGTCGCGGTAAATATCTCCCCGCGGCAAGATAAACTGATCATATTTTTCTTCGCTTGAAAATAACCAAATCGATATTGGATCAGACGCGGCTAATTTTTTGATATATCTGAACATCGCATCGAAATTGTCTTTTGCGCCATCTACGGGATAAAATTTAACAGCACGATCTCGCGGGAATATCATCACTGACTGCGACCACGCATGTGAATTATGATCAACAATTTCGATTGGTGCTCCTCGAGATCTATACGGCGATGAATATAATATTTCTCCCGATAGCGTTTTCACCGTGATTGGAAATTTAAGTTTTTTACTCAATACAGCCACGTCGTCAATCGATGCACCATCAACAACAGTCTTTGCCCATGAGTTAATTTTATCCAACCTCAATTGGTTCAGACCAGATCCACGACGAGCGTTTTTCATATGCTCGATAACGTGCTCAGCCACACAGTTTATCATCGGAGATTCTTTCATCGCAGGTAGATTTTTCATGTCAGGATTATTATTCAGCCGATAAATTCCATAGACAACAGCGCTAGAAGGGTACGCCCTAGCATAATAAGGACCGTCAATTCCCAATAACAATCCTGGCTTCGAATTTTTATCAAGAATAACATTTTTCTTGCCGCCACGTACTGGATCTCGTTTATCGCGAATAATCCAAGTATCGTCAGGCATTTGTGCGATAAATTTTATCCCAAAGATAAATCGCTCTTCCTTATGTTCGGATTTTATATGCTCGATTATCTTCTTCGCTCGCTCCAGATTCATCGTGGCATCAACGGAGTTAGTTTTCCAAGTCGACCAAACATGAATCGCTCCATCATCGAAAAATTCTTTTTTGGCACGATCGACCTCGGGTATAATATATTCTGCCTCATCAAGATCAAAAGTATCCATTATTATAATTTAGACAAATATCTAAATTATAATATGCAATGCAAATGGATAACAATCGGATCAACAAAATCATGCGACAAATCCTGCAGAGGAAATTATTGTGGCGCTCATACATATGCGATTCGACGAGGCAGTAAAGGACCACTGCGTTGTTTAGTTTGTCAAGTTGGTATTCGAGGAAAGACACGGTTATGTTTCTCCTGTGGAGGGAAAAATTATCGGGAATTACGAAGATATTACGAAAAAAGATCTTCCTCGGTGATAACATGCGAAGAAGATTATATTAATCGATTCAAGGCAAATTATGATTTAGACAAACAGAATATTGTATATGGAACTGAAATTGACGATTCCTGCAATGAAAATCACACACGAGTATAGATCTTATCCAACCATCGAGGGTTACGAAGCATCATCGGATGGTACCGTCAGAAATGCGAGAATAGGGAAAAATGTCGGTACTGTTGATAACAGCGGATATCTTAGATTTACCGCCAGGAAGAATAAAAAAGGAAGAAAAACAAATTATCTCAATCATAGGTTCGTATACGAATGTCACAAAGGACCAATAAAGATTGGACTTGTCATCGATCACATCGACGGAAACAAACTTAACAACAAACTTTCCAATCTACGCGCAGTCTCTCAGAGCGAAAATTTACTTAACAGTAGTAACGTTGGTAGACATCCGAAATATGCCAGGGGCGTCAGATCAGTAAATCAAGAAACAGGCAAGGAACTTATATTTGAGTCGATGAGAGCAGCTGCGAAATATTATGATATTAATTCAGCATCGGTGCGATATGCAGCAGAAGGAAAAATTAATGCTACTTTTTCATATAATCTTGGCACTTGGATCGAATTTTCCTATACTCAAATAATATTTGATTCAGATAACGAGGACGAAGATTTTGAAGAATAATTAAATATTACAAAATTAATATAACATGGACGAACAAACCATAAGCAATATTATCGAAGCCATCGATGATCTGAGGAAAAAAATAAATCTTCCATCGGATCTAGACACGAATAAAATCCGATCAGAATTCGAAACAATCATCCAAGGAAAACTTGAATATAAATACACGCTACCATCCGAATACAAACTAATAAAGAAAATCCAAATCGCGATGTATCAGTCGCTAGCTACAGTCAGTGATGGTCAAATCGAAGATTTCGTTAAATTATCGACGCTAGTGGAAAAGGCTAGATTGATTTTATCAGACGCATACGAATCAAGAAAAATTACAAGTTCGCGCGTCAGGCAGCTGAAAAAACTTGTCGATGAGAGCAAGGCCAAGGAAATTTCCGAATCTTGAAGAAATTCCACAAAAAAAAACAAAAATTAAAAAAATATATTAATTTTGAAAATTCCCTTGGTTTTTATTTATTTTTTTGGCCTGTTTTTCCCTGGCAGATAGATTTACGATTTTACCAATAGGCTGATATTTAATGTTTCTCCTCGTATATCAAGTAAATTTTCATTTTGATCCGTTAATCTAAAATTTATATTTGATAATAACCGATTGTAGCATCGAAGGTAGAACGGATTAACCGGCTCCTTTATTATCAAATAACCAGGAGAAACGGTAGGCGAAAACGAATATAAGATATATCCCTGCTGCGCTTGTTTCGACACAGCCTGATCAACACTGTAACTGCCATCGACAATATCCGCGTGAAGATAAATCGCGACAACCTCCGTTATACTAACGATACCTGGCGAGCGATGTCGCCCTTGTCCAACTCCGTCGTTGTCATGCTGAAGAATTGATCTCGTTTTTATTTTGTTAGCCAGCCACGCGTTATACAATTTCGGAAATAAATCATCAATGGCATCGGTGACGGATTTTCTCATTTCATCAACGTTATAATCGGGAAATTTATAATTCGGCAGTGTTTCCTCGGTCAATCCGAATAATGCCATAAATTTCTTTTTTTCTCCTGAATTCCTGATCAACCGAAAATTGCTATAATCAGCGACTGATATATCATCGATTATCGCCCGAATGAACATACCATGATAATATTCAACATCAATCGCGAGTTGATTAAGAATCTTCACTCGTTCGATGATAAGTTTATTGCATGGTTCTGATTCTTCTAAGATACAATCGTGAAAGAATTTTTTTTGTAAAATTAACTGTAATTTATGTTCCTGGTTAAAATCATCGATGGTTTTTTTTACCAAGATACCATCTATTGGTTTTATCTTTCTGTGTTGGAAAAAAATCGACAACTCCGGTAGGAGGGGACATTAGGGAAAGAGGCAACCATGAGAAGGACTTATCTTGGACGGTGAAAGCAAAAAACAGCGAGTTGGATTTGTGATTATTCATGAGAATGATGGCATCTTCGACAAGATCCTTGTGTCTGATGGCTGTTTCGTAATATCCCTCATCGGTGATAAAGTCGGATTTTTTTGGTTCAGGTGGATCTGAAATCTCCTCGTGCCAACCAGGAATAAACACCGCCGGTTTTTCTGGTTTCGCTGGGTTTATCTCAGGCCAGCCCAGCACGGTCCTAATTGACGAATGGTAAATATCTACCATGTACGGCGGTTTTATCTCGATGATCGACGACATTGATGGTTCGTGTGCTAGTATTTTTATTCCCGGGGTAGCATCGCCTGTTATATTTGATATTCTGTATGTTATTTCCGCATCGATCTGTTCAATTTCGTAACTGCCTGTTGGTATGCTAATGGGAATCCAATCTGGTGTTCCATCGGCACGTTTTTTATTAGCGATAACAAGCAAGTTGTTTGACAATAATCTACCGAATGATTTCGATCTGATATTAGGCCAACTATTGTAGACGCGTAATTGTGTTAGTGCAATTTCACTAACTTCGATTGGTGTTGGAAAACTAATGCTAAATTCAGGTTTCGTTGAACTTAGCGATATTAACGTTGTTGTCGACGGCGTCGTGTTTGTCACGATCTGGGCTAGTTCGGACATTATTAATATTTATTTGTTCAATCTCGGAGTAGATGCTGATCATCGAGGAAAATTCTAGATCGGAGATAACACCGTCGTTGAGACTCTCGGAAAGCAGCGATGATAATTTCGAATACGCATCGTTAATCCGGGATAGTTTATTTTTGTACAACGATAATTTCTCACTTGTGCACGATGAGATTTTTTTCGCGATGATATTTAGAACGCCGGCAATTGTTGTTGTTGACGAGATTATTATTGTTGCTATGATTGGTGCGATTGTTGTTACCACGGATAAAATTATTCCTGCACCAGCGACTACGGCGGATACTGCGTATACAGCAACATCAATGGTAACTAACCTTCGTTGGTATTTTTTTATTTTTATCTGATAATCGTCGAGAAGTTTTTTTAGCGAATCCTGCCATGATCGCGCCTGATTATAACGGTAATCCGATGCGGTCATTATTATTAATTTTTCTAGCCAATTGGAATCACAACCCGTTCAATTTTCTCCTCTCTCTCTTGGTTCAAATTACAGTTGTATCCCACGTGGATAAATATTCTAAAACCACAAAATAACTCACTGGTCCCATGGTGGTTCTGTCTGGCGGTTCTAGTGTAAAATGTGCGTTGTCGCCTTCATTCATCGAAATAATGAAAAATCCGGGGTAAAATTCGTGGATTATTTCAAAGAATAAATTTGCAGTAAAATTTATCCTGGAGATAATATATCCTCGATATACGCCAGTAACTGGTATAATAAAATCAAATGTGTTATTCTCAGGCGTCCAAGTGAGATTTAATATTTTAACAACGAATGGTACATGGCAGGGTAAATTCTTTGTTACTACCTGATCTGGTATCGAAATACGCGCCAACGCAGGAAGATTCAACGGTGATATTTTTGTTTCGATTTCGCTAATTTTTGTTGTTGCGTTGATAAGCCCCCTGTTCAAATTTGATACATCAGTGTTGTAAACGAATTTATCAACTTTGCTGTTAATTCCTGCCGATTGAGATACAGTCTCCGCGTTGATTTCTCGAATTACTTCGTCGAATGCTGATATATCGAGTTTTTCACCCATTGCGGTATTTACCTTAGTAATTTCCTCGTCGATGGATTTTACTTTCTCATTGAGATCATCGATGGTTTTTTTATCGACTTTTTCACCCATTGCGGTATTTATCTTGGTAACATCGGCGAGAATACCAGTAACATCCCCGGTGGTTTTTGTTAATTTTTCGCTGAGATCATCGTGTGATGTTTTATCGACTTTTTCATTTGCGATTTGGCGTACTGCGTTAATATCATCGTTGATGGATTTTGTTTTTTCCTCGTGTGATGATTTATCAACTATTTCATTTACGATTTGGCGTACTGCGTTAATATCATCGTTGATTTTAGTAATATCCTCGCCGATTTTCTTTGTTTTCTCGTCGTGTGATGTTTTATCGACTTTCTGGACCATTGCGGTATTTATCTTGGTAACATCGGCGAGAATGCCAGTAACATCCCTAGTGGTTCTTGTTAATTTTTCACCGAGATCATCGTGTGATGTTTTATCGACTTTTTGTTGCGCCAATTCACGTACCGCGTTAATATCATCGCTGATTTTTTTTGTTTTCTCGTCGTGTGATGTTTTATCGACTTTTTGATGCGTTAATACACGAACCGCGTTAATATCTTTGTTGATTTGGGCGATATCATCGTTGATGGATTTTGTTTTCTCGTCGTGTGATGTTTTATCGACTTTTTGATATGTTAATACACGAACCGCTTCAATATCTTTATTGATTTTGGCAATATCCTCATTTATTTTCTTTGTTTTCTCGCTGAGATCGTTGTATAATGTATCGTCACCTTGACTCGATAATCCACGTACCGCTTCAATATCTTTGTTGATTTTGGCAATATCATCGTTGATGGATTTTGTTTTCTCGCTGAGATCGTCGTATAGTATTTTATCGCCTTTTTGTTCCATTGTGGTTTTTATTTCGGTAACATCGGCGATAATCTTAGTAATATCTTCGTTGATTTTTCCTACTTTATCGCTGAGATCATCATGTAATTCTTGATCAACTTTTTTCCTTACTAGCTGATCAGCGGCGAATGATGTATCGATAGATTTTTTTATATCATCGTCAACTTTTTTGCTAAGTTTGCCCAAGGCATCATCGAGTTTTTTAAGATCGTTAGTTAGTCTATTTAGTCGTTTTGTAAATTTGTCTTGAGCATCATCGTAGACTGCCTTATCCAACTTTAGCAGCAACGCCGTTGATAGTTCCTTGTCGGATTTTTCTACATCCGCGATATCGGCCTTTGATGGTAACTTCGCGATAAGATCAGTGACGTCAGCGATGGATTTTGTTACCGAATCCGATAATTGAGTAAACTGATTAATGCGTTCGTTATATTCGTCTCGTTTGATTATATCAGTTATTTTGATGTTGCTAGTTTGTAATCGCCCTTCGGTATTTTGAAAAATAGCAACTTCGCCAGGATCTATCTCTGACAACGATAGGAGATCGTTAATATCACTCTTGGTTGCGAATTTTGATATATCGACGCCTTCTATTTCTTTTTCCTTTTCCTTCTTGAAGAGGGATCTACCATAAATGTCAACCATGATATTTATCTACGGTATATTCAAATAAAATTTTGTGATAGGGACGGGATGATTTTGAAATTGCTTCGAGGACGTTAATTGATTCTGGGCCGCATATTGGTGGATCCGTTAATGTTTGTGTTGGAAGTGTCGAATACCAAATTGGAATATTTAATTTTGACACGTACTTGATAAATTCGTTTGGTGGCGCTAATCCGTACGAGTCAAAGTAAATAACTTCGCGAGGATTAATCGCGTAGGCAACCCAATGCGTGCCAGGGCCGGTATTTTCATCGAGATTTATTATTCCTGTCTCGGTAGGATTTGGTTTTTCTGGTAGTTGATCTCGCATAAATACGCCTCTGAAAAATTTTATTTTCTTTTTTTTTACTTCGTCGATTAGATCTAAATTCGATAAGGGCGTGCTAATCTTAGAGCGGATCCGTATATTGGGGGTGGTCTTCCTGGTCTTCCTAACCTTAGGCCGGATCCTTGTTGTCGTTTTTGCATCAGTCTCGTGAGCAGGGGGAGAGCGAGGATGGGAAGCGGTCCTACTTTTTGTATAAGACTTTTCACCCCCTCCATGCCCGGGATGGCTCCTCCCTTCTTTTTTTTACCGTATCGTCCTCCTGTAATTTTTTCTAATAATTTGCTAGCCCCAAATCCACCCAAGGCTGATACCGCGCCTGTTATTAATGGTAATAGGAAAGGAAGAAATCCGCCTACTTTGACCATATCTTTGATTGCGCCTATGGAGAGACTTAGATGAACACCGGAATTTGCCGATTTGGCTCTGGTAAATCTTTCACGTTGACTTTTACTCAGCGATAGTTTGTTAGGCCCACCGTGAAGTTGATCATTTTTCAAGGTTAATTTCAAACCTCTTCGTGCTGCTGTTGCTGCTTGGAGTTTTTTTATCTGACTCGGGGTCAGAGTTACGCTGACGTGCTCGTACGGCATATTAATAATCGCTTAATCTAAATTTGGAATTTTGTCACATTCTTTCGACGGGAGCGTCAATGATTCTCATTCTACCACTGATGCCTTCCAGGATCATTGTTCTATCACTGAGGAGCACCGCAACTACCTTGTGATCAATTCCGCGTGTATTAATTCTAGCCTTAAAATGAATATCGACAACTGATTGTTTTATTAAGTCAAGATGTTCCAAAGAAAAATAATAGATGGGATAAAGTTTATTAAAATCCAACTGTGATATTTGTAATCCGGTATCGATATTTTGATCGCGACCCATGAAACTTAGCAGGCGATGATACGCGCGTGCCGTCGAATAATTGTCAAAATCGATGGATATTTCCTCAGATGGTTCTTGTTGACCGTTTATCCTCAACGAAACATTTGTTGCTCCAATTTTATCAAATACCATGTGATTATACATTTGATGATATCTATTGGAACGCAAAAACGCAATAAAGATATGCCTTGGCGCGGAGGTACCTTGCTGCGATGCAATGCGCCAGGTGTAATCACCATTAATATTAGTAGTTGTGGAATCTGTTGTTGTTGTCAGCCATGACATTACAGATTTACCACCTTGATTCATGAATGATAATAATTTTTCTTCCTCGATTATTGATGGAGTTATCGCTGGCATCCACAAGGTAAATTTTAGTAAATTTACCACACCACCATTATTCGCGGCATCATCGGCATGTGGCAAACCAGCGTTGGTAAGAGTACCCTCTCGCCAGATAGCATCATCGCTATTCGCCTTTTTGACAAACGATACGGTATGCTTTGCTCCGTATATAACTTTTCTGAAATGTCTGCAAAATCCAAATATGTGGGATAACGGAATAGCGCAAGAGAATCTTCTGCGATCTGTTATTAGCATAGATTTTCGCGTGGCAAATCCAAGGTTGTAATTGTTATTAGGTTTGATCATTACAGATTCGGTATCGGCATCAGCATTAACATCAGAAGCTTTTTTCGGTTTTCTTATTTCGTACTGGATATGATCAGGGTTATCAGAGTTATCCTTGGCGAACATCATACTAGGGCCGGCTGATCTAGTAAAATCATCCGAGTATCTGGCTAAGCCTATTATCGTTGTTGCTAAGTCAACATTATCCGTGATTGACTCAATCTCTCTTCCGTCGATCATGTAAGTGGCGTTTTTGAATAATGCCATAATGCCGTTGTTGACAAATCCGACTTTAAAATTATCTGCGTAGGCGACATTAGTTGTTCTAACAATTTCCCCGACAACTTCGATATATGCCTCGGACGGAAGAAAATATCTTGTTGTATCGTGAACTTGAATTTCCAAGCGAGTACTTGTATTTGGGTCAACCGCAAAATATGAGAAATACTGGAAATCTCGTACTGATGTGTCCCTACCTACAGGCTCGTCCATGTCGAACACTTCGTTTGACACTTGTGCGAACATTTATTATTAAGAATATCATCTAAAACGAAGACCGCTGCCTGAAATGAAGCTTGTGTTAGCAATTTCATTTGCTAGATTTGTCTTAGCAATTTCATTTGCCAGATTTTTCTTAGTAATTTTCCTTGCTAGATTTGTCTTAGTAATTTTCCTTGCTAGGTCGTGTGCGAGATTTGTGTTAGTAACTTCCTGTGCTAGGTCGTGTGCGAGGTTTGTGTTAGTAACTTCCTGTGCTAGGTCGTTTTTTTTTTTATTTGCTGCGTCATTTATGGCTTTGCTGATTTCGGATGGCATTTCGCTGGTGATAGGCAATTTGACGGGTTCTCTTTTACGCGTTAAATTTGCTATTTTTTCTCTGACAAAATCGTAGCCTTTGCTGGCTAATTTTTTGATACCAGAAATGACAGCAGTCTCGCCAATTTTTCCTATTGCCTTTGATACGATCTGCTTAGCCATGGGTCCAATTTTAGGAATTACTCGCGTAACGAGGCTTCCAACAATGTCGCCGAGTCCATTGCCGTGGATATATCTGTATACGGGCAATCGAGAGTTTACTACGCGGACCGGTCTTGGTCTGCGTTGATGTTTGTGAACAATCATGTTATTTCAATTGTGTTGTTTTAATCGATGAGCTCATCGACAAGTTCTTTGTAAATATAAGAGTCGATGACACCACCGCGAAATAATCGCTGACAAATATCTGAGGCTTCGTTGATTATTTCGCGGGAGTTATTTCCGGCTCGTTTTCCTCCGATTAATACTTCGAGGCGAGATACGTCGTTGACAACACTGTCAGGGCAAATGGTATATCCGCTACCTGTTTTTTGTTTTGAAAATTGCGATGGTGATAATACGTCCTCGAATTCTTCTTTTTCTTCACCTAATTCTCTCACCGCTTTTTTGAATTTTTGGTAACTTGGAAGATAAGGATCAACTTTACTCCCCTTCGCAGCAAAATACACAACTGGAACCCATTCCTCGGGGGTATATTTTTCAAAAGCTCCGGGACGTAAATATTTGCCTTTTTCGCTATAACCATACTTGGCAATTTCAGCCAGGTTGCCTTCACTTAATTTTTTAAGTCCGATTAATGTAAAATCATCCTCGGTGATTCTTTCATTAATTCTTGCAGTTTCTTCCGTCGACGTTCCCGTAATCGGCTCTTTTGTATAATTTTCAAATTGATAAAATGATGCCCCCCTGGCCTGGGGCGCTTTATATTTTATTCGGTATATTGCCTTGAACCATTTATCTCGTGAACTATAAAAATTTTGTCCTTCGCTCGTTAAATATTTATTCCTATTATCGAAGCTGCGTTTTGCAAAATATGCAAGATCTTCAGGATTATTAGGATCAATTTTGTCTAATTCCACCTTCATGATTAAAAAACCAGAGTCCTTAAATTTATCCTTTATATTCGCGATAGGATCGGTTTTCTTCGCCTCCTTTTCTTCTTTTTTTAGTTGTTTTTCATCTTCCTCTTTTAGTTGTTCTTCTTCTTCATCCTCCCTTAGTTGTTCTTCCTTCTCCTCTTTTAGTTGTTCTTCCCTTAATTCCTCCAAGTGCCGCTCCATCCTATCTTCTGGTGCTTGTGCTAGTTCTTGTTCTCGTTGTTCTTGTTCTCGTTGTTCTTGTTCTCGTTGTGCTTGTTCTCGTTGTGCTTGTTCTCGTTGTGCTCGTGTTTGTGCTCGTTGTGTTTGTACTATTCGTTCCGGCAACAATCGAGTGTGTTGCTCGATATCTTGCGTCATAGGAATAAGCCCTTTCTTCCTAAGTTCCTTATCTTCCCTTTTATCACCATATGCGACTTGTTCGATTGCTCCGGTGACTGGACTCAACAACTTTGACGATATCTCGGTAATTCCATATTGAGAATCTTCGTAATCGCGAACTTTTTTCTTAAATAATCGTTTTGTCGGGATAAGCTTCCTTACTGCCGCTAATTCTTCTCGCGCTAATCTGGCAGAATGAGGTTCTCCAACTCTACTAGTTTTCCGACTCATCTTATTTTCAACTATATTGTTTTAATGCGAGGTAAAATTAGGATCTGCAGCCCAATCTTTGCAAACGTCATCGACACCAGAATAAATTTCCCCCCCCCCCTCGAAAAGCACTTGTCCAGAATGATAGAATTTGCACACAAAAATTGCACTCGGGGTCGAATTTACGCAAATTGTTTTTCGTAGGAAGCTTTATTTCTGCTTTCTGAGGCTTCTACGGAGAAAGTTCTCGTAGGAGGCTTTATTTTGCTGGAACCGTCTGGTCTGTAGAACTTCCCTGCTGCTCAAAAAGACATTATACCCTCAACATCACATGTAGTAACTTAATGGAGCAATATTACAAGAATATTAGTCGAAGAAGGAGAAGAACTAAACTATCCCTCTTATAATGAAAACAATTAGCACATGGCCGACTTATTTTTAATCGTAGCAAAAAATGGCTTTGTGTGACCTAAGCGTCACATTTTAAATTTGCATTACTAAGGATCATACCTTCTTATAAGAACTGGACCTAAAGGTTCGTCGGGTCCAATGGCTGTTTTGATCAATGGTCAGCAGTATCTTGGTTTTTGTTCATTTTATCAGAATGCGAAAAATATTCGTATAGAAATTGAGTTTGAAGCATTCAATATTTATCCGGACGGGATCTTAACCCTCTCTGGTGTTTGTGTTTAAGATTAGATTTAATCATTATGTACAAATAATGGAATCTGACCAAGGTTATGAAGTTGCGAAATGTACTACCTAGATCAGCTAGCAGCAGATGGTAAGATCAATACAATTTTGTTAAGGATCAGGCAGAAATTGGTCGTTATAACTATCTTGAGTACCACTATTAACTCAATGCTAGCTTTAGAATCATCACACTTGCACATGAAAATGCTGAATCTTTGACTGCGTCACGAGGTGTGAGAACACTCAGGCATTGTTTCAACAATGGCGAAGTGGCGTTCACCGATGTATTCACCCCAGTTATGATCAACAGAGAATATTGTAAACCAACATTGAATCCGTCGACGAACAAATTTGTCTCGACTGTTATTCAAGAAGTAATTTTGGTGTAATTCTTATTGAGCAAAGATGTTACTTTGATCTCAAAGGTGCTGGCGTAATCGGTCTGTTTTGTATGAGGAGGTTACTGGAACAAGAGAACGCACCATCTTCCGAGATGTAAGTATCCCTGAGGAAGACGTTACTTGATAACTGTATAACAATTATGCCAGTCAAAAATACTAACTAGTTAGAAGTGATCGTGCGTATTGCGCCGCACGTGGTCGGACCGGAAAATGATTTACCTGTCATGCAATTAAAATATGCCATTGTCTTACGAATACAAGAGCTATAACAGACTCCCAGTCTTACCGACGTAAAACAATAATTGAAGCGGATCAACAGCTGTAAAATGAAATCGTCAAGTGAAATGTGTTGATTGTAAAATGCAAACGCTCGTGTTTGGTCGTAGATGCTATTTGCGAGCTTGCTGATGCAGCTACTCTTGGTCTTGGTGTGCTATATCTATAATAGGTGTGGTATATCTATAATAGTCACTTGGCGCGAGTATAATTAATTTCGATGCGACAACATTCACGAGTAAGCGTCTATTATGAATTGCTTGCTGTCACACATAACAGTCTCAATACGATAAGTAAATTCTACCTGGTTGCAATCGAGGATAAAATAGTCAGTGCGGCCGAGTTTGAAATTGTGCTGGCGGAAATTGAAAATTACAGATAACTTCAAGCACAAATAAGGAACCATGCGGTTGCAAATTTACAGACACTAAAAGTTGAGAAAGAAAATCTTGACACAGCGTGTATATATTGATTGCTACCCTAAATTTGCCTGTCTACGTATTTCATCATTCAACATTTAGATCGCAGCCATGAGTGAAATTTGCCTCATTGAGGAAGGACAAGTCACTCAAGTGGAATCCAACTATACCTTCTTGAGTGGCCGAAGTAAAGCAGAGCGACGTAACAGGTTCACAACTCTCCCAAAGGGTGTGAATGGCAGACTAATGCAAATGCGATTCTCCCACTGTTTGAAAAAAAAGATATTGTTTTCATGGAAGTGTACGAGGGGGGTGGCGGACGTTGGCGGATTGATTACGATGCCATATCGCTTTTTGAGCGATTACCAAAAAACATAGCTTTACATACAATAGGCTTTAAACGTGAATTTTATATAGCCAATTTGTGAAGAACGGTTCCTAAAATAAATATTTTCTTTTACTTTTAGATCTAATGTTTCATATAAGACTGGGCAGTAAGCATACTAATCGCCCCATTTCATTTTGGTGTAACTGAAGGAAAGTTCAGGAATGAATTTCAGCAATAAACGTCTTAAACCAGTCATCTCGCTGGAATTTAGAGCCAAATAAAGGTCCATACTTAAATATCTCTGGAGAAAGTCAAATTTGTGTACTCTATGTAAAAATTTCATAAACCATTTACATAAACGTTCAGGATCATCAAGTCAACAAACAAATCCAATGAGCTGGAGATAATGAGCAAAGTAGTTCACCATTCACATTATGAGTTACCCACAATTTGAAGTAGCATGCTCAAATTTAAAAGTACGAGAGTAAATGGGCGCGAAACCAAAACATAGAGGTTTAGTGTTATCACGATATACACTTGGCTGTGAAAGTAGACAGCAATGTAACCTTTGGCAGGTTGCTAATTACAAAGCTAATCATATCATCAATCTCAATCAAACTAATGGAGGACACCTTGTAGGATCTGCAAGTATATGTGGATACGCAAATATTTTCAGTCATTATCCACGGTGCATTCTAGGACGATTTGGATGAAAAAACGTGTTTGGTATTCATGTCAGTTGCTACGCGTGAAACAAAAAGATGCTATTCGTCTATAGAAATTATGTTATCTTCTTACCTGGCTATTCTGTACTTTTTCTTAATCTTCTTTTTCATAGTCATTTGTAGGCATGACAATTTGCATTGTTTATGTTATTTGTATAAGAGAGATGTTTCGTTAGTTCAAGAACTTGTAACATGTGGCTAATGCTTTTCCCTAACTGCAATAAATACGTTTCAAACATCAGAAATGTCAAAACTGCAAAACAATGTATTATCGACCTCTAGCAATAAACGTATTGATAGTTACATATTCTTGCTGATTTACACATAACTATTTTAAATGTTATTTCACAATACAACTGGGTAATTGTAACCTGTTAGCGTCAGATATGGGTCGTATACGTTAATGCTTTTATAGATGGAAAATTAATATTTAGATATATCATAAATATGCTCATTTAAATGGAAAAGAGAAATTAGGGTACCAAATGCTGCACGAAAGACGGAGTTACCATATGCACTTCCTTGACTAAAGTTTCATGTTTAGACACAAGATTCACGTACAATGAAATGGATCAAATATGAATGACATATATATCATTTGGGGAAAGTGTAAACTTAAATACATTTCAATTTTATCTGATCCAGTACATGAAACGCTGATGTTGAAAAGACATTGCAGCTTCACTGTTTAGATACCGCATATATATAGTTGAACATGTTCTGTTTACTTACTGTTCATTTAAATTCAGCGTTTGATTGCTCATGTTTTCTATATTATTTACTTTTCCCAATTTTTTCCACTAGAAATAATTGAGCTGTATGTGCTTTAGTATTGTAGGTGCAACTATGTACTATTTATGTAAATATGACAACAAAATGCCTATAATAGAGGGCCAGATGGAGGTTTAGCTCCATTCAACAAAGTGTGGAGCCCCTTTTAAAAAAAGCCGTTATTATTATTATTATTATTATTATTATTATTATTATTATTATTATTGTTGTTGTTGTTGTTGTTGTTGTTGTTGTTGTCACACCCATATCCGAGTATTATCTGCTGGTAGTAGCCATTATTTGATATTCTAGCAGTACGACAAAATCTTGGAACCTGCCCTAGTATGCATCACTGTGAATCATCGATACCATCATCGCTAATTCGCGATACTTATGTACAGTCAGATTATTACACGAATTCTGCAAAACTTTGCTCGACTTGAGAAGCTGACCTATACTAAGAAGGGCACAAAAACAAATGAAACCTATTTTTCTGCATTTTAAGCTTTTGTCTCATTTTTGCTTTTTGATATCATGGACGAATTTAGACTGGTGTTGCATAGAGACCATAATCACTGTTGTTATATTTAATTTTGTGAAAACCATAATCATAGTAAAAACAATTATAATATTCCAGAATATTTGGAATTTGTTTTAGGTAGCAAGTGATTATTATCATAATTATGGGTTTTAAATAAACTGGCGGAATTTAACTTAAGGAACATTCAAAGATTAATTTCTGAATAAAATAAGGATTCTGAACATAAAAATCTGACACAGGTTAAGAAGATAAACCTGTGTTTTGAGTTTAAAAGATTTTTGAAGTCGAACGAATTTTTTGCCTTTCACCAATTCTCGTTCAAGTACTGGATAATGTGTCTCGCGCTATTGCCGTGCCCCCTTCATGATGCAATGTCGTGTATATATAAGAGTTACCTAAATATTTCATCAACAAATTCAATGTTAGGGAAAAGGATATTGTTAAAGATATTTTAAGTTTTGAAACACGTTCTTTCACCTGATGTCCATATAATGAAGGGGTAAACAAAAACTTAATTATATTCCTCACAAAGGTGGAAAATATATTCTTATGATCGATTTCTCGTTCGTCCATCCGTTTGGCACAACCTAAAGTAGCTAATCTTTTCGTGTTTTGTGATTACCGTGACATTTTGCAAATATTATGTTCAATATCTGACCATGTGTATATTGAAAAATCAAGTTTCTCCCAGGCGTTTTAGTGGAAGTATTGTCCATTAATACTTTTGGCTGATTGTATCGTATGATTGAATCTTGTGAACGAAACTGGTCTCATAGTGTTCAATGGATAGCCGCAAGACTTGAAACTTGTTGCTTCATTATGTGCATATCATCAAATTACTTTGTAACTGCTATTTGTGTTAGAGTTATTCCCTTGATGGATCGAAGTTAGATTAAGTGTATGACTAAATCTTGTGAAAACATATCGTATCGCTGTATTTGATGGATAGCTGTGAATCTTGGTACATGTTTATGCCAGCATCTTAGCATGTGCACGTTATCATAATTTTAATTGTGCTTGTTCCAGTTACTAATTATACGTACATTTATTCATTGCATATCATAAGTAGAAAATAATCATTTAATGTAATCTATATAATTTTGACAGCAACACTGTGTAAGGAAAAGGTTTCAATCGATATGACTTTAGCGAATGAAGACAAAGAAGTCGTCCATTCGTAATCGTCTAAACACTATCAAACGTCAAGCTCCTTGTATATATATATATATATATATATATATATATATATATATATATATATATATATATATATATATATATATATATATATATATATATATATATATATATTTCCCGCTATATTGGCCATATATAAGAAACACATAATGACCAATTTTTCGTCGTCCGTCCGTCTGATTACGACAGCGTTTTGATCACCGCTACTCTTACACTTACTGGAGGTTACTTTCCACACATATTTATCTCAAGTTGACCAAGTTGTTTATAAATAAAATAAAGCTGCAGGTATAATATTACCACCACCTTCTCCTTCTTTGAGTTTGTATTATTACTACTCTTACTGAATTGATGGTCAGATCTATATGGGGCCATTACCAAAAATTTTTGATGATGCCTATTTAGTGAAAATGAGTTGAATATAACATCTAATAATATCGCCATGACGGCCAGTTTGAGAATCAAGTTGTCGTTAATCCTGCACGAAAAGTCATATACGTAGGCTTTCTTCTTCTTATCATGTCTTGAATCTAAATTCAAATGGTGCCTCTCCAATCTTCAAAATGGTCTCTAATACGGTCAACTCGACAAATATTGTTGTATCTGCTCCCACTGAAAGAATAATCTTATAAACATCAATCATAGTTGGTTCTAAAAATCGTGTTATCAGGGACCTTTTCTTAAAAGCTCAGCAGGTATCAAGAGCAAAATGCGGCCTCATCTTGGATTCATGGAAATCATTTTCGGCCAGTACATCTTCAGTTCTTTTGACGGATTACTGGTTCATCAATTTTTAGGGAGACACAAAAATATCCATGTTAAAAGTCTCTTCTTTCTAAATATGATATTCAAATTTTCATTTACAAGGGGACATCAGACAAATTCTTTTGAAAGGTGAAGCTTTCTATTTTACAGAAACAACATATTGAATTTGAAAACAATCCATCTCCGACACTCTTATGTTTAAATCAGAGAGCTTTGTTTGTAAACAAATTATCACAAAAATGATATATCGCTTGTAAACTAATTGTGACCACATTGTATATACATATAACAAAGGAATGAGATTTCGTATTCATTCCTTAATTGCAAAGAATTAATTATACATTTTGTTTTTATAAATTTGCAGGAGTTGTCATACGAAATCTTTCATTACATTTTTAGATGGAAACATCCCCCGGGCTTTCAATTTCCCTTTCTTCGAGCGGTGTTGCATCGAGCAGAAGAAACAATACGCTACAGCCACGTCATCCATTATTTGAGTATTATCAATCACCCTGGAGGTCCTACGCTACGTGGAGACAGTTTGAACAGGTCAACATGGCAGCCTTGGCTGAAGCAGGTTTTTATAACATAGGTAAATCAACAATGGTGGGGCTAATACTTCTTCTGAACAATTATCTGATAAACGTACTTCTATCCCTCATACAAAATTAACAGGTGTATATGAAATTTTTTCACTGCTTCATAAAATAAGTTAATAGTCCTAATTCTTTGAGTATATGGTTATAAATTGAAAGACAGGACAAGTCGTGGAATCTTTCTGATATCTGTACAATGCACTGTGCACGTTTGCATTGTAAAGCACGGCATCTCATTCTTACAGGAGTAGAAAATGGAATAATGATTAGATGTTTCTTCTGCGGTATGCAGCTAGCCAATTCCACTTACAACGATGACCCGCTGTTAGAGCACGTAAAGAAGTCGCCAAACTGCGGTTACCTTAAGCAGAAAATAGGAGAACAGTCACTTAACGAATACCAGGTATGACTTTTATTTCAATTGGCCGTAAGGAGGAGTGATGGCGTTGTCCTGTGTCCGTGATTTATGTAATTTTCCTTTCAATAAAAGTGACTCTCCTCGACCAATAAATACGGCGAAAATAACACAAATCGTGAAGTCCTCAATCGTTGTGCCCCAACTAATCAAGAGAATATGAACACTGTGACAAATAAGATCTATCTAATCCATATTTCGTGTCCAGCCGCTCTTGTGCTTGGCTTTTAGGTAGATGAGCACTGGATAGGCTATATCTGGTCCAATTTGGGTTATTATGGTCTCAACTGGCAGTAAGGCCAAGGCACCTTTTCTTGTGGTCACTGCGTCCGCTCTCCATTGTTCTTCGTTCATTGTCATTCGTCCATCAGCATTGGCTGTGTTCACTCTTTTGTATCAAACCACAATTTGACAAAATAAAACTCATATTGAGAATGCTCTCGAATAATGGCGATTCAAATTTGTCTATATGCTGCCAGTCGGTGACATACTCGTGGTTGTTACCAAGCTGTATTATCTTCAAAACAGTTTCCCCACTTTTCTCATCAGTATTTGACCACCATTTTCAACTCCTTCTCCCTGCCACTTCTCCAAACTTGGAATGAGTACCCGGGCAACAAGCATTTTTAATATTTGTTGTAATATTGTCGATCTGTTATCAAAAAGATGAACAAAGTTTAAGAGCATTTCAAGCAAAATCCTACCGAAAATGTTTTTGACACACTTATAAGAGAGCAACGTTTCTAACACCTTTTAATTATGTGCATGTGATGTTCTTTAATGTGATGAAATTTGGTCTTTATTATTGGCAACAACAGTAAAACAAAACAATAGTAACAAGTTCAATCATCTTTTAAATGCAAGATAGCCCACATACGGCGATCTTTTAGAGACATTCTTATCAAAATCTACTCAAAGTGTAAAAGAATTGGACCGATTATCTTTGTAGAAAACTTGAGCACGCTGATACAGCATTATCAGAAGAAAATAATTAGAAGAACCTGATAAAATATTGATGGATAAGATTCTGGCATCAAGACAGTGTAATTTTAACTTTTGTTAATGAAATACATCTTTTCGCGAAGATAACAAAATATACAATTATTCGAAGAAACGGTGTTGCTACTCCTTCTGTCACATCGATGGCAATGATAAAGGTAACATGCAACAAGTAAACTATTAATTAATGAATATGTATAAGGCATTAGAGAATATACCATTATTAGTGTAAGGTCGAATGAAAGGAACTGAGAGATAAATCTTGAATTCTGGATTATGCTTGATAAAGATTGATATCATTATGTCATCAGAGACAAAACGTTAAAGCATAACATTTTTCTCTTGTTTAATTATTCAATGAAGTGTTTAAGGTACGTAAAGCAAATAAAATCTTCATAGAAAATAAGTGTCAAATGCAAATGAGACTGTGTATTATCAAAAAGGAAAACAGTATGATGAATTAAAAATTAAGGCAGATTTTAGTATTCTGATAGGATTTCGAGTGGCAATTACTACACTGCAAAAATGGTAACAGTAATATGTATATACAGACACACATATCCGATAGAAGCGGAAAGTGCTAACTTTGGGTTCTACGGGAGAATACTAGGCAATCTTTAATATAAATAATACTATCATACAGGTTAGAAAAGTTTTAATTCGTACTCTTCAGAGGTCGACCCCAAGACGCATACAGGCAATACCGGCGAACATAGATTCGAATCTCCTTAGAGTAATTCTGCCTGGTACTATCATGCATTCTCCTGTTCAATCCAGCCTACTATGTGCATTCTCGTTATCTTGAAAAAGGCGTCTTTTCAAACACGCATATAATCATACACATTTAACTATGCATATGTCTTCAATACATTTTTATTCGTTTTCCTACTGCATACAATGTGTTTGTGTCAAATTGTCTCCAACTTTACTGACACAAAACTTATTCCATTACTTTCAGTCAAAATGTATATTTCATTTAAATAATGTGAACAACGTCATAACAGCGAAACATTTTTCTCTTTAAATGTGATCTTCCAACAGAACAAATTATTGTATGCATGTTTTTATTGTAGACACTACTATTTATTTACATTTATTTAACATTGGATATTTTCAGGAAAGAATACGCAATGGAACCCTAAACTCACGGCAAACTAATGATATGGGTGAGTTTACTTTTAGTATCTTGTTACTACTGCTTATTTCACTAAATTACAAGAGCAATTGGTGTGAATTCTTCGTCGAGGAGTATAGCGAAAACGCTGTCCGTAACACTATGTATATATTATCCCTGTAAAATCAAAGTAGGTCTTTGCTCTTCGTAGAAAAGTTGCAGAAAATCAAAGCCACATAGCTGCCTTCCAAAGGATACAGAACAATAGTGTCATCAGATATCATCGAGTATTACCAAGAGAGTTTAAATCAAAGCCTCTATTGAACCAGATGGCTCAGTGACTAAATCTTTCGCTACTAAGTGTGAAAATAAGTATACGATTAACTGAACGAATTTTCGTTCTTTAAGCATTCGATAGAAAACGAATTTCTCTAATATCAATAAGTTCTGTGCTACGAGTCTATGCTATTTAAATAAGTAACAGAATAGAGTGAAAGACAACAAGCTTTGTAAAATTTCACAAATAATTTATTTCCCCAGAATACAGAAGAGAAAATGAGAAAAAAGAACTTACGGTATTGAGAATTAAATCCCACAATAATCGAAGAATTATAGGCACTAGTCCAGATAATTTAAAGTCCTGAATAAAACTCTGTACAAGTCCCGAAGAAATCCCAAAACTAAAAGAGATGACGTGTCAGCCATAGCTTATCTAGTGCTGGTGTATCAACAGTATTTTGACTAATCACAGTAATATAATTCCAGTTTTGAATTCAGTGTAAATTCCAGTGAATGTCTCCATCCAAGAATTTTATCAGAGAACTTTTATATTTTCAGAGAAAATAATTACCTGAATAAAAAGTTGAAGAAAATATTCATCCCAACCGGACTCAATATAAAACCTTGATAGTGCCATATGTTATAGCACGTATGATCAAGTCCTCACAATCACAAAAACATTACCTAATGGGAAAAAACGTTCAAGAATGATCCTGATGTTTACAAACTCAAACATTAACATAGATTACAATCAGAAAATTCCAGAACTTATACCAAAAGAAACATATTTACTTCTTCTATTAATAATGATCATGATCTTAAGCCCATACACAGAGAGAATAATTTTGCTATGTATTAGTTATTTACGCAAAACAAAATAAAAAAGTGAATCAGGTCAAGCAGAAATGAACTCAATTTCGGACAAGCATTACATGTTTTATTGCAATAGCATTTTTAAATATTTAATTTACAATTCAGGATATACTCAAAGGTGTACAAGATCAGGATATAAAACGTCTTACATAAGTAAGTAATTATGGAGATTTGACGTAGAATTAACGAATAGAACTGCGGGTGCAAGTAAAGAATTTATAGGACATTACTCCATTGCATCACATGAAGAAGCAGTTATGACTAGCATACAAAGGTGATCTGAAACTTATATTTAAAATAGCCTAATGTTACAAGTCTCAGCTCTTAAACTAAATAACAGACAGGAGTTTAAAAAAACCAACAAGCTTTGAACAATTCAACAAATAATTTACTTCCATAGAATACTAAGAGAAAATGCAAAGAAAGAGCATAAAGTATAGCAAATTAGTTCCAAATAATCATATAATCACAGACACAATTCCTGATAATAAACGTTCTGAATAAACTTTAGTGGCACTCTAAAATAAGTTCAACACTGAAGGTGTTGATTTGCCTGTGGTAGTATGTATTGTGTTGCTGTACCAACAGCCTTTTCTTGAAACACAGTAATATAACTCCAGGTTTGAATTTACTATAAATGTCACTGTCCAAGGATACTATTTTATGAGGACTTGGTATTTCCGGAGAAAGTTTTCTTGAATCGAATAATTTGAAGAAAAAAATTTCAGCCCAAACGTAATACTGGATACAATAATAATAAGAACTGATTCGGCTAGATCTTAAAGCAGGAACGAATAAATTTTTTTCAGTGACAAGAGTATATTGTCCTTTACGTGACCTCAGGTCATAATTAGCATGTTCTAAATCAAAAACTATGACCTAATGGAAACTAACCTTCTAGAAACTTCTTAATATTTACAAAATAAAACATTAGTTATAAGTAGAATGTCTGTTACTAAAATTACAATATATAACCTGGAATATGTCAGGTACGCCAGGGGAATCCCAATAATCTAGACCCAGACCCAAATAAACATGTTTACTTCTATCAATGATGGCAGTAATATTAAACCCATACACATATATAATATTTTAGTTATGTATTAGTTGGTTGTTTGGAATTTAAACAATCAGTAATGTAGGTCAAATAGAAAATAACATTGATTTTGGACCAAGTAGTCCAAAATACAATGCTGCATTACAAAAGCATATAATAAAAAAATTAAAGAAATTACTGACAAACAGTGCAATCTAAATATACATAACACAAAAGAGAAATATGAACAGACACGTATGAATGTATGTTGAGTCATTTTGCCCTTTTTTAGCATAGTATACAGTATAACTCAGAAAACATCGTTCCTATGTTCCCATACAAATGCAGTAACCTATACAACATAATAACCAGACATATAAATAATATACATAATGATAATCTTATGAAAGTGAATTGGCATTGAAGCTAGGAGTGCTCTAAAACAGCTAGAAACGTTTTGAAAGATGCGTTACGTGAACTGGTTGATCGTTTCATGCAACAGGAAAACAAAGGCTGGGTTTCTTCAAGTTATAAATGCTTGTTTATTAATAAACGTTTATAATTCTTGGCACTTTCAAAAGTATTGAACCCAAGTGAATAATCATTATCTTCATATTTTATTTCGTAGATACAGACAGAAAGATGCACACTTCCTGTCATTATCATCATATACCATCTTGAACTGTAAAATTAGCATTAGCCCCGAATGTCGGTTAAAAAAGTAGAATTTGACAAAAATGTTAAATGAGATTGATATTGGATTGCAGTATATTTATTAATGTTCGACATCTTCGTATGGTTTCTATTCCGTTAGTTCAGTTAGGATTAAATTCGACAAACATGACAAGAATCGCAAGTGGCATTATTTACGCCTTCATTCGGACACAGAAGATTCAATGCAATCTATAATTCTAATTAATTATCCTTGTTGAATATGTATGACAAATTCAATGGACTTCGCTTATTCTTAACGAAAATGTATATTCAGTGCCAAATGTGCTTGAAAGGTATAAAAATGTATTATAGAAATTTATATCATAGTCATAAGTTAAAATCATAGTTGACCCACTTCGTCTTAATTTCCATGATTGCAAAGTATATTATGGTGTTTTTTAATTCGATGATTTTAAATCAAATAGATTCTGTAAGTTTGAATAATACTATAATTAATAAATTTCTTGCATCAATGCATGTTGCAGACAGACCTAGCTCTAACTCCAGTAATCCTGTACAGTGGAGTGAATCAGACAATATCAGGCCTACCAAATTAGATGGCCGAGCGATATCAGGCAAAGGCCGGAAAAAGTAGCAGCTTCTGGATTCTGTTATACAGGTACTACATATTGTCGCCCATGTTTTAATAATGCTCTGCTCAACCATAGTAAGGACATATTGGCCTTCTTTTCTCCAACAGAAAACAAACCCAATTTCTTCTGTCTCTCCCTTTCAATAATGAATCATAAATTGCACCGTTATCAGTAATTAAAGAATGAAAACAACAATACCGTCAAACTTACATTTACCAGTATAGCATACATTATTTAGAAGAATTGCTACTGTTTTCTTCTTCTCTCTAGAATATTTAATGTCAATCTACACACAGTGTCAAAGCTGAGGCGATAATCTTTTGTTATATTCTTACATTAAAATGTTGAGCCTTAGTCTTGTGAAGATTGAATCCTGAATTACCAGCTAAAGAGTCGAGGTCAAACCATATGTATCATATGACGAAAAAATGCTCCAGTTTCCCATCCTAATGATATATCTGATATGGTTATGACAATTAATTGGTGTCACCATTAATGGACTAATTTTACCATGAAAGACTCCTGGTTTAAATTGGATTAATTTTATAAATACGATGTTCACCAATAGAAGCATCGTCGTAATGAAGTTGCAGAACTTCACGGAAATGTAAACTATTGCTAAGTACCAACAGAGCTCACCAAGTTTTGCTGCTCCGTTTTGGAACGAAAGATCACAAATGGAAAAGCTGCAGAACGTTGCTATTGACTCCTATTTTACGGTTTGTATAATGTCAGTTCGGGATCAGTGTTTCTTAAATGCAGTGCTTGTTGCAACTGAGCTAACATCATGAGCCAAAATGAGTGTCAAGCTCATTTGATATATAGTTGATTCTCTATATGCAGATAACCCAGTTTTCTAAGACGAGAGTTCAAGAGCTGCAATGTCGTCATTGCCATCGATGAGAGGTAGGAATAGGCGAGAGAATTTCCACTGGGACCTGTTTAAGACCTTAAGCAAGTGTATACAGTAGACCGGGTTCAGACCATAACTGTTGAATTTCCATGAGCAGGATTCTCTTGTGTGGCATGAAAACAGTCGGGAGTGTCACTGTCGCATCTTGTCGAAAATTTAATTAGATTTGGTCGACTGATAAAGCAAGTATCACGTTTAATCTGCTCGTAGTCACTAGTGCTTTCAAAGTAGAGGACAGTCGCGTATGAGCGAATCGCTTCACGATTTGGTAAGAGAAATGTTTTATTTTAGGTGCGTGTTTTGATATGATCTTAAAGTTAATCATCGCTGGACTGAGAACAACCGCTAACTATCGCGCTTGTTTGAGTAGATAAGAAAAGCTATATAATGTCGTTAGGATATTTCACCTTGATGATGCAAAACCCCGATTCTAGTGCCATCCGCATCACCTTCGGAAGCAGAGCTGTTGAATGGTAACCGTAGGCATCCAAACTGTCCAATCTATGGAAAGAGCCTAAACTCACCAGACCTTCAGACAATGGGCTGATGATATAAAGATAATATGGTTAGGTGTTTAACTTTGGTGCGAATTGATTCACAATAGGTCGATCCCAGAAGCCACATATGCGAGTGAAAACCGTAGGATGAAGCTAACTTTCCGTTTATATTGTTTGATTTTTCCAAAACAGTAAGTCTGCTATTCGATACTTATTTGCCTGGAATGTTGTGGGTAGATTGGTCCTGAAAAAGAAATGTAAAACGTCCCAAATATAAAACAAAGAAACTTGGTTGCCCTTATCGTCTGATATAATTCACCGTAGTGGAATTCAGGACAGAATTATGACGCCTTTTCCATAAAGCACCTCCGGCAACAACTAGAATGCAGATCAGACTCCAATGGTCTCCTAAAATAATTGCCCATTATTAAGGAGACTTAATCTGTTTCGAGTGTTTTGATCTCCATGACGACATGGAAGAAATGTTGAATTGGTATTGATACCATGGTCTTAAACTAAGCAACAGCAAAGAGCGAGAATTAATATGTTTTGTAAAATTCAACAACCAAATGGCCTTAGAATGCAAGGTGAAAAACTAAAAAGAACTTACAGTATTAAAAAGGAAATCTGATTTAACTAAAAGTTCTGTCATAATTCGAAAAGTAAAGATTATTCAAATCTAATGAGCTCCAGTGGTGTCCCGAATAAAGTCCAGTCTATTGTGTTCATCTGCCGATAGCCTTCAATAGTCATGATATGCTAAATGTCTTGATGTATCACAATGATATAATCAAAATATATTTAAATGAATGTAGTCTTTTAAAATAGATATTTAGTCCTAATGTTTATGATCACTTGGAAATAACTAAATCCTCTCAAATAATAATTAACACAACTTAAATAACTGACTATGCATCAAATTTTTAAGACAGTGAACGTTAATCGTGTTACTCACTGCCCTATATAAATATCTTAGTCGCAAATTCAGAACCAGAATAAGGATCATGCGTCCATTTCCAGAATATTCCAAGTTGTAAGCAAGGTCTGGTCATTTAACAGCCAACCAATGAGAAATTAGGTGACCAGAATTTCCAATGGAGAAACCAGTGAGCTAAACTCAAATCCCATCGAATTCGTCAATAAAATCACTTCTACACCTTGGTCAAAAAGATAGATAATGTGTTTTCTTAAATTAAAAATGCAGTATACTATCCTGATGCTATGTAACGTATTGACAAAAATAACACGTTTTATCAATACGAATGACGTAAATATAAAACACATAACATAGACATACATAATAATATGAGGCCATATTTGTCCTTGTCAGCAATGAATCCAAGGCTTTAAAAGTGAGTAACAATGGATAAGATATCTTGCCCTACAACATAATTCATCTGATTTTGTTCCAGAAACTCGTTCAGGTAGTTTGATGTTGTCGCTCTAAAAGCAGTCCTTACATGCATCAATAATATGTCCATCAGACGTGTGCATACCAGAGTATTGATGTTGAGTTTGAACCGAAGTACCCTTAACTGGTAATAACGGTTGTGAAAATGTACTTTGTGAATTTCCTGGGTGCGTTCTGGATGGGGGACGTATGGATAAACAACTTGTACGTCAACGCTAATTGCGACGGTCTCCCTCTTGAGTAGCCTTTAAAACCAATTTTGCCGATTACGTATTAAAAGATTAACGGATGATTTGATTCAGAGCGTTTGGACTCCAGTGAAGTTATCTTCTGAACGATTTCCACCGACAATTTTCTTCATAAAGTTATTGATTTATCGTTGTTGATTGATTGGTTCGAAAGGAATGTTGGTAGCTAAAAAGGCCCTGGATAGTAGAGGGGGTACGATTAACGTGATTGACAAATCTCTCTGATACCACTTACCAGGTACATTGATAGACGTTGCAAATACGTTTCCATTCGTGAGCTTTGCCCTCATCTGGATGTCAGACAAAGGCAGTGTGATGATGATGTCATTTTGAAACGGGAAGCCCACCTCTTGTCCAGTTTCATTCGTGGAAACATTAGTCTGGTTTCGGATTTCCTCAACCTGACCATTGAATAGAATATTAGACCAAACGGGAAGCGCGCGTAACTTGGGGCTATGATGACCTTTAAGTGAGGTGAAAGTGGAGAGCATTGCTTATCGTTCCAATAATTCTAACATAGTATCAATTTTGTCGGCTTTACATGGTGTGCCTGTAGAAGTACCTACGTGACAGCCGATACAGGTAGGGTGTTGTAGAATCGCAAATAATACTTACGAAGTGAACGCTAATATATCTTATTAATAAAAGTGATCTCTAGGAAAGGGAAATTGACTGCCGATACAGGTAAAATCATTAGAGTTTCGCATAAACTGCTTAAAAAGTGGACGCTATATCTAGACTATATATAGAAAAAATACCTGTACTTATCGAACCTCAACGGAAACTATACATCAATATTTCTATAACACACAATAGCTGCACGTAACATAAAGCTACATCAATGTAGGGGTAGGTGCAGGCGAGACATGCATGTGCATATCAAAAGCGTCTAAATATGTGAAGATGATGTAATTCTTAGTAAGGCAAAGAAGTCGGAAAATTGAAATGGTGTATACATCCTTTCAAAGGTACCACTCCTTCAGCATGCTTTATTGTCAAAACCTTCGGAAGTACGTTTTAGTGGATTGCGAGGTCTCTGTATGTAGTTTTGTATCTACCGCAGCTAATTATAAAGAAGGAAAAAGTGAGGTTTTATACCTTTTCTGGAAGGAATAGAAACATGTTGATGTGTGCGGATTGAGTTTTGCGTGCATGCGGATACCAGCCATGTTCAGAGCCACTGAAATCGTATTGCGCTTGAAGATTAGCAAGGATTGAAACAGTAACTTGGGAAGAAACCAAAACAGTTAGGAGCATGACGCGTGCTAAAAGTATGGCCATTACATATGGAAAGTTTCTTGTATAATTTACCTCCACAACAATCATAATAACTCATATCCATGTTCGTATGTTAATAATACAATACAAATTATTTACGTCCATCAAAATTATTTTATTGAGGTTTCTAAAAATGTATTCTGAAAAGACTGGCTGCCTTAAAAAAATCATATAAACTTTTCAGATCATCCAGTAAAATTGTTGAAATCAACGTTTTTCATTTCCTAAAGAGGCTAAATAATCTGCCTTTATAATAGGTTTGACTATTTATGTCTACTCTGCGAACGTTAGTAGAACAAGAAGTGTAGAATTGTCTGACGATTGTTGCGTCCGCGTCATCGACAGTTTTCTGAATATAGGATAATGATTTCAGTCTGAATCTACATGGGCTCTGTAGGCAAACCATTATCGTTTTATTATACTGGTTCATGTTTGAAACTTAATATCTACGAAATAGCATAAAGTGGAGAAAAATCTATTTGAATTTCTGAAGTTCTCGGTCTTGATTCTTAAGTCTTTAAACGTAACACGTTTATTACGAGATGAATTATAATGATTATTATTCTTGGCATTAATGTTAAATTGACGCCAATATAATTTTCGGCATTTCTAGTTTGCATTTGTAAGCTGTTTGGTTGTTTTGTTGTTTTTGTTTTCTTTTGTTCGTTTTTACAATTGATGTTTTTTCTTGTTTTGTTTTTTGGGGGGTTGGGAGGTTTGGGTGGGGTGGGGAAATTCTTATACTGGTTTCATCAGAAATAAATATGAATCAACTTTGTCATCATTTATAACTTTGTGAAATAGTTTGTCCAAAACTGAATTTAATTTTAAACCGAAACTTCCAAAAGTAAGATGAAATACATTAAAATTATTACTCAATCGTCAAAATGTTTCTGACTATTGTTTTTTAAACCAGGTTTACACTATATTTTCCGCTGTTTCGCATGTGATGGAGAATTGAAAAATTGGGATAGAGAGATTGGGCCTTGGACTGAGCATGCACGTTGTTTCCAAAAGTGTCCCTTTATGAAAAGTGTCAAACGGAAAGAATTTGTTACCCGTGTAAGGAGATTAACAGAAGATTCAGATGGGGTATAAGAAGCTCTTCTTCGTTCTCTTTTGTACATAAATTTTGAAAGGGCATTGCGATGTTAATCTGCATATACTGCCAATTGATCTGGAATAAAATGTAGCAAAGGTATACCTATATATACATTCATACGTTGTATGCTTGTATGCATATAAGAGACATATACTTATCTAAATATAAATATGGTTGAGGTTATTGTTATACTCTTCGTATGTTGCAAACAATAACTAGTGATGAAATGTGCATCACTTAATTATTGAATATGTATTGTATCTTCACATGCAACAAGCTTGAAACTAATTTTGCCAAAGACTTTGCCTGGCATGAAAAGCATTATTATGATTGATTTTTTATTGAGGTATCAAACAAATTACAACACAAAACACTACACTATATATATCTCTCTCTCTCTGAGATATAGATATATATCAGTTGAAGACAAATAATTTTGCCACACTGACGATGCAATTTTTATCGCTGACTAGTGATCTCACTGTGGGAATTACTTTCCTTTTCCAATTAGGCAGTATATATGTATGTTACTCAGATTTGTATTGCCAGATTGAGCAAATTTCAATTTTACTTGCCCTATTCCTTCTCTTTCTTACTCCTGTCCCATGTATCTCTCCATCAGAATAAACAGATCTTAAGATGTGTGAAGAGTTATGACATTTCAGTATACTTCTATGTAATCAATGAAAGAAGACCATCTGAAATATCCCTAAATAAAAGCCACATAAATAAAAAGTAGGCTTCGAGTATTAAGCTTTGTATAATTACTTTTTGCCCATGAATCAAGAGGCTTGTGGTATTCGATGTTCTGTCACCCATACATTATGTTTGGCCATACACTCAAATAAATAATATTTATTATGAAATATGCTTGATTTATACAGTATAGAAAATAATTTCTTAGTTGTTTCGAGCGCCATTATAATCATGTCTGAAAATGATGAAAGCATCAAGCACTGATTAATGTTTTTGCTAACCACTACCAAACGTTATCAAACTTCTATTGCAGGTTATGTTACCGAACTAGACTGCCAGCTTGCCAACACAACAAATTTTACAAACATGAAAAAATATACAAACCAAAATACATTCAAAGCAAACTCAAAATTAATTAAAATCGTACTTTAATGATGTTATGCAGTAACAGTGTTAAAGAAAATACAAATCTCATTTTCATACAAACACAGTCATTACTTTGAAAATACACAATTTTAAACCAGATACCATTGCTATTAATTTAGCGGTTGTTAATTATATGAACACACATTTGAGAAATAAATCCATGCAAATCGAAGGTTTGTGACTTTAAAGCTATATAAACAAAATAGAATATGAGTAGTTATTAGTAGTTAGAAGGAAATATTTCAGACGTGAAGTGGTAACATTTTACTGTCACTTACTCCTTCGTAACTCGTGACAATACAATCTGTTCACTTCACCGCGAAATATTGCCTTATATCTCATCATCATACAGCAGCAGCAACGACAACATCAAAATAATAATAATAATAATAATAATAATAATGATAATAATAATAATAATATGTGTGTCTATAACAAGAAAAAACAATTGGCTGGATTATGTACCTATAAACATGACTATTTTAAAGGAAGAAAATGCAGAAATGCACTCAACTCTTCAAACAATAAATCCAGTGGCAACATCAGCTATCATGAGGATGTGGAGTTATCTTCAACTTGATAAAGGTAATTTAGCAATCTTCATTGAAAAGGAGTTGATGTTCAAATTTCTGTTCCGAAATCTTTTGATATATATATATATACATAATGGACATTAAGACTAAATTAATGGTGAAATAAATGATGACTACATTTGATCATTGTGTTCTTTTGGCTAAATTTCGATGTCTTTGTTTGATTTTGCAAACCTAATAGTTCCTCTACAAAATGTGATCTGACACATTATTGTTTATTTCAGCAACAAACAGAACCGATGACAAGCGATGACAATCTACGAATTGCTTTCCGAAGGTAAATACAAAGTCAGTAATTGATCTCGTTATTTCATTGATAGGAAAATGCATTACAAAGTAATTATTATATCCAAATATTTCACAAGTTTTCACATATAGTAATTACTCAACATACGGTCCATTCCTAAACTTACAAATTTAAAAGATATTTTGAACACAATATTGCTAGGTTATTTAACAGAGTTTTAAGAAAGATGGTAGAATAACATTTGATTTCACTCATTAATCTTTGTTCCGCACTTATGCATGTCCCTGAAAGAAAGAGCCAAGAAACAATCGAGGACCAAATTCTTTATCTGCTACTAAAAGCAAAGAAAAAGAAGATAGTATCATGAAGAAGTTTGAAAGATGTAATAGTGAAGTGCTCATATCTCTGAGTGAAGGGGGTATAAAGGTAAGAAGGGCATTGGGGATGTAAGTGTTGTTTGTCTTTAAATGTGAAGGATATACTTTGAACATTGTTCCATGCTGAAATTGTGTCCTATTGGAGCATGTTCGAAATTACTTATCTGATCGGCCATCATATCATCGATACCAATTAATATTATTCTAGAAATATCAGACTCGCCCAACACCAGTAAATGAATCAATTTGGAATAAATGTGGAAAGCATTGCAACAGATCACCAGAGCAGCTATTGCAGCTCACGGTAGTATCAAGCTTACGAACTGAAAGGCAAAAGCAATACTCTATATGACCACGAAATGCATGCTGAAGTGAAGCAATCCATAATGTAAATCAATTTCAACATGGAATTACAACGCCAGTAGAACACATTGAAGAAAAAAAACTTTCTTTGTGCCGTGATGTGTGTTAACGCGTTCTAGAAGCCCATAACCGCAACCCGCTCTCAAATTTGTTACATTAGACATATAAGATATTCTCAAAAGGATTAGCATGAAACTCTCTTCCAAAAAATAAGGAAGGCGTGAGTCAACACGGATACAGGGAAATAAACAAATATCTACCAGCCACCGTATTCTCAGCTATGTTGTTGACAATACTTCTAGGAATCAGGCAATATGTATACAAAGATACAAACACAGCATTCCATACAGCGTATCATTTAACAACCCAAGGATTTGTATTAGCTATGTCTATGTGTGTGTGTGTGTGTGTGTGTGTGTGTGTGTGTGTGTCTTTCCTGTCCCTCGATGTTCTCTTCACAACCTATTCGTCTCTAAAAGATGATGAATATAATAATACATAAATAGAATGCACAATACATATTAAAACAGTGGCAAATGTAAAACTATGATAAAGTCTTGCGTTACGGGTGAAACTGTCCAGATGAGCAACATAACAGTCTATCCTTTAATATATAGGCAAACAATTACAACCACTTCATAATCCACCACAGGTTAGGAACTGTTTTATGATACCTGAGTAGTTAGAAACACAAGCTTTGAAAATAAGGGCTTTCTACAATACTATACATGACTGGTTATCTGGATGATAATAACTTCCAAAACTAAAGAAAATTACTATTACTTACATACTGCTTCCACCCAACGCTTTCTAAAGATGCTAAATTGCAATCTTATCAATTTATATAGTAGACATTATATTACCTCGTCATCCTTTTTTATAAAAACAAATAATAATTGCCAATGATAAAATTAGCTGCAGCCTCATGAACAACCCCCAGCATACTGTTTCATCAGTTTTATCAGGGATTTGGTTTTTGTTTAGTTATGGGTTTTCATAAAGGCAAATATATAAACCTACACACACACCTCGCTTGCAAACCGTATTATAGAAGCCCATTGATATTTTGTTCGATAACAGTGCTTATATTCAGTCAGTAATGCTGAAATGTATGATAGTTTTAGCATTCTAGTTATTTATGAAGCAATTGGATTTCTTAAACTTCTTTACTGTTTTATGCATTTCCACTTTATAACTTATTTATCTAATATTTCCTTAATAATGATCTCCTGCAGTCTACGAATTCAACATTGGATTTATATATCTTGCATAGCAATACATTTTACACATTTATTTATGTTACTGAAAACTTTTCAACAAAAACACTATATTCGTACGATTTCAAACAATATATCACTTTGCTTTTTTAACATTTATTTGACACTCTAATTGAATATATATGTCTATGTACGAATATATCTATCAGTAGATATGAAAACAAAGTCATATGGACAGCGTTTGTTTGCACACCAGGACCCAGCAACGTGGAATTAATTGCCCACTGAACTTAGACACAAAGACACAGTGATCCCATTCAATAGTTCTCTCAGAACTCACTTATTTCGACTGCAAAAACAAACTTAAGGACCTAATCATGTTTAATGCCTTAAATATTTTTTGCAAGTTTTTTTTTTGTTTTCTAATTGAATGGTGTTTGTTTTTGTAATCATATCATTCTATATGTTCTTTATCTTATGGGGGAGTTGTTAAAGTTGTAAAGCGCTTGGAGCTTCTAAAGATTAGGCGCTATGGAAGTCCTCATTATTATTATTATTATTATTATATGATTCGTTATATATTCTGTTTAAAAATATAAACATGCAATGAAATATAGGTTTATCACCGTTTAAGCGTAACAGCTACTTTTGTAATGCTTTTGAATTTAAATGTGCGATCGTGGATAAACAATATATTATATGACCTAGTTTTCAAAGTATGATTTACATATTTATATACTGTCGGATAGCACATGTTATAAAACAGAGAGATGACAGTGTTAACATGATGTTCATTCAGACCGGCGTAAGCAAAGTATTGTTAAATATCGTGTCACATTATGACTGCCGTTTTGTTTAATTAAAGGAAAAGTGAACAATGCATCTTCGGATATAATTGAGAATATTCTGGAACAGGACGATAGAACTGAACTTGATATTGAACCCGATAGAACTGAACTTGATATTGAATTCCCCACCCAAACCAAGGTCTGGAGCCCGCAGGAATGGTACGTTATTTGACTCTTTATCCATAATTCTTGCTGTTCCCATTCTTTTTCCCAAATTTCCGGTCGTATTATATGTTCTGCTTACTATATTTGTCTTATATGCCTATATAATAAACGAAACTCGAGAAACTCAAAGCAAATGGAGAAAGAAAGAAGCATAATACTTTAGACAGTATTGTATGAGTATACACGTAGCGCGTACGATTTCCTACTTTATAGAAAAATATTTTCTTAGTTACTATTATTATCAATGAGAAAACAATTGTTCTCTCTCTTGAACGTTCAGTTTGTCAGTAACACTTATGAAAAGCCAAAATCATAAATTCTAGCATTTTCAGAAACTATCTATAATACAAAATTACACATGTTTAATTTTGTGAATTAACTCTGACGATTTGTCTATTAACAAACCTTAGAAACTAGGTATTGACAAGCAAGTTAAACGTTTCAAATTCATAAAGCTAGAAAAATACTTCATTAAAGCAAGATAAATAAATTTTAAAATGTAAATAATAGTAATTAACATAGCAATAAAACTAAAATAACTCAGCAGTTTAAAATTGAAGAAAAACTAAAAAATAGAAATATAACAAATACGAATATCAGTTTATAAAATAATTATGCATTTGAAAAGGGTATGCGCAATCAGACGATCAATTGTTCATGTACAATGAGACGCATAAATTATCATAGTACGAAAGGGTCAAGAGGTCAAAGTTCTTTTTCTCATTTCATGTGTATAAAATTAGTGTGCCAATTCAAACTATAACAGACAACATCCAATGCTATAGTTAGGGTTTATAATAGATTGGTGTAATTACGTCTGGATAGAGAAGTAAAAGAAATGCCATTCGAACCGACAATTTAAGTATTTATCCTTAGTTTTCAAAACTTTGCCTAACGTTTTTTGTTAAAATCCAAAATATTGGCATTCAGTACTAAAACTAACCAAAGCAAACATAAACATGCAACTGAGAATTCGAGGTTACCAATCTGTAACGTGAGTGTCAGTTATGGCTTGAATACATGATCACCATGGTGTAAAGTACCTGAGAATATGCTTTCAGGTACATTTATAATATTTGTTCAAAAGTATTTTTGAAATGCTTTTGAATTTGTTATTTTCAGGTGACGGTAAAATTTTCGAAATAAAATATAAATAAAAGGATTATATGTTTCAGTTACAGATGATTAAATATTTGATCCTATGTATTAAAATTGATTACACTATGCTTTCTGCTGTACTCATTAAAAGTCATATGGCCAAAACGCATGGCGTAATAACAAAAACAAAACATCAACCTTCGGAGTCAAACAATTATAATATCATAATATATATTTCCTCGCTAGCACCTGAGGTTTGTGTCTTAAAATAGTTAAGTTGCTCTAATAGGAACATCTTTCTAATGAAATATGTGTCCATTACGTGAATATATTTGCTGAAAAGTAATTATAAAATCTCACCTCAGTTTAAAAAATGAAATATTTGCAAGCATGCTTCACGTTTATATGTGTGTGTGTGTGTGTGTGTGTGTGTGTGTGTGTGTGTGAACTTTATTTTACGTAGAATAATCTTTGAATTCAAGTGGAATTATGATGAATGTTGAAAATGGTCCAAACTGAAAATCTTGTGAATTTGAATTTCATTTCCCTTTAGAGCCAGGTGTCTCGGTTGACTATACATCTAGCCTTTATCTGCAAGCTAAATTTGTATTGAAATGTATTCTGGTCTTAATGACCAATACATCCGTTTTGATTAAAAACCTCAAAGAATATAATTTCAGATTTCGAAAATAACGAGCACGACTTGCTGGTACGTTACATCCTTATCTGACACATAGAGTTATTATGAAATTTATTTCTATTAGTTCTACTACAAAGCTACACTAACAAAGAGCAGACAACCATTATGTATGCTTCTGTAGAGACCAGCAAGGCACCTTCAATTTTTAAACAGCTTCATAGGTTGTCTTAATTCTTGTCATGAGTCTATATGAATCTAAGACAATTAATTCTAGGAGGTTCACTTTTGCTATTATGAAAACAATTTCTGTTTTTTAAAAAAAAAATTCTGCCTCTTCTTGAATTTTGGAATTCCACCTGCATCTGCTTTATACTTCTAGGAGATTTTGACTTCCTTTTCGACTGCTCTACATACCCACATGTATAAAATAGCTTAGACTATATCCGCATTTTGAGCTTGACACAGGCTGTAAGTATACCAACCCGCAAATGTGGCCACGCATTGGACTTGATTGTGCATAGACCTGACGATGATATTTTAAGATCCATTATCGTCCCTTATGAACGTCCATCAGACCACTTATGCATCATGTGCCACGAGGGCTTGTTTATCACTCTGCCCTTATAACCTATAGTCGAGTCTCAGTTAGGGATTGTTCTCCGTGATACAGCAGCATAAGTGACAAACTACTGGCCGCGAGGAGGGAATACCGTAAGGCTGAGAGACAGTGGCTGTCATCGAATTTGACAATACATAAGCAGATACAGTACAAAAATCTTTGAGAGTACTCTGCATCACGGATAAATTATTAACAAGAACAAATATACACCACGTCAAGCCACTGCATCCTTTGGCAGTCGACCAGATCAGTTTGCTAATTTTTCCACGGAATAATAAAAGCTATCAGAGAACAATCCGACGACATTATACAACCCCAGTCATCGTCACCTTACAGTAGTGACACAGAATTTCAACAACCTTCATTCTTAGCAGTTCAACCTATATTTACGGGTTTTCTACGAATCTTCCTCACTGCTATTTGAGTGTCTAGATGCTATCCTGCCTGCCCTGAGTGACGTCATAAATACCGGCCGAATCATACCAAAGACGTATAAACAATGGTACTATCAGCTGCCTAACTTGGCGCCCAGCAGTAAGATGATAGTGCTAGGACTGGACAACCTGGTTGCAGGATAAATTGACTGGGTGGGACATAATGCTACATGTCTGTGACATCATGTCCTAGTGTTAGACATCACTATAAACTGCCACACTGCAGTCATCGTAGCGATATGACTGGAAAATTGTTAAAGCTGCGTTAAGAATCGAAATCACACACACACAAATACACACACACGCACACACAACCTTGACCTAATCATTAGTAAAACTGACCATAATATCTTGCTTCATCGTCTGTAGCACGTTATTAGCATCCATACTACTGCTTTATATTAGTTCAAACGATATCTGACTTAGAGAAATCAAATTATTTCAGTAAATAACAAATATTCCAGCCCAGATAATCTTTGTTACGCTGTCACTCGGGGTTCTCTTTATACTATACACTTAGCCCCTTCTAGTGTTATAAACAGACATTATGTGTTCCACTAGTTTTACGCAAACGACACTCAACTGTACAAATCTAATTGTTGAAATGAAGTTGCATACACAATTCAAATCAGACAAAAGTGCATCTCTTTTTGTAAAGTTATGGATGGTTCGTAATAAGATAAAAATGAGCGATGATAAAACTGAAACCATGCTTGATTCCTTACAAAGAATGTCGCAATCATAACATCTACCATAATTGATTAATATCAGTAATATTACCATTAAAGGTAGACCATCGCTAATAATTGTAGATTATTTTTCTAGGTCTATCTCTTTCACTGCACCAGCGTGTCCTGATCATCTGTAGAGCAGCTAGAGTTGAGACGTATCAGCATTATTCGCAACCTTCTCACAGTTGATGCGACAAAATCCTTATGTATTAATTAGTACTCTCGAGACTTGACTAATGTAAAAGTCTTCCTTCTGGTCTGCCACAGTGTCTCCTGCAGAAACTTCAAAAGGTCAAAAACTCTGCAGCTAGGATCTTTCTTAGAGCACCAAGAACAGATCATACCACCACGCTTCTTCACAAACTCCGTTAGCTAACTATACGCAGGAGAATCAGACAAAACAAAATCTCTTCGCTGTGTTTCATTTCAACGGTTGCTTCTGATCCGAAATATTTATATGGTCTCACCCATGTGTAGACTCCTGTTAGAAGCTTGCGCTCATCATCTGACACTCGTGCTCTTAGTATTCCCAAAGTATAAATTAGGTCGTATGGACAATCTCAGACACAAAGAGCCATGTTTTCATTCAAATTGTTATCAAGACACATCTTTTCCACCAACAAAATCAAATTTGACATTCATACTTTTGTCACTACTTCGACTTAAACTGTATCGTAAACTAACTTGTTAGCTTTTTGGATATTTTCGTGCAAAACTGTTTCATGTTGTTCTATTTATGTATTGATTAATCTGTTTCTATAGTGTTTTAAGACATTTTCATATGCATTAATGTTCTCTATGTGCAAACGGATTTGATATGACTATATGCTAATTTGATGTTGTAAGACGATTAGAGCAGTTTTAAAAGATTAAACGCTCTCATGATTATTATTATTAATATTATTATTATTATTAATAGTAGTAGTAGTAGTAGTAGTAGTAGTAGTAGTGTTATCAAGGCTAAAATGATTAACAATTGCCATTTAGGACATGATTAAAGTTCTTTGCATTTGTTCCTGAGTTTTGATCGCACATGAGACTGGTCAATGCTAAGCTAGGACAATGAGTTTTTATTCTTGATTTTCTGACTATGGAGTCTCAATTGTAGAATATCTGTGTATTTATTTACCTATGTTTCAAAGTTTTGTTGGATTTTGCTCATACTTGGAATTAATTGTCATGAACCTAAGGGAAGCCAATGCGCGATACGCACGCTTGTTCCTTTGTCCTTGTGGTAAACATCACATAATATAATATGTGGGTAATTGTTTAGATTAAATGTGGATTTTTATATGTTTGTTTTATTTATGAAACCCCTTGATGTGTTTTCTTCAAATTAATAATTACATAGCTAATACAGTTCATTATGTGACACGCTTGGTCAACAGTTTCATTTTGTTGTGAATGCCATTCATTTTATATTACATGGTATTGGGCTCTACCTAAAACTATTGCCACCTTGTTTGATTTTCAGACGTTATTTTGTAGCTTTATTTGTCACTTTTGCGTGCATTATTGAGTTTTCCTCTCACAAAACGCATCTGCAAAGGATAAATCAAAGTAATAAGATGTGTGCAATTTGCAGTTTACCGATACGAATTGAAACAGTTGGGATATTTTTTAATGAAATAAATCTCTACAAACATGGAGTCTAAGGTACACAATAAGCTAGGGACTGTCAGTCCTATGTCATGATACCATCTGGAGATTATGAATTGTAATTTATGGGAGGGGAGACTACTTTAATTAGTATAATCTATTCATCGTTTATCTGAACATAGATTGTCATGAATTTCCATGTGTAGCAACATTGGTCATAAGTCATAATGCAACTGATATGCGATACATTTCTGCCCTGCATTTCTTGTCTTTCTTGCTTTTTCTGCCTACATATACTGTTATTTTATTTAAAATTGAACGATGACATTCTGTTTGTACAAATGATGTTAATCTACCATGAAATGATGCCATTGTTTTTAAAAGTATAAACATACAAAATGAGGCTGCTGAACAGAATATCACCAAATCTATCAAATATGGCTCCCACAATACAAAGACAAACAATATTAACTTATTTCCCTCTTATTTACGATTGGACACAAACTAGTCCTGTTTAATAAATATTATCCTAGCATCATGTCCTAAAAAATGAAACAACAAAATGATTCGTATGTGCTGTCAAATATGGTCCTATTTCTAAACATAGAAAATAAATTCGTATGTACAACTAATACACAAAAAAGACGAACTATGACAGATTGTATCTTGGCATCAATAACTCCAAATGTATTGAAGCAACGTCTCTCTCCCATCAAACATGGTCACTGTTACTAAAAACAGCAAAACATTTCATTTTGTTTTTAAAGAAAGAAAACTAAATGATCATCAAACTTTGGAGAAAGAAAACAGTAGAAGTAAAACATGTTAGATGTAAATGATGACTACCTAATCATAAGCAGATGCTGATGTTAGTTATATTTCAAAAACATATTGTTCACTTATGTGTTTAAATGTTTAAAATGGAAAACACCTGAAGACATTTTGATCTCTCTTACCGACGAGGGAAACACTGCACAATATGTATTGTCCCTTTCCTACATGTCGTTTTCATATTACAAAATGAGCTTTTTGTCTTTTACAGATTCAAAGCAAAGTCTCATCGTTGAGAATAAAATACTTCGGAGACATACGCTATGTGTTGTTTGCAAGGCGGCCAAGAAAAACATATGTTTGTTACCATGCACGCATCTCTGCCTGTGCTCAGATTGCACTGACAAAACATATATCTGCCCTCTCTGCGGTAAGAAGATCAATAAAAAAATTAAAACATATGTAGTCTGAAAAAGATCGAAGAATTAGCAACAGTTTATTCGTTGAATTGGTGCGTCCGATATATGCAGTTATGAGCTAACAAACGCTTCCTTTAAGTGTCTTACTTAAGGTGACGAAGGCAAACTTTTTGTCATTGATTACATGATATTTATCGTTAGATTAGCACATTAAAGGCTATCACATGAAGAGGCAATTGAAGTATACCGTCTTGCCCAGAGACACACCACGGTGGTTGATCAAGGTTCTGATACAGGATTAACAAATTCAAGCACATGACGGGACAATTTAAATTTAGAACAAGGGAGAAATACTCGTGTCTTCCTTTTAGATATCACGCAGAAATAATGTCAGACAATGTATTGAATTTCGTGTTAGTGAAAGTTATTGTTATTGACAACATGGTTTAGATGATGTTGATAACTTGCATATTATTGCAACTGATATTATTGCAACTGGAAAGATGTCGAAAACACATCTGTTGAGTAGTAGTGTTAGTATTAGTAGTAAACTTTGAATATAGTTGATGATCCACTAATCTCCACTACCTTGAAGGATTGAAACAACACAATATAGTTTTCATTAACTTTAATTTGCAACATCGTTTGTTTTATTATTTTTGTGTCTCTGTTGTTGAGGCAATGCATAGTGTTTTAAGTGTATTTGAAAGTCCAAAATGATGCTTCACGGCAAGTTGTAAAACTCATCACTTGATTTGTAATTCTGAGACTTTTAGTCAATATTGTCTTTCATTCGCATCAATCGTATCAATCTATAGTTAGGCAATTACCACGAGTATAAAGACCAATTGCATCCAAACAATATAATTGAACTACATTAGACGTTTAAGATTGTAGAATTATTTACTACGTTTGTTCTATTTACCAATACAAATGATATATTGCTCTTTTCAGAGTTCTCTGAGATCTCCAAACGTTTTAGTAATTATTACAATGATTGGAAATTACATTGAAAGTGAACAAAACAGGGCTATAAAGAAAGCAATATCATCAACCAAGAAAGTAATATTGTTGTTAAAACATGGACACATGGAATCTTGACCTACTTTGAGATTTCCATCGAAAATTATTCGATAGTATCGTGGCGCATATTTTACTACATAGGTCGGAAAGTTGGTGCTCTGACAATTGCGAAATCTTTGAGCGAATTTGGAAAAATCTTCCCAGATTGCTTTTAAATGCAAAAGGAGCATGCATGTTTTATGCAGAAACTGGAACACACGTACTTACTTTTAAATTGAAACTAAACACTTGGAAATATTTATGTAGAATAATTACGGAGAAAACCCGGATTAAAACGATAAAGTCATATATAACATGTGTTAGCCATGCTACATGTATATCTGATGTATGACCTGATTGATTGTCATTCTGGAAAAGTGCCAAATGTAACATAACTCAGCATTTTACCTTGCTCCGTATGCAGTGACAATGTGCAGTCATTGGTATGTACATTATACAGACCACTTTTGGCTTTCCTGGTAGGAAGTTTGATAAATCAGTGCTATGTAGCCATTATAAAGATCGACCAAGTACACGACCATGCTTATATTTAGACGATGCAGGAGAATTATGTCTGTGATTCAAAGAGATCATGATGACTGCATGGTCCTTGTACATTTATAAAGTTTATGTATTTAGATGATTATTTACAAAGGTATGCAACATTATTCGTTCATATTTCAAAGGCTGCTACGTTGACTGAAGGAACATTTATGAGTGGGGAATTTATGATACTGTATGTTAATGATTCTGCCCTCATCAGTCATCCGTCCGAAAAAATCGGGCATAGTAGACTACTGAATTATCACAATCGATAGTGCGTAATCCATTTTATGACATTATCAAGGATGGTTGGCTAGTAGAATCCAGGAAAACCTCGGGAAGAACCACCGACCCACGGGAAGCTATTGATACGCTTTGTCACATATACACATTGAGTTAACCCGAGACTCGAGCCCACGCAGACTGAGGCGAGATAGCATTGATCTATAAAGGCCAGCGCCTTAGATACTCAGCCACCCGGGGCCCTGACAGTATCAAGGCGTACTTAGACATGTTTAAGTTACAGTTTCGTAGATGTGTGGTTAATAAAGGTTTTTTGTCTTCGGAAATCTTGTACACCTATACACTCTGCATTCATGTAATGATAACATCACAACTTTTATCCAGAAGTTTTAGCCAGAAGTCATTTTAAATGTTGGTGAAACATTTTCTCCAGTAAATATTATGTTATGCATCAGCGGTGGATCCATGAATATCGTTGGGGGGGGGGGGTGAGATCTAAACAAGTATTCATGGGGTCTGTGGAATGTAATCCTTTGTCTGGCCCTGGGGGCGGGGGTGAAGTCCCCATAAGCTCCTGCGTTTACATCATATCCGGGCTATAATGTTAACCGTCTTACTGCAAAGAAGAAAACAACTTGTTCTACGAAACGTTCCGGTAGTTTCGCGCACAACTTTTGGGGGTATCGCGCAGGCTGATAGCTTACTACCCCTTCCCGTACCTTGTTTGAAATATCGTAAAAACGTATTTCAAAATGGAATGTACACATTATTCAGAGAATATAATCGATTTTACTCAGTAATTAAATTGCACAATTTAAGGTGCTACAAATGTTTATCCTTTAAATGGTCTGAACATATCGTGTATTGACATTTCGATTTGTGCTCCAAACACTCATATTGCGTTTGAGGGCAGACACAAGAGAAACACAGCGCGAATATAAATGAAACATGTAACAAGATTGAGCTTGTCGCAACATATGAATCTGTCTTGTGTTATCGGTTGTGAGGACGGGTCAATCTCAAAATTATGGAAATGACAGCTATATGATGTAAATCAAATTGACAAGTTCAGTGTATATTTTGGGCATTTATGTAAGGTCTTAAGCCGTCTTTCTTTACTTTATTGCCTTAAAGTGAAGCATGCATATAAAGAACATGTATGTGAACAGAAAATGTGTCCTCTCTAAATATGTGATATCTGTATAAGGGTAATATTTGCATGCAAAATGATAATGCTCATAAAATATTGTCCTCTTTAAGCAGGTGTCCTCTATATGACTGCGTTAATTCAGGTTTTAATGCATTTATTACACCACCAGTTGCGTGAGAAATCAATATATCAGTGTTCACAACTATCCACCCACACAAAATATATGTACGGAAGAGACATAAAAAATCACACCTGAAAAAACTGATAAACAAGGCTGCTCCTGTAAGCATTTGGCACCATGACAAACTCTACCAAAACGGGTCTAATACACCATTCCATTCACATGTTGTGCTGAAAAAGAAACAGAACAACAACAGCAATAAAATGGATACAAATTCCATTATTACATGTTTTAAGTACTTCACTGGTACCTAATTTGTATGGCGTTGTTTTTGCTTACATTCTGCCAGTGTTTGAGTTACTGGTTCTATTTCACTAGATCGCGTAACTGTTAAACGTAAGTGAAGTATGGGTATAGTGCTCTTTGAACATGCAGGAACAGTGTCCCCTTGCTTTCTTAGCGCGTTTCCTTCCTTTGTTGCTCTCGCCATTGTCCCTCCGCATTTGAGTAACATGCGTTCTCTCACATCTTTATTGCGTTTTCTTACTTCTTTGTTTAGCAGTTCACCACTGCAAAATGGATGTGGGTTAGGTTATTTGTCGTGACATCCACATTTCCTGCCGTCTCCGACAAGCTCAAAAAGCTTTGTGCAGTTCAATACGTAGGTGAGAACCTACTTAATTTTTTACTTCGTGGGCGTAAGAAATTCGTGTAGTTTTCCTGGAAAGGGAAGAGGCAAAACTCTTACCATTTGTCGTATCTTGGCTTGGCCTTTATGTTTCTGCAAAAGGTTTGATATAACTTACTGAACAAATCTGTCAAATATTCAAAGATCCCGAGTCTCAATAACGCAAGAATCACTACTTTGTATAAACTCCACTTAACTGGATCAGGCGTATTGTTATACCCTACGTCTGTACTTCTGTATGTTCGTCCCTCTGCTTAGCTGCCTGTAACACTCTCTTATTACAAACTGTAGGGCGTAATTTAAAAAAAGTACTAGTATTGTTGTCCATAGAGTAGCCATACACAAGACATACGGTATGCTGTTTTGCTTTATCCCCTACGGTCCCCCATGGGAGAGTGGGGAAAGTCAGGGGTCGGGGTCGTATTTTGAAAAAAATGTAAATATATAGTCATATTTTAAAATATATTTTGATCAAACGTTACAGATTTAATCATAAGGATAGGTCACAAGTATATCTGTTGTGACGTGGAGTGAACAATCAGCACGCATTCTCCATATGAAATTTGTTTATGTGCTTTACTATAAATGATAATATTTTCAATTAATCGTTCAATCATCACCATCCAGTGGTAAAATGGCTACAACAGCAACAACAACAACAATAATAATAATCTGTCTTCTTCCTCATTGTTGGTTTTGCTGTCTTGTGTTTCATTATATTGTTCTTGTTGACGGTAATGATGATTAAACATGTCATGTATTGCGTTGCGTTTTGATCATTTTTATTGATAGTGTGCGTGTATATGTGTTTGAGGGGGGGGGGGGTACGTGGTGGGATCAACATTGTCAAATGAATTTAATTTCGCCTTGTAGTCGGAGTAGTATATGTGCTACTTACCAGGTGCGTGTCGGGAAGCGACTCCAGCTATAAGGAAGATCTGGCCACCTGACAGCGACTAAAGCCTGAAAAATTGGTCGTCGACAACTTAATTATAGTGGTTAATAAAAACCAAGCAAGTGGCAAGAGCTGCAATAAACTCCAACAATAAGTCTGGGAAGGGTCGTTGAGGGTAGTGTGAGCTGCTATAGTATTACTATTGATATAAATTTACAATATATTTCATATTTGATGTAGATACAAATTTTCTCTGCAAATTTTCGATATAGATATAAATTTTGTAGAAAAGCAATATTTGATATAGAAGAATCCGTACCATGTAAGTACTCGTGAAATAAATATCCATGCTTTCTTCATGGGTGCTGAATAAAACCAAATAGTGATGTCATTTTGTCATGGTATAGGTAGATATGTCATGACTGTGAGTTTTATAATAATTAAATATATTACCGGACTGTCACAGTAATAAACACATGAAAAGAACTTAATTTGATTTCCATGGCTTATCCACACAGTCATTTAAACAAAAGGTATACTGTATGTCTCATCCTTAGTATCAGGTCCTTTTTTCAAATACAGGTTGCAACATCTGTTTGATATCGTTACATATCCCGCCATGTCGACCAAAAATAAATCATATATAAAACAATTTCAATCGAATATGAAAGACAAAATATGTTACTCGATTATGCGTACCTTAAGTCCTTCTACTATAAGGGCATGCACTTGACTGCGTATGTAAATGTTTTGAATGTATATAGGTTACAGTTTGATTGCTTCGATCAATATGAATCACTCAAATAAACTGCATGACTAGAATGAGTTGTTCAGTCCATACGAACAACTTTATGTTGACTGTGACATCAAAAATCTACAACTGAAGACTTTAAATATGGGTACAACGTATATCGAGTTCTTGAAGTCATATTTTTGTGTTGAGTAGTTCGGTACGTTCGGTACGTAGAATCATGTAAATTGTTCTAGTTTTCGTGGTATTTTTAAACCTTCAATAACTGTGTTTGAGACAATGTTTTACTGTCTTTTCTCGATATATATTATGACAGAATATATTGGGTGGTTGGAATTAGTTTGTATGTGTTTAATTATGATACGATAATATTTCTTCCCCTTGACTTAATCTAGTGCACAAAACGAAAATAAAACCTATTCACTGTACATAGTGCAGGGTAAATTTTCCGAGCACACATTGTCCAAATATTTGGAGAAATTTGGAAAACCAACAGTGTTTATACGTGTAACCTAGCGCGAAAACACATTAGACGCAGTAGAGCTGAGGAAACTCGAAGAACCACGGGTCCAAATATTCTATTCGAGTTTTCGGTTCTTTCGAGTTTTCTGGAGTTGCAGAGAATATAGTACCTTGCATTGCGATTGTGAGCAAGTCATTCGAGTTCTGCTAAGTTTCGAGTCATTTATGCAAGAGTTTTCGAAGTTTTAGTCGGTAACTGTTGCATCCTAGTATTCATATTGTCGATGTTGTCAACATCATTAGTAGTAGCAGTTATAATATTATTGTCACATTGTAATTGTTTTTAGCAACGTCAATTCATAATGTTGATGTCGGCCAACTTCTTTTTTTTCTGTTATGACTGGCAGCGGCGAACGCCTGTAGGAAGACAAGATTCGTGCTGGAGCATCATATTTGTAATTTACTCGGCTTATCCGACCGCTCACTACTAATTAATACATTTATTTCGACTAATCTTTCATACGGAAGGTAAGCATTATCCCTATTCTATTGATCCATTACGTTAACTAGATTCGAATAATATCTTTTTTAGTCACTGTTGACCTTGGAGTTTAATTGGTGATGTATGTACTTGCTTATAGGTCAAGACAAACAGCAAAGATCCTGATCTGCCTTAGTATAAGAAACTGCACAGTCACAGATTTTCTGGCGCATTATACGTTGCAGATCCTAGCATGTGCAGTTTGCAGTTGGACTTGTCTTATAACGAGTATATGCCGTAGTCTTTGTTATAATAGTACGAAGAATGAAAACGCGTGACAAAATATATAAATTATCTTTCCAATAAGTTTACATATTTCATGATTAAGTATACTGTATATTATAAATTATGGATAAAGCTGAAATTAAAAAATACAAATGTGTTTATGAAGTAATGAATCCTGGAATCTTCAAGTCAGTTATGACAGTTTTATAAACTATTCATTAATCTCTTTGTTTCAAAAGTGATAGACATCTAGCTATACCTGATTTTTGAAAAACAAGAGAAGGTAATGGATCTCGTATTAAAATTAGCCAAATTACTTTATTTGAAAACAAGTTTGAATGATATGACAGTAATTTTTATAAAAGTTTTACACATTTTTACAAATCTGCCTGTAAGATCTGATTTTGAATATTTTACAATTCGAAATAAACTCATTGATAATTATATACTTTACAGACGTATTACCATGTCAATAGGAAGTATTATCCAATGTACTTTGATATTTTTCAGCGGTTTTCGAGGCCGTAATGGGATATAACTCGGGCAATATTTAACGAGATTCAAAATAGAAAAAAAATCTTCTCTTCCAGATATTTTATTAGCTTTAAAGTATGACTGTATATGATCGAAGTCATTGCAGTGTAAGTGAGAAACGTAACACATTGGAGGAACATGGGATGCACACACACACACACATAATTCTGTCTTTTTTCTGTTCAGTTTTACTGTCTGGTATTAATTGATAGATATAGCCATGGCTGCATATGGATGTGTGCACAAAGAATGGGCAATCTGACTATATAGTCTGGTGATATGTGCCTATAAGTGTTCCTGGAGTATGCCAGAGAGAGAGAGAGAGAGAGAGACAGACAGACAGACAGAGAGATTGTTTCTGTTATGTATTATGTTTAAGTTCGCATCGTCTATTTAGCTAATTAGCATTAGTACGTCTGTAAATAACTTGATATAAACCAATGTTGTGACCTCCAATAACCCGAAACTTGTTTATCAATATCCACTGGCTTTAGAATGTGATAATGTAATTCTCTATATTATTTCGTTTCTTCGTAACTTTATTACTTCATAAATGGATTGGTTAAAGGTCACATGTTATGCTAATTTGTATTGTTTGTAGTCTTTTCTCCATGATTATATATTATACATAATTGCAAACAACATAACATAGCAAACATTTATCTGTGTGTATAGAGTAAATATTATGATTATGATCTTAACCCTGAATCTACGACATTAGCATTTCCCCACAGAAACGTTGGGTGTACTTGATTTATGCCACATTCTTCGTTATAATTTTAGTAATATAACTTGGAATATCATAGAAATGAACATTTAATACCATTCTAGTGTCTTAGTTTATATCATGTTGTTTACTTGAACATTTACTCAATTTTGTCATTTCATTTAAACCATAATCATTCTTGATGTTATCTTCATTTTGTTTTTGTTGGATTTATTCAAATTAATTTTCATTGGAATTACCGAGTGCACAATACTAATCTTGGACAGGGAAATTAATTTGGAATCACACTGAATCCAGACAAACACATCTTTGATTATATTATTATGATACATCACACAACTGTTTGACCATCGCCACACTCCAGACCAGTGGTACGGTAGCACATCTGAGACTGCAGGAACATCAATGCGTTCAATATAGGAATATATGGAATACGACTGATATTAAACTGGAACATTATTAATTGGATGTGTGTTAGAATTTAAAGGACTATTTGTGATCTAATTTACAATAATTAAGTTGTTTTTGAATTTTCAATTTGTATTCATGGGAAATAAATTATTTGTTGAATTTTACAAATCTGTTGGTTCTTTTCTGTTACTTTGTTTCGGATCATAGAGTCATGCTATCAGTTTCTTACATAAATTAACAAGATTTTATCAATTAAATCAATTACAATATATGGCTGCACAATTCTCAGTGCCAATACCGTGAAATACTTTAAACAGTAATTTAGATTACCATATGGGCCCCACACCTAAGGGAGGAGACAATGAGCCAATTATTATTCTGTATTTTGCAGTCGATTGAGACACATTGGTCAATGTCTCAAACCCTACTCCATAGTCTTGCAGAATGTACCTTTCCGATATTGTGTTCAAGGAAGTTGACAAAAGCCGCGGAATGTTATTGTTTAAAAAATTGTTCCATGTGCATTTGTTTTCTGCGACGTCTTCGTAATAATGTAAATGATTAGATCGACAACATTGAACTGTCAATATGTCATTAGAATGATATTCAGTAGGACTCAGTGTATTTGCAAAATAGTAAATACTGAATGTATGTAAACGTATTTTGTCGCCACTATACTAGGACCTGAATACTATTCAAACGAAAGGTGGAACCTGTTTATCACGCTATCTATCTATCCTATCTGTCTATCTATCTATCTATCTATCTATCTATCTATGTATCTATCTATATATCTATCTATCCAGTACGAAATAATCAGATCTTGTAAGCATGGGTTTATTGTCGTTATATGTATTTGCTTATGGATAACTCGGTCTCCAAACATTCTACACAGCGCTTAAGGACTCACGGTACTAATTCCACTCCAATGGTAAACATATGGAAACACTGTCATATTCAAAATTCAATAACTTAAAATTTATGGGTGCTGATAATGACACCTATAATTTTTCGTGCACATCTAACCTTGGTGCAAGCTTATGTGTGGAGAACACCATATGACCCGCGGCAATTTGTTTACATACATGTGCATGAAACACGTGTTATTGATTATGCACCAAATGAATCAGGTGCTACTTTCAGTATTGAGTACTCCTGAGTCAAGCCTGTAAAAATGCTAAAATTGCATCAGTAGAAATTTGTCAATATTTTTTTTACATTACATATAGGACAAGCTCTCAAAAGATATTTTTCCTAAAATTTTAATTTTCATTATTAACCAATTATGGACCACCAAACCTGTAAATACTCTATCATTTCTTCACCCATTTCTAGACTGGTTCACAGTTCTTCCGTATAATTAGTACCGTGTGTCCTATAACCAGATTTAATTTTTTTTGAAAAAGTTGTATTTTACTCCTTGATATTAGAGCATAATTGTAAGAAAGAATTGGCCATGCTTGTGCATGGATAATAGTGCAATAGCATTTTATGTGATACCAATATCTATAGTTAAATTGCATCCGCATCACATGTTGCTGTGTTGTATTGTACTTATTAATGGCTTATTCTTGTTATTAAAATAATTGTTTTCTGCCTTTGTATCTTCATGTTATCTTTCTATGGCATGCATGCTACACAAAAGAAACACAAGCATGCTGACATCAGCAAGTATGACATCACAGGGTATCAAATTACATGACGCATTGTTTTTTCATCTCTCACTGGCTATAAGACAAGTTTTAAATGTTTTAAATTTCAAAATTGCATTTCTTTTCTTGCTGACTCTCACAGAAATAAGATACAGTGCATCCCTATTCACATCAATCAAACAAAACAAATAAGTGTGCCACATGACAGGTCAAAATGATAAGAGGCCATTGCCCTTTTGTGACTAAAACATATACACACACCCATGAAGCATCAAGAGATGCTGACATTCCAAACTTATTTAAACTATCATCACATGTGATTCATAACCCCCAAATGTTAATAAAAAGGTATAAAAGCCAAGGAAGAGTTCCATAAGCTTTATTATACTGAATAATTAAATAACATAGTGCTACTTTTTAGTATAAAACTATGGGGAAGGGTGAATAAGCAAAGAATAGACAGAGTAATTTCTTCAAGCCTGGTAATGTTCCCCACAACGGGGGTGGGGGGAATGTGTATCAACCCAAATAACACATCAGCATGAGGTATGTTACATAAGGACAGCAAGAGACAAATTTGAAAAAGCTATCCAAAGTTCCTATAATGCTGACATTGATGTTGGAGACAGAAAGTGTATGCACAAACTGTTATGACTCAAGCTATTAAGTATGCTGGAGGTGGAGAAATGTGTGAAAAACTTTGCTATGCCAAGACAAGTTCATGTCTCTATGCAATATGCAGACACTGATAAAAATTGTCACTGAATACACTACTTGTTAAATTTAAGTAATAGAATTGAATTGCATATTGAAGTTGTCTAATACATAAACATATACCTACATTTACCCAAAGCTCATAAAAAGTTAAGAAAAAGTCTCAAAATCATTACTGTGGCTACTTTCCACTATAAGCAGTGTTAAATTACTTACTTTTTAATATAAAGCTGAAAAAATGCATACATTATTGAACAAAAGAGAAACAAAGCAAACATTGCAATCACTCAATTACAGTCAAAGGGGAGGTAATACACCTTGAATTGGCAAACCAAATAGCAAGCTCTAATTTACAGCTAAATGATTCCTTACTATTACTTGATGGTAAGAACAGAGCAATGTAGGTTTAATAAATAGCTTTTGTTTCAAATATGAAACCATATTTCTGACATGAAGCTTGTTTTCATTTATTCACAACAACATATATGGTGAAGAAAACCCATATCACTTAGTGCACGCAGTAATCAAATGCTGAGATTTGGAATAATGTGTTCTGAGACCACAAGTTGCAACACCCTGAGTATAAAGGTTTTCTATCATGGGACTTGGTACATGAAGAAAAAAGAGATTTGGTTTGGTGGGAGAGAGCAGTATGTTCACCATGCAGTTATACATCAAGAATGTTTCAACTGTATGAAGGGAGGTTGGGGAAGAAAAACTGCCGGTGTAAAGAATGCAATACAGATAGGACTTTTGCAGACTTATATTGGGAATGAAGGGTTGAAAACTATTATTTTAAGTGAAAATGTCCCTCCCTGCTCCCTCAACAAAAGGAATGCAGAAAAGTTCCAATACTGTTTGCCCAAAAATGTAATGTACCAATATGAGAAACATGCTGAACATAGAATAGGTGTCAAGGAGTTTAATTCTAGGATAAGAAATAAGACCGGTATAATTGATATTCAATGTGACTCGACATATAATAATTCAATTTACAGGTTGAGGCAATGCAGCATGTGCAGTTTTGTGCACAGTCCTTATTTTTACAATGTTCTCTGCTTTGATCTGCTGAGTGTGTCTCTAAAGTTAAATGATCAGTACTGATACATAAGTGATTGTGACATAAGTGGCTTACATATAAAATCTACCCCACCCCACCCCATTTTGGGGAATTATTGCATGTGTTAAATGGTATTTAACCATACAGGCCAATCTATGGGTACCATCATATGAAATTCTGCCATCAGGCCATACTGTGCTCTTTTCCCTATGGCCTGAGCTATATACTTCCACTCTCCAGTGTATAAAACCATCCCCATCTGTCTTTTGTATAGAATTTTTCTCCAAAATCACATGCAAACCATGATAAAAAGACTCCATTATCACTGTCATATGTAAAAACCACCAAATTGATACCCTGGATGCACGTGGTAACCATGGAAACAACAAACTCCTATTATGGTATAGGTCGCATATAGGACTCACGGTACTAATTCCACTCCAATGGTAAACATATGGAAACACTGTCATATTCAAAATTCAATAACTTAAAATTTATGGGTGCTGATAATGACACCTATAATTTTTCGTGCACATCTAACCTTGGTGCAAGCTTATGTGTGGAGAACACCATATGACCCGCGGCAATTTGTTTACATACATGTGCATGAAACACGTGTTATTGATTCTGCACCAAATGAATCAGGTGCTACTTTCAGTATTGAGTACTCCTGAGTCAAGCCTGTAAAAATGCTAAAATTGCATCAGTAGAAATTTGTCAATATTTTTTTTACATTACATATAGGACAAGCTCTCAAAAGATATTTTTCCTAAAATTTTAATTTTCATTATTAACCAATTATGGACCACCAAACCTGTAAATACTCTATCATTTCTTCACCCATTTCTAGACTGGTTCACAGTTCTTCCGTATAATTAGTACCGTGTGTCCTTAATGGGTTACTATTGGTTCACCGTTCGTCCCAACTTCATTCCTTTACCTTCATTTTCCGTTCGCTTATTATTTGCTTAACAAACATATAGCACTTTGACCAGTATATAGTCGTGCGAAGGACAGATTGGTACATGTTCATTCACTTCTGTAAATGCAGTTTGGTACTAGTGGACGAAAATGTCGACGCTTCTTATCCTCACATTTTGAATACAAAGAGATAGACAAATAGAATGTCAGATTTATATATAGACAGAGACACAGGAACTTGTATGTACCTCTTGGTTAGTTTGTGTCAACTAAAATAAGCTTTGCTATTAGAGTAATTATATTTATTACTATCTTAATGTTTCAAAATTTTGTATCTAGTCGTAGTAATTCTACTCCTTATTATTATCACATTAGTGTTGAGAATTACGGTAATTATTTGAACTAGATTAATTAAACTTAATTCATATCTGTTTGTCATTTTACTGTGGTAGTTATTGTACTAGTGATATTATCTGCAGAACGATAAAAACACAAATATTCTACTAATTATTGACGGACATTTAGAGAAATAGAGCTAACCGTTTTAGTGAAACTTTTTTCAGAAGGTATTTGTGGCTCTTCAGAAGCATACAAGAGAAGCAATGGCAACCCAAAGGCCTAATCAGATGGGAAAATGTTAGCAATTAGAGCTCATCATTCATGAAACTCTTGCTTTCATTTTTATATTTATACGCATTATATTGACAAAAATACTTGCATTTACAAATTCTAGGTAATATCGTATGTCGTCCTATTGAGCGTGACAACCAAAACTTGAGTTGGGAGAAGTAAAATTTAGGTCCACCGTGTTCGATCGGACTAGTGCTTCCATGTGGATTTTGATTGAAAGTGAAATTATTCTGAAGATTTGAGTTTAAGTTGTGGCAAAATATTTTCAGAATTCACTTGCTTCAGTTGTCCAGTGCTTATTAAAGTTGTCATCTATGTGAAAGAGTTTCATTACAAGTTTTAACAATACTTTGAGATATGTAAGCAATGCTGATGTGTATTACTTCATTCATGCTTTATAACTAATTTTCAATTAACAGAAAGGAAGCTCAGGATGATGTCGCAATCCAGGATGCAGATTTTGATACGTAATCTTCTTACATTCCAAAAAACGAACAGAAAAGGATAAAATCATAGATGAGGATATGTTTTTTTGTTTTTTTTAATTTTGTTAATGTTTATCATACGCCCATAGTCGTCTTAAATACAAGTGAATAAACATTCGGCCTGTAATGCCTGCAAAATATGTTAGCAAACTTACGAGGAAAATATACTGACATAATGATATTTTACAAATAATTGTCAGTGTGTTTTAGAATGTATTCAAGAAGGGAGTAACAATCCTTTGAACGTTGAGGCAATCATAGTGTTACAAGCCAGGGGTCTTTACTTGACCGAGCGGTTGTCAAAACCTTGGCGCGATTCTCGCTAGAAGTCACAAGTTTACCCCAAATTTCCAAAGACTTCCATAAAACTTCATTTGTAAATTAAAAAGCCCAACGTGTCCAGTCTAGACATAAATTTTACTCTAATTAATGCAAGACTACAGATAAAACAACGTGCCAAGTATATATTAACCGCACTTCTACATGGTTTCTCTTCATCAGGTTTCTTTACCGCCAGCCGTTCACGTCGTGGAAACTATACAAGTATCCCCTAACACTGGGAACTATTTCAACTCCGCCACCTTAGGCCAGTCAATGTATGCTTTCCAGGCCCATTTCGCCAGTATAACTGCACCACATTTGCCACCATAACGACATAAACGGTATCTGCCGAGTCCCTTCCTATTGATTCAATTGTGTAATTTACCGGTTTCCTACCCTAAATACTGCCCCTGCAATCACACGACCAATGTACACCACTAGATTTTAATATGGACTATCTTACTAAGGGACATTCATTCGGTTTTGGCATGAATTCACTACTAGTGAACCATGGCATCATGGAAACTCACTAACACTTCACTCCGTGACGTTTGCTCCTAATAATTGACTAATTATTTCGGGCTAAGGATATTTCCATTACGCCGAATTCGAATAATCACACAAGTAATCACACAAATCTAAGAATTCCTTAAAACGGAGCGCTATATCCAAATGAGCATACTCCAACTTTATTACAATACGTAAATAATATGTTTATGACAGTAAGAAGCGTGTGAGCTCCGATGTATAGGCAAAACTGAGTGATAAGTACTAAATATGGGATTGACTATTCCCCTGGAAATGTTAGCTCAATGCAAAAAATAGCCTAGAAATAGTACCTAATTATATGAAAGATAGTAACAATCAATGCACGCAGTTAAAAATAGTGGTGACTTTTGTATACAGCTTTATTTCAGTTCAATTGCTAGAGAGAACATTTTGGAGTGGAAACAATATCTGCTACAACATAAACGGACAAAGTTTATTTCAATATCAAGTGTATCAAAACCAAAATAGTGTGTGTAAAGATAAACTATAAGAGTGAAAGTAAATAAAAAAGCGCTGTTATTCAAGGCAACTGTGCAAAAAGGAAACTACCTTGAAAAAAATTCAGTACTACATTTTCTTTCTTACAATGGGCACCTGTCTGTCGTAGTTTGTGGACACTCTATCTTCCTTAAATACTTCTATCACTTACCTGGTGACAAAATGAACTGTGTGAACTGTTTTATTTAAGATTCTTTTCATGCATTTTTCTTTTACAGTGAGCATGTTTCTGAACTTGAAGTCTGCGCTAATAACTAGGATTCATTTATATGAGTAATTCTTAATTTCAAATCCCATTATTAATTGGGAGACTTAACATGTGCAAGAAGAACATTCATGCGATCTCGTTTTCTTGTACATTTCATGATGAGATATTTAAATGTATCAGTGGAAGAAAATATATCACCAGGTTGAAATATAATTCCATGTAGGAAATATATATCCCATTACGTATGTTCTTCATACCTGTAATTTCATTTGTAGGCTTATTTTGTTCTCTCTCTCTCTCTCTCTCTCTCTCTTTTAAGATGCGTAAAGAATTTGGACACTATTATACATTAAGGTTGCTATTCGAAATCATTTGTCACCCAAACACCTAGTTCATTCAATGACAAATAGTACGCAAGTAGTAAAGTGGGATACCCTAGCCTCAATGGGAATTAGCATTACAGGACCCCCTGGGACACTCTAGCCTCAATGGAAATTTAACATGGAGAAAAATCGTGGGACACTCTAGCCTCAAGGGAAATTTAACATGGAGAAAAAATCGTGGGACAATCTAGCCTCAAGGGAAATTTAACATGGAGAAAAAATCGTGGGACAATCTAGCCTCAAGGGGAATTGAACATGGGATTTTTTTTTTTTTAAATTTTTTTAAATTTAAATTTAAATTTAAATTTAAAAAAGGGGTAGGCAATTGAAAAGTCATTCTCTTTTCGAGAAATATGGCTGGCCCTGAAAAGGGCCTTTGGGTTTATGTTAATGTATCTATCAACATAAAGGGCACCGCATTGGTCTTCTTCTTGTCCTTAGGCTGCGTCTCACTGTCGGCCCGTAAATCAGCACTCTTTTGAGGCATCCTTGGCTTTCAACGTAGATCCTACGTATCCACAGACTGGTGTTTGTCCTGTGGACAACGGTCCACTTGGATCGGACATACATGAGCATGTCCGTCCTGAACATCATGGAAGACACAAGCGTAGAAGATTGCACATCGGTCCACATCTTGAAGCGACGAGAACAGGTGAATCAATGCAGTGAACTGCGCTTATTTATAGGTAGAGGTAGGATTGAAACGGATTGAGTTCATTCACCAATCCGAACACGCGTTACAAAATTCAGTCAGCCCGCATCCAATTCGAAGAGAGCAGTCTGTGACGTCACGTAGTCTATATAGATTCGCTAGCGCTTGTGTGCAGTCAATCTATGCGACAGTGATTCAACATGACGGAAACTCAGAAAACGATCCATTGGGGTGCACCAACAGGGGAAACTGCCCAAGGGAACCCGGACTTACTTTCAGAAGAGGTGAATTGGGATTTTGTGGATTTTCTCTCCTCGCAAGAATTTGTTCCGGAACCTTCGTTACCTTCTTCATTACCGCAAGTGGAGAATTTTAGAGAGAGACAGAAAGAAGAATTGGAGAAATTTATACAACGACAAAAGGAAGCGGAACAGGCTTTTCTCCTACAGCAACAGCAGCAAGAAGAAGAGGTAAGAAAAAAACAACAGCAAGAAGAAGTAGCAGCAAAGAAACAGGAGGGTGAAAATCAAACGGTCACGGTACTGTTGGACATTTTAGCGGAGTTAAGAAGTCTGAAACAAATGTATCAGACTTCTTTATTACGACCAAAGAGAATACGACCTTCCCTAGCTAAACACGTCAACCCTGTGACTAAGCCTACCGTACCACCCTTAGTGATTTCAACCCAATCATCATCATCAACATTACGCCTTGGCCGTGGCAAAGGCATAAGGCAGTTAAAGTTGATTGCTTAAACGTACCCCTACACCAAAATAAAAAGGCCCTTTTCAGGGCCACCCACATTTCTCGAAAAGAGATAGCCCTTCAATTTTGCCAATAACTCAAAAAAATAGCCCACCCATTTTACCCTTATAGTACGTGTCTTTTTTGTATGAGTGCGTGAGTGTACGTTCTTATTTTAAAATCAAAACTCAAAGACACTTACCTTATATCATTAATTTATTCTTTTATCCATTGTTACAATCCAATTCACAATTCACAACAGAACACTTTAATTAAAAGTTCTTCTGTTTCCTTGTTTAGTCTCTCTGTTTTTTGAATTTCTTCACCGTTTTTTCCTCATTTTCTTCCCTTCTTCTTTTCTTCTCCTGTTTCTTTGCCTCTTTTAAATAGAATTGTCTTCTTTCTTCCTCTTCTTCCTCTGAAGAATCCCTCTCTTCTTCCGAAGAATCCCTCTCTTCTTCTGAAGAATTCCTCTTTTCTTCTGATTCCTCTTGTTTCTTTTTGGGGCAATCTGGAGACCAATGTCCTTTTTCTTTACAATAATAACAGGTATCTTGACTTTTGTCTTTTTTAGCCCCTGTTTTTTTTTTTTTTTGACGGTCTGGACACTCTGAAGACCAATGCCCTTTCTTCTGACAGATATAGCAAGTATCTTGACTTTTATCTCGAAAGGAAGGAGAGTAGTCCGTGGGTTGGTCTGAAGAGAATTTTCTAATGACCCCTCGCAGAGCTCTGACGAAACGTTCCATCTGAGTAGTCTCTTCCATCGTTGTGCTCGGCTTGAGAGTGAAATGAATAGTGAAAGGACAAGACACACACCCTTTTTATGACTATAAATTAGTCTATGGTGTTTAAACTTGAGTCATTTGACGTTTTGTACTCAAGATGAAACGAGCCAATTCATTCGAGAAGAAAGAAGAAGAAAGTAAGAGGCAGAAACGTGATCTATCGCCTCGTACCAGGGCTGAAATCTTGGCACAAATTCATGCCAGTGATTTTGAAGAGGACATGAGTGAACCAGAATTTGAAACCTCTAAACCAAGTTCACCACCCTTAGTCAACCCTGAAAAATACTATTCCATTCGAGAGACGGAAAAGCGCTCCTCTAGAAAATTTAGAACCACGGCTTACACCTACACGGTGAAGTTTAAAGATTTCAAGGCCGACGTACCCTTGGAGAAAGCAGAAGGGTTCATCACCGAGATGTGGGATTCTTTGCTCACCGCACTCAAGCGACAATGTCAACCCAAAGAAGACGATTTCTTGACACTATCCATAGATCACGACGGTTTGAAATCCCCTGTTTGGATCGAGTTTAGCAGACCCGCAGAACTAACCCCTTCCAAAGTCATGGACAAGATTCAACACGTACAACAATCTAATGACCAGTTTGACATCACCGATGGTAAAGCCACACTGAAAATGGCCCACGTCTCTCTTCCTCAAGGGACTGGACGCAAAAAGATGTTATTGGTGGACGACCTTCGCAACACCAAAACAAGTCTCGTCCGAATTAACAACCCTCAAGACCAGATGTGTTTAGCTCGAGCCATCGTGGTGGGACGAACCTATGCCAACAAGAACGACACGACAGAATGGAAAAGAGCCTGGAAAACTATTCGACAATCGGACCGAGCCAAACAACGAAACGAAGCAGAACTCCTGTTGCAACAAGCTGGTCTGTCCAAAGACACACCCTGTGGCATTCCTGAGATGCAGAAATTGCAAGATGCCCTAGCTCCACGCTACACCTTGAAAGTGCACCTTCAAGAAATGCGTGGGTCTCTGTTGTTTCGAGGGCAAGATTTTAAGGACGGAAAATACATTCACCTTTATCATCACGATGACCATTTCGATACCATTACCAGTATCACTGCATTCCTGCGATACGGTTATTATTGTGAGAAATGTGATTATGGTTATAACAATCGAGAGCAACACAAGTCTTGTGAATCGAAATGCCGAGGATGTTTGGCCTCTCCACCCTGTCTGAGCGAAGAACCAGTGCCTTGTTCAACTTGTTTGCGCACGTTTGTCAGCCCTACCTGTTCCCAACAACATCTGAAGACGCAAGGTTCACAGCAGAAATGTGATTGTCAACTGCTGAGATTGTGCCCTACGTGTGGACAAGGCCTACGTACCAATAATGTCAAGGCACACGTATGTCGAGGAAAGAAAAAATGTCACATTTGTCACCACGTCGTGGACTTGGAACACCAATGCTACGTGCAAAAATACCAATCTCCACCAGAGAAAGAGGACGGTCACAAGAAGAAAGGCAATTTCATCTTTTTCGATTTTGAATGCATGCAAGAGACCGGCATTCACATTCCTAATTTCTGCGTGGCTCATCGAGAGTGCGAGAAGTGCATTCAAGAACCTATCTTCAGTCATTGCCCTCACTGCAGCAAAATTCCCGGAGGGCGTGAAAAAATCTTTCGGGGACCGAACACGTTAGCCGATTTTGCCCAATGAGTCTTAGATCCCATCGACAAGACGTGGAGCCAAGAGGACATCGAACGTTACGGAGATTGTCATCGTCATGCCACGGTGATGGCTCACAATTTCTCCGGATACGATGGACAGTTTCTTTTGAGGTACTATACGGAACAAGGCACCGAACGTCCTAAAGTGACTTTGAACGGAGCCAAAATCATTTTCATGCAAGTGGGACAAGTGCATTTTAAAGATTCGATGAGTTACTTGGCCATGCCTTTGAGTCGAATGCCTGAAACGTTTGGAATGACAGAAATGGCTAAAGGGTACTTTCCATACTTTTTCAATACGGAAGCCAATCAACACGCCGTTCTACCCTATTTGCCCGAGGCTCACTATTACGACCCCGACAACATGCGTACCGAACAACGAGAAGCTTTCTACGCTTGGTACCAGGCTCACGCCTCGGACCCCTTCGACTTTCAGGAAGAAATGTCAAAGTAGTGTCGTTCCGACGTGGACATTTTACGGCGTTGCTGTAGAAAATTTCGAGAATTATTCATGGAACACGGAGGGGTCGATCCTCTAAAAGAAGCCTGCACCATTGCCAAAGCGTGTTCCTTAGTGTACCGCCAACGATTCATGCCTGAAAACACCGTGGCTGTCATCAGTCCTCAAACAACTAACTATGTCAAGCGTCAATACTAGGTCAAAGCCCTACGTTGGTTACATTACTTGTGCGACAAGGAAGATAAATGGATTCAGCATGCCCGCAACGGAGGAGGCGAAAAGACCATCGGAACGTATTCGGTCGATGGCTGGGACTTAGAAAACCCCAAGATCGTGTACGAATTTAACGGTTGCTTATTTCACGGATGTCCCGTCTGCTACCCTGACCGTGACACTAAAAATCAGTTTTTACAACGGACCATGGAAGACTTGTACCAGGACACTTGTCAGCGACGCCTAAAGTTAGAACAGCAAGGATACCAAGTGGTGAAAATGTGGGAAAACGAGTACGATCACCGTATGAAAACCGATCCCGAGTTTAAAGGCCTCGTGGAAAGTTACCAGTTCATGGACCCGCTGAACCCGAGGGATAGTTTGTACGGAGGAAGGACCAATGCCACCTGTTTGCTGTACCAAGCCGACGAAGAGAAAGGAGAAGAAATCAAATACTTGGACGTGTGTTCGCTGTATCCCTACGTGTGCAAATATTGTCGCTTTCCGGAAGGGCACCCGCAATTGCTGACGGAACACATCGACCTGAAAAACATTCGACAATACGAAGGCTTGATTAAGTGCAAAGTTTTGCCTCCCACGAACCTATACCATCCCGTCTTACCTCACCATTGTCAAGGCAAACTGATGTTTCCCTTGTGCCGTACTTGTGCCGAAACGTGCAACCAAGACCAACCTTGTCAGCACAGCCAGGAAGAACGGGCCTTGACGGGAACCTGGGTCAGCGTAGAATTGTTCAAAGCTCTGGATATGGGATACCAGCTGTTAGAAGTGTACGAAATTTGTCACTTTCCTAAGACACAACAATACCACAAGGGTGACCCTACTCAGAAAGGCGTTTTCGCCGACTACGTGGATGCCTTTTTGAAACTGAAGCAAGAAGCCAGCGGCTATCCTTCCTGGTGTCACACTCCCGAAGACCAAATAAAATTCAAAGAGAAATACTACGAACAAGAAGGCATCACTTTAGACCACATCGAGAAAAACGAAGGCAGGCGATCGTTTCCCAAAGTGATGTTAAATTGCTTGTGGGGTAAAATGGCACAACGACCATGTCTACCCAAGACGGAATATTTGACACAACCTTCCCGCTACTTCCAGATGATTCACGACAAAACCAAATACATGAAACACGTGGACGTCGTTCGAGAGGATTTGATCTTGGTCAATTACGAAGAAGATCTGGACTTGGTACAAGACGACCCTTTTGGAAATGTCATCATTGCGGCTTACGTGACAGCCCATGCTCGCTTAAAATTGTACGAAGCTTTAGAACTGTTAGAAGAACGCGTCCTGTACTTTGACACGGACAGTTGCATCTACATCCATCACCCGATTCAACATCACCCTGACATCGAAGGAGACCGTTTAGGAGCCTGGACAGATGAGCATCCCGACGACAAGATTCTAAGTTTCGTCAGTGGTGGTCCCAAAAATTACGGCTACGAATACCGTGACAAACAAGAAGTGCACACGACGTGCAAAGTGAAAGGACTGACTCTGAATCATCGTACCAGTCGAGTGGTCAACTTTGGGGTATTGAAAGAAGCCTTGCAATCGGGAGAGGATGGAAACTTTAAAGTGACCACCTATCAACCGAACAAGATTGTACGTTTACCCACTCACCACATCGTCAGTCGACCCTTGGAAAAAGTCTATCAAATCGTGTACCAGAAGCGAGTTCGACTTCCCAATCATTTCACCTTACCGTATGGACACGTTGGTATAAAACATTGGTTGTAAGAGGATAGTTACCCTACCAGAAAGATGACTTCGCCACAGCAAGAATCGAGTGAGAAACCCGATGAGAACTCCAAGTTCAAACCCTACCACGTTTCAGAAATGGCCTACGGATAGGGAAGGATTACCTTCTTCGCATGTTTTAGCTAGAACAGGATTTGTCTACTTGGGACCTGAGTCAGGATTGGGATACGAGGTACAGTGTTTCGCTTGCGGACTGAAGTTACGAATGGATCTATGTATCTATAAAGATTCAGCTATTCTGGAACATACTCGATGGTCTCCGCACTGCCCTTACCTTTCTATGGCCTTTCCACCCATCACACTACGGTACAATGTTGACGGTACCTTAGAGACGGTACCTTCCAGAACAGGACATAAAAAACGTAAAAAAGGAAAGATGTACAAGCTGGAGACTGCATTGCGACTAGTATAAAAAGGGGCTATGGTCAAGATCGATAGTTCATTGTGACTACCAAGACCGAGCGAACAAGATGAATACTTTGAAAGAGACATCGTTCCAGTTTGGGGATTGTAAAACAGTTGTATCTTCCTCTAGTGTGACTAATATTGGATGGATAAGACCCAGGCATTGCGACGGAAAATGTCCGGAAGGAAACTGCGATTGTCCATGTGGTTACCATTGTAATTGCGTAACGGAGTTTGCAGACGAGCGCGATTGTGAGCCTTGCGATGGATACGATGCTGTACCTTGTGACCTGAGCGATGCCGTAAAGCATCATGGGAACTTTAGTGTCCCTACCCCTATCATGGAAAGTGATGCTGTGCGTGTCAAACCTGAGGGATGCGAAAGCGATGCCGCTCGTCCTCTTAGACATTTTACCGGGTTTAAAAGGGAATGTTCACCTTCACGTCTACCCCCCTACGGATGTCATCCAGCCCTGAGCAAACACCTGTTCATGTCACCCAACCCTCATCGAAACGAACCTGTGAAAGACGAATATTCGTTTCCTGTGCGTTTGTCGGAATACTGCGACTTTGAAAATCGTCTTCAATCGTTCAAAGGAAAATGGCCTAAGTATCTGGGAGGACCGACCCCCGAAGAATTAGCCAGAGCCGGATTTTTCTACTTGGGCGAAGGAGATAAAGTCAAGTGCTTCAGTTGCGGTGTGTCACTTCACCACTGGGAACCGCAAGATTCGGCCTACGTAGAACATGCTCGATGGTCACCGAATTGTCATTACTTACCCTTAGTGGGACCGAGACATTGAAGTAACTTCTTACCATAATAATCTGTTCATGGATACTTTACAAGAGAACATTCGTGCTTTGCCTGTGGAGTTGAGAGAACGCATTTACCGAGAGCTGGTCAAAATACAAGTGAAACGTAAAGAACGATTGCATCCGTTACGTCACCGGTGTTTGAACCACTGGTACCTGAAGGCTATACAAGGACTGATTCAATTGAAAGTGTTCCATAGGACAGACATTGATCAACGATCCTCTAGTTTTAAAAAGGCTTGGTTCGGTATGGACGATTGTAGGTACATCATTGTAAACGTACTGCATCGAATTCCAGAGGAAGAGTTAACGAATTACCAACATCTTGAACACAATGTCAACTTAGTGAAAGAGGAAACTTCTGAACGAATTGTAATGTGTAGATTAGTGACTCAACGATTTAAATTCGACACTGAAGTAAAACCATGTTTGTGCAAAGAGTACATTTCTTGTGTCAGACCAAAGAGGATTTAGTATGACCTATTCATGGATACTTTGCTAGGGAACATTCGTGCTTTGCCTGTGGAGTTGAGAGAACGCATTTACCGAGAACTGATCAAAATACAAGTGAAACGCAAACTCAAAGTGATTCATCCGTTTTTAGATTATGCTATGTTCCAAAGTACAAGAAGACTGATTATGAGTGGATATTACATTAGGCACAAAGTTAAACGAGGCTATTGGCCACCACCCAACGATTCCAAAAACAGTGTATATACTTATGGATACTTTACAAGAGAACATTTTGGGCTTGCCTGAGGAGTTGAGAGAAAGGATTTACCGAGAGCTGGTGAAAATACAAGTGAAACGTAAAGAACAATTGCATCCGTTAAGTCACCAGATCTTTAAGCACTGGTACCTGAATGGTATAAGAGAAATGATTCGTCAGAAATTGTTTCAGTGGTCAGACCTTGTTCAATACTTCCAGGCCCCCGATGATCCACGTGTTGATCATTTTGGTTACTTCGAGATTCACCTAGAGCAACGCATTGAGGAAGACGAGGTAAAGGATTACCAACATATTTTCCGTGGAATCTACTTAGCGGAAGAGGAAACTTCTAACCGAAATCTGAAGTTCAGGTTACAGTATGCAAGATTTACATTCCCAACTCGAGAACGAAGATCACTGGCTAGAAAGTACGTGTATTGCTTCCGAAACAAGGAGACTATAAAAACAGGCTGCCATGCCACGACTTATGTCGTATGTAATCCAACAGATTCCGTGGAAGGAACTTAATGACCATATTCAAACCGTGGATCATTACCATCGATTATTACAAGAACTGTATCCATTCAATTTGGGTCGACAAGTGGTGTGTGTCTTAGTGACTTGTTTTCTGGGATTTCGTTTACCAGCCGATTATTTTTGGACTCTTTACGATCTGTACTTACCACCTCAATGGCTTTAAATGGTCACGAAAAACTCCTTTTGCTCAAAGCCTTGCGGTTTCATCTGGATACTTCTCGACCTCAACAGGAAAAAAAGATTCGTCAACTTTTAGCTACCCAAGACGTGTATGACGATGTGTGTGTAGCTTGTGACTTACATCCCCATTGGACAGATGTCCGTGCCTGGAAAGAATGGGGTTTTGAGGCTTGGACCCAAGAAGTGGCACAGTATGCACGAGAGTTGTTCAAGGAAAAAAGTTACTTTTCAACCCGTGTTAGTGACAGTGCCAGAAGAACCCGTCACCCAGGACAGGACTGTCGTGGACAGGAATGAAAGACCCTTTCGGGAGGACACTTGTGTGACCTTACCCCCTACTATAGAACTGGTTAGAACATTACCCAAAACATGTTGTTGTACAGACACTTGTTTTTATTCCACGTTCATAGTTATCATGTGCCTTTTATCCTTGTACTTAAGCCTTTGGCTTTTATGTATTTTTGTCTTTCGTATTCATGTTTGAAAAAAAACATTCAATAAACGTGTTCTGAAAAAGTATATAAACTCTTGTCTTGTTTGTTTTTCGTGTCACAAGTGACATTTCTCACACAATGGCTACCTCTGCTGTCTCTGCTCCCTCTTCCTCTACTGTCAAAGTCATCGACGAACACTTAGATCGTGCCAGTTGGGAGGCTTTGTATCTTCGCCATCCCTTTAACATGCTCATTGCTGGACCTAGCGGTTCAGGCAAAACCGAATTCGTCAAGCGTTTGATCGAACATAAACATCATTTGATCGATCGGCCACCTCAACGGATCGTGTGGTGTTACAAAGAGTGGCAATCGGCGTACAACCTCTTGCGAGAAAGTCAGGGCGATTCCATCGTGTTTGTGGAAGGCATTCCTAAAGAAGACGACGGCATCGTCTCTGACTCCCGTCAAACCCATTTGGTCATTTTCGACGACATGTTAGGAGAAGACGAAGAAGAAATTAAATTGTGGTTCACGCGCAAAGGGCAACACCGTAATGCCAGTGTCGTTTACATCACCCAAAATTTGTTTCAACAAAGTAAAGCCCATTGCACCATCAGTCTCAATGTGCATTACGTGGTCTTGTTTAAAAGCCCTCGAGATAAATCGCAAGTGCAAGTCTTAGCCAAACAGTTAGGAACGCCTTGGCTGACTCAGGCGTACGACGATGCCACTCAAACGCCACACGCCTATTTACTCGTCGATTTGAACCCCACGACTCCCGAGGATTTGCGATTTCGTACCCACTTGTTTCACCACTGGTGCCAAGACGGACGGCCTGTCCTGTACACGTCTCCGTCCTCGACTTCATTTCACTCCCCATAAAAAAATCTATAAAAACCTCAGACCCTTTCTCGTCTGTCTCACACAGTGTGAACATGACGTCCCTTTGGTCCAACTGGCCGATCCCCGCATCGACACTCAAACCAAAAAACAAATCATTTTGAAACCTGGAGGGATCGGTACTCTAGGAGGGGTCATGATTCGCTCTCTCTTAAGATGGGATCCTAATGCCCCCAAAGTTATCCCCAAGACAAAAGTCCAACGAAGCCCCAAGAAGAAAAAGAAAAAGACCAGGTCCCCAAGGAGAACTTCTCCAGTGGCAGGACCCTCCTCTTACCAGAAACCACCCCGGAAAAAGAAAAGAAGCCCCCAGAAAAAGAAACAGAAAAAAGTCCCCAGAAAAAGAAAAGTCCACAGAACAAAACTAGTCGCAAGAGAGGCACTTCGGCCAGGACGCAACCTTACACTCGCAAACCACGACCTGCCACAGCGGTGACTGCGTCTCCGGCAGCCTCACGTTTATCCACTTCTCCGTTAATGACACCCAGAACTGAAGAGAACATGGAGACGTTGATCACACCAAGAACTTCTCCGTTGATGACCCCCAAAAGAACTTCCCCAGTGGCAGGACCCTCCAATTTAGCGCCAGTGGCTGCTGCTCACAAAGTATCTTCTCCCAAAATCAAAGTCCATGAAAGATCGGGCATGTTACAAAGTTTACAGGATTTGTCCAAGCAAGAACTGGCTCGATTTAGTCCGTTGCGTACCCCTGCACGACGTGTCATGCCTGTCCTCAAACTAATACGACGTAAAGACAATCAGTGGCGACGCGTTCCAGTATAAAAAAGGCCTGTGACCAAGTAGGGGTATCAGTGAACTTGTAAAAGATGTCACCTCCAAGAAGCCAAAAAAGACAGAGACAAAGGCATACGCGTCATCCGACAAAGCGCTTAGCCAAGCATCGACATTACCCTAAGAAAAGACACAGTCGTTCCAAGAAAAAGAGGCGTCAACAAAGGGGAGGATTCCTTGGCGATTTTGGGAAAAACATTGTCACCTTTATGACAAAGCGATAGTCCCAAAAAAGACAAAAGGGTGTGTGTTAAGTCATCGACGTTAGTGTCTGCTTGGTGAATGTCCGGGAACCCACAAGCAAAGATGTCACCCTCCAGAAAACCCCAAGGAAAGAAAAGGAAAGGATTGCCTCCACGTTTAGTCAAACATGGGGACATGTTATCTGTCCTGTCCAAAGCTTCTCCACCCCTACGAAAAAAAACTCATTCAAACGGCCTCCAAAGAGGTCATCGATACCGTGTGCGAATGTTGTTTGAACGTTTTGAAAGGCACGATCCCTTTGTCCAAACACCAGAAACAATGCTTAGGCAAACATCGTCACGTTCTTCGGAAAATGGTTCAAAAGAAAATTCCCATTCGTCATAAAAAGAAGATGTTGGTCCAACGTGGAGGCATTTTGCCTCTCTTGTTAGGCCCCAAACTGAAAGGAGTCTTGGGAACCATGTTGGGAGGACTGGTGGGAGCAAGATAAAAAGGCCTTCAGAAGTCCCAAGATCTCAGAATTGACCCCTGACAACCCCATGGAAGGACGAAAACTAGCTTTAGTGCCTTACAAACGATGGATGGAATACCATCGGTGGCAAGAACAACGTACCCGGCATTTACCTCCCAATCCCAATTTGAGCGAGATGTCCCAGTTACAACACGAATTGCAGTCCTTGATGGATCGCCAAGATTTGTCTGAAACAGAAAAATCGCAAAAGTACGGTCAACTCTTGCAACGATTGCAACTCTTTCACCAGAAAGCTTTAGACGAAACAGCTCTACCCACTCTGCAAGGTTTTAAGACCTTGATGAAAAGTCCAGCGCCATCACCAGTACCAGTACCAGTACCAGTGACCAAGACAGAAAAAGGAAAAGAAGAAGAAGAAGAAGAATGGTTTCAAACTCCACCAGAAAAAGTACGCAAGTTAACAACACCACCTACCTCCAGAATTGGATGGATTAAAAAGATGATGGCCACCCCTTCTTCCTCACAAGAGAAAAAGAAAGTGAAGACAGAAGTGAAGACAGAAGTGAAACAAGAACCGATATCCCCCGCTCAGACATCCTCCTCCTCTTCAACACCTATTGCCGGTCGCACACGCAAAGCATTGTAATCCAAGAAAATACCCCAAGAGAAAAAGAGTAGCCTCTTCCAAGAGTGGGTGCCTTATTAACACACAAACACAAAAAATGGAAAATGTCTTAGACAGCATTTACTACGATCCCTCGCATCCTGCAGGTTACGCAGGAGTTCAAAAATTGTATCGTGCTGCCAAAACTCGACTGAAAAGTCTCCGTTTACCTCAAGTGCAACGATGGTTACAAGAACAAGCTACCTACACTTTACACAAACCCATTCGACGCAAGTTTGCCAGAAGTCGCACCCGAGTGGAAGGCATCGATCATCAATGGCAAGCCGATTTAGCCGATGTCTCTCATTTGGCCAGCTACAATCGTGGCTACAAATATTTGTTTTGTGTCATCGACGTCTTTTCCAAATTTGCCTGGGTCGTGCCCTTGACTTCCAAATCGAGCAGCGAGTTAGTGCGAGCCCTGCAACGGGTGTTGAAACAAAGCGGTCGTCACCCTCTTCGATGGCAAACGGACAAAGGCACCGAATTTCTGAACCAAGCTTTCCAAAAAGAATTAAAGAAACGTGACATTCATTTTTTTACCACCGAGAATCCCGAAACCAAAGCCAGCATCGTGGAACGTTTTCAACGCACTTTGAAAGAACGCGTGTGGAAATATTTTACGCATCACCACACTCTGAAGTACATCGACATCTTACCGCACCTGGTGCAAGCGTACAACCAATCTTACCATCGAAGCATCGGACGTGCCCCGCAAGACGTGACTCCCGACAACGAAGTGCTGGTGTGCGCCTGTTTGGTACGTCCCCGACGAGGGCTGTCCCCAAGAAAAGTGGAGAGTTGGCCGTAGGAGATTGGGTGCGCATTGGCAAAACCAAACGCACTTTTGACAAAGGTTACTTACCTAACTGGACGACGGAACTGTTTCGCGTCACTGGACGAGTGTATGGCCGTCATCCTGCCGTCTATAAATTGGAAGACATGAACGGAGAAGTGCTCAAAGGAACGTTTTATTTGCCCGAGTTACAACGTGTCACCAAAAAAGAAGACGACGTGTACGACATCGAAAGCATTCTCGAACGCAGAATCCGTAAAGTGGGCAAACGACGTGTCAAAGAAGTCAAAGTACGTTGGAAAGGATATCCGCCCAGTTTCGATTCTTGGATCGACGCTTTGCAAGTCATCGACTATGAAAAGAAGTGACCATCATGCCCTTTCACACATCAGACGCAGCTACGTCGACCACTCCTTCTTCACCCAGTTCTTCTGTGCAAGATTTACAAAAACAACCCTTGTGGGTGTGGTGTGGAGAACGTGTGCCTAAAACGCAAATTGTCTTTTTCTGCCAAATCTTCGTGGTGTATTGTGTCATCGGGGCAGCCATCGCCAATTTGAGTTTGCAACAAGGAGACAAACAATTGTGGACCATTTTATTGAGCAGTTGCATCGGTTACCTGCTTCCCAATCCCTCCCTGAAATTCTCCTCGAACGGGAACCTTGTGTCCAGTGCCAGTGTCAGTCACCACTCCAACAACCACAACCAGAACCCCATTTTGGGCGGAGACACGCCTCTGACGTCCAGTAATATCCCCTCGGACAGCCACAGAACTCTGGAATTATGAGTCACCAAAACCAATTTTACTTAACCTTACCCAGTGACAGTTCCATGGAGGTGTTTCCCAACAACATGTTGTGCTGTTACACGGCTAAATTACCTCAGGCCATCCCCTTAGATCACGAAGCCCATTGGGAAGTGGCTTTAGTAGAAATGATTCACGCGACCCAAGTCCTCAATGTCCTTCCAATCAAAATTATTTTACGGTGGAAGTTCATGACCCACAATTGCAACAGGAATTGGATAAGAGAACCATACCTGACAAGAAAACCTATAATGAAAGCACTAAAAAGTGGACCTACCACTTGTTCATTCCCGCAGGCTATTATTTGAGTGGTCATCATTTGGTCAGCGCCATAGCCTCCAGGTTTAATAGCGTGTTTGGGAAAGCTTTCGAGCAGCTCAACAGCAAAAGTGTCACCATGGAGTACCACAAAGTAGCTCGTCGCTTCTTGATGAAATTTGAGCGGAGTAAAAAAGTGACCATTTTATTTTGTCATGAATTGTTTGACATGTTGGGCGGTGACATGGAGCTGAGGAAGAAAGTAGAACAAAAACCCGATTCATCAGGCATTTACGACAACGAGACTTTTGCCAAGTATTTTCGTACCCCTGTAGAACTGAACCAAGGACTGAATTTGATCTTTGTGTACTCCGATGTGGTGGAGTACAACGTAGTGGGACACACCTCCGTGCCGTTACTGCGTGTCATTCCTTTCAAAGTGGATTCTGCCACGAACGCTGACGAGGAAGGTGGAAACACTTACCACGTCCACCGCGAATTTGTCCATCCTCATTATTTGCCGGTCAGCAAGTCGTATTTGGACACGGTCAACATTACTATAAAAGGAGATTTGGGACAAAATATTCCATTCACCAAAGGAAAAGTCACGGTGAAACTCCATTTTCGAAAACGGTTCTCTCACGACTCGTAAGTCATGTATCCAGTGTACCGAGGGGTTGCACGACAGCGAGGACACGGTTTAGGAGACATGTTAAAATCGGCCTTTCGTTCGGTGGCCCCGGTGTTGAAACCGATGGTGACACGCGGATTGCACGCCTTGAAAGATGCGGCACTGACGCAAGGCAAAGAATTTCTCCAAAATGTCATCATCGACAAACAAAACCCTAAAGAAGCCTTCATGAGGGCAGGCAAAAATGTCTTGCTGCAAACGGGTAAAGACATTTTAGGCCGACGAGACGCACCTATAAATGCCCTGCACGCTACCGAGTCAGGCATTCAGCAAGGACAAGGCAGAAAGAGACGACGACGAAGAAAACACCCTTTCACCAGACTTCAAGCGAGAAAGGCCAAGAAAAGAAGAACCGTTCGAGACTTAGACGTTTTCGATTATTGAAACACAGAACAAAATGATGCACCGAGAGTCTTGCGCCTGTTCCAAGACGGAAATGGATCTGTTTGCCATGCCCCCCACCATGATGACCATGCAAGAATCCCAATGGGTGGAATTTCACCCCGTCTCCTCATTGACCGATTCCGCTCCCATCGAGTTTGAAATCAAAGGACAACCCGAAGATTACATCGATCTGAATAGCAGTTACTTGTACTTGAAAGTCAAAGTTCTAGATAAGGATAATAGTGAAGTAACAGACAGTGAGAATATAGCTCCCGTCAACAATTTCATGCATTCCTTGTTCAGCTCAGTGGACTTGTACTTGAACAACAAACTGGTTAGCAGCAGCATGGATACTTACCCTTACCGTGCCTACCTGGAAAATCTCGTGACGTACGGAATAGATGCCAAGAACACTCATCTCAATGCTTGTGTGCTGTGGGAACCTGACGAAGCGACCAAGTTTGACAAAAATGACAATGACGGCTTTGAGGAAAGACGAAGCAAAATCCTAAAAGAAAAGAGTTTAGAACTGATGGATCGTTTGCATTTGGACATATGGTTGCAAGAGAAATATTTGCTGAACGGGGTCAATGTTCGCCTGAGACTGAATCGCAGCAGTACCGCTTTCCATTTGTTGGCTGATAGTACTGCTGGCAATCCCAAAAGCAAAATCGAGGAGGCCAAACTCTACGTACGACGCGTGGAAGTGTTACCCAAAGTAGGTAACGACATCAGTCAAACGTTGAGCAGAACGACCGCCAAGTATCCCATACGACGCGTGGAAGTGAAAACGTTCACCATTCCCGCTAGCCATCATTCCATGATCGAAGATCATCTGTTTCAAGGACAGTTACCCAAACGTTTAATCCTTGGTATGGTCCTGAATTCAGCCTTCAACGGAGCCTTCGGTGAAAATCCTTTCAACTTTCAACACTTCAACGTGAAGAAAATCGAAGTCAGTCGCGATGGCAAGACCTTGTGTACCCGACCTTACGAACCTGACTTTACCAAGAAGAATTACTTGAGATCGTACTTGTCCCTGTACGAAGCCACCGGCCAGTTAGGAACCAACACCAGTCACGGCATTACGTACGAAGATTACGCAGGAGGCTATGCTTTGTGGGCTTTCGATTTCACTCCTGACCAAGGCAGCGACGAGGGACATTTCCACCCTATAAAATCCGGTCAGATTCGTGTGGAACTTCAGTTTGCAGAACCATTGGACAAGACAGTGAACGTCATCCTGTATGCAGAATTCGATAATACTATAGAAATCAACAGTTTGAGAGAAGTCATTCTAGATTATTAGAAGCCATGGAAGACTGCTATCCCTCTTTACCTAGTGGAGAAACTTTGGAGATGAAATGTGAGGAGACCGTGGAAAAAGAAGAAGAAGTGATCATGATGAAATCGAGATGGCCAGAACAAGAAGCCCATTTAGTCTCCTGTTTTGCCAAACACTTGGTGGAAAAAATGACGGAATTAATGAAGAAAAATTGCTATGGATGTCAAAACGATCATCCCAGTCAAATTCAACACGATAAATGCCTAATGTTGAGCCAAGAAGAAAAATTGGACGAGTATCTGGACGAAGCTTGGAGTCTCATCTCGGACAAAGACGTGTTGCACCAGTGGTATAAAGACTTGCGTGAACATTCTTGTCCACCATTAACCACTCAAGAGATCCATCGTATCGAAGCTCTCCTGAATCAGAGTGAGGAGACGAAACGAATAAACGGTTACTTGTCAGACATTTTCAAGCAAAAAGTCAGGATCGAATTGACGACTTATTATTACCTGTCAAGAAAAAAACACAAAACAATGGATACCTGGGAACTTTATTACCTTTTGAACCACAGTTCGTATACGGCTTCTTGGAATCCTGTCGTCTGTGCTAAAGATGAACTCCCTCATCGCAAACCTAAAGACCATCAAGCTTACGTGATCAACACGGACGACAGTCATCTCCCAGGAACCCACTGGGTAGCCGTTTACTTTCCTCAAGAAGGATGTGTGGAATATTTCGATTCGTACGGATTGCCCCCTTTGGAAGACGATATCATCGACTTTATGAGAAGAAATGCTCAGACCACCCGATTCAATAATGTGAAATTACAAGGCACAGATTCCTTGGTGTGTGGACAGTACTGTGTGTATTTTCTGCATCATCGCAGCCTGGGCTATTCCTTAGAACATTTAGTGACTCATTTTGATCCTCGTTCTTCTGCTAGAAACGATGTGAAAATAGATCGATGGTTTTGTGACCATTATGCTTATCTTTTGTCTCAAGCTAGGAAACGTAGTGTCCATCAATGGCCTAATGATTTACAACAGTGGAAATCACAATTTCATTCACAACGTTGTCAGCCCTGTTTAAAGTAGAATGTCAATTGAGAACAAAATTGTTTGTGATTTGAAAAAATTGTTTGATGTTATATTGTTGGATTATTGTTAAAAATGTTAGAGTTGTTGTTTAGTGTTAAGTGATTTTTGAATAAAAAATGTTGTGTTTTGAAAAAAATGCCTTTGTGGTTTGTTTAGATATATGAATGTTGGATTCATGCTCTTTCATTTCTTACTATCCCTCTCATGACACTCACTGAACGTTGCGGCTCGAAAACCGTGTGGGGATGTTTTCCTTCACGTCCGCGCTTTGACTTTAAGAACCGGGGTTGTTTCCAGTCTAACCATCCATTGTCGACTCATCCTCCTAAGAAGATGTGTTCCAAACTAGCTAAGCTCAACGAAGCCTACGTGAAGTTGCATAGGGTCAGACACAGTCTGATACCGAAGCCAGAAGAAATAGAGAATGTGAGAAAGTTAAAAATCACTGAAGACCTGATAGAAGAGCTCTTCAGAGAAGAAATGAACAGGGAGAAAGAAGAATGGACAGAGAAGTACAGACTTCAGAGACAGCAGCAACAGCAGCAACAGCAGCAACAGCAACAACAGCAACAGCAGCAGCAACCTGAACCTGACAGAGGCTTTGTCGATTGCCGTATCGACACCAAAGAGTTCTTCTTCTCTTTCCGAAGAAGCAGACCTATCGCCAGAAAGTCTATCCTCAGAGGACATCGCATTCTTAGAAACTAAAAAAGAATGCCATAGCAAACAAAAAAAACAGCCCTTTTCAGGGCTACCCCAATACTCTAGAAAAGAAATAACGATCCATTTGCCAATGTGTATAGGTAGAGTAGTGTGAATATAAACACTAACTCTTTCTTAAAAAATGTGAGGGTATGTGTTTGTGAGTTTGTGTTTGTGTTTGTAAGCGCTCAAGTAAGTTGGTGTGGATAGTAGATTAAAATGATGTTTGTTTTTGGTTTTTTTTGGCTGTTAGAGGTGTAGACTTGGGTTTTAGATTGGATTGCTTTGCGTATGTGGATAGTCTATTGAAGTGATTTATAAAAAATTTTTAGAATAGGAATGGGTAGCATAAAAAGTGAGTGAGTGTTTCTTTTAGGTCGGCGCGTTGTTTTTTTTTGGTCATGATCTAGGTAAGATCAATTTTATGTTTCTTAGTGGGATGTTTTCCTTCACGTCCGCGCTTTCACTATAAATTGAAACACGTTCGGCAGTCCAGCTACCCTTGTTGATTGATCAACACCAAAAATGAACACGAGACTGGAGAAACTGTTGGAACTTCATGTGCATCTGGAATGTGCCGCGGAAGCCATTGTGGAGGAGGGAAGGATAAGAGAGGAGGAGGAAAGAAGAGGAGGAGGAAAGAAGAAACAAAGAAGAGGAGGAGAGAAGATATAAAGAAGAAGAGGAAAGAAGATACAAAGAGGAGGAGAGAAGATACAAAGAAGAGGAGGAGGAGGAGGAGGAAAAGGAAAGAAGAAGAAAAAATTTCAGAATCCCAGAAACCGAAAATTGGGATTCTGAAGCCACATATCCTGCCTCTGCTCTCTCCCCCCAAAAGGTAAAAAGTAACTGGGGGATAAGATGTGTATGTGGCGCCAGGCCTGGAAGGTGCCACCATTAACCAGGTGTCCATGAAGTTCAAAAAAAACCCCAGCCCTTTTCAGGGCTACCCAATACTCTAGAAAAGAAATAACGATCCATTTGCCAATGTGAGTAGGTAGAGTAGTGTGAATATAAACACTAACTCTTTATTATTAGTGAGAGTGTATGTGTTTGTTTGTAAATGCTCAAGTAAGTTTGTGTGAATAGTAGATTATGGGTTTCTTTATTGTTTCTTAGCGTATGTGGAGAGTATAGTTTGGGTTTGATTATATGAAATGAGAAAAGTGGGGGATGTTTTCCTTCACGTCCGCGCGTTGTTGGGTCATGATCTAGGTAAGATCAATTTTATGTTTTCAAGGGATATTTTCCTTCACGTACACGCTTTCACTATAAGAACCCACAGTATTCGTCGTTCAAACCATTCTACAAAGAAGATGGCTTCTAACTAAATGGACAAAATGCAAACATTGCAAGACGTTTTAGACCATTTAGGAATGATGGAGCAGATGTTAATAAGACTCGTTGAAGACCACTATTCCTATAGTCCCCATCGTGTAAAGATGGAAATTAATAACTTAAGAAAGGTAAAGGACAAGATAAGTGGTGTCATGAAAGAGATAAAGGAGGAGAAGGAGGATGAAGAGAAAAGAATAAGAATACGCAAATGGAACGAAAAAATTGAAAAGAAAATGAAAAGAGGAAGAAAGAAGAGGAGGAAGAGAAGAAAAAAAGAAGAGAAAGAGTGTAGGAGAGAAAATAAGAACTTGGTGGAGAAAAAGAAGAAATTAGAAGCAGAAGAAGAAAACCCAAAGGCCCTTTTCAGGGCCAGCCATATTTCTCGAAAAGAGAATGACTTTTCAATTGCCTACCCCTTTTTTAAATTTAAATTTAAATTTAAATTTACAAACATTTTTTTAAAAAAAATCCCATGTTCAATTCCCCTTGAGGCTAGATTGTCCCACGATTTTTTCTCCATGTTAAATTTCTCTTGAGGCTAGATTGTCCCACGATTTTTTCTCCATGTTAAATTTCCCTTGAGGCTAGAGTGTCCCACGATTTTTCTCCATGTTAAATTTCCATTGAGGCTAGAGTGTCCCAGGGGGTCCTGTAATGCTAATTCCCATTGAGGCTAGGGTATCCCACTTTACTACTTACGCATTTTAAAAGCAACTTTTGATTACATACAGTAACAAATAACAATCTACGTTTGTTTGACAAACGAAGTGGAAACATTGTGTATTATCGCTCACGGGTTCTCCACCCGTGACAATACAAAGTTCGCACTTCAGTCTTGAGATATTTCCTTGTATCTACTCTACAGACGTAGATATCCTTTGTATATTCAGCTCATCTACCCTTACAGATCAAAAAACCTTGTCTGACAATGACTATCCAGTAAATATCTTTCACTTTAAAGATATGTTTTTCTTACCTCATGATTCATTGCTTTCCTGATGATATGCTTGGTCCCACTATCTGTAATCACTATGCGTATGTTTTCGCAGGGCAATTATGGTCCGAACCACTCAACAGTCTCGTGAGAATATTGTAATGCTGATGAGAGCATCAGTCTTAGCTAAATAAAAATAAATTTAAAAAATCCAAATAACAAATCAAACAAAGCCTTCTAAGTCGGTAAAAGAACCGTTTTTCAGAATGAAGAAACTTTTTTTCTTGTTGTAAAAACTGAATCTTTTATTAAACATGTTCGAAGACTCGAACGGAAGAATGCCGAAGGTGTTCAATGGAAGCATACATGTCGGCAAGGTGAGAGTAGAAAATGTTAGCCAAAGCGGAGTAAGTTTACAACAAAGGCATTGAAACTTGCACTTTTAAAATTAACGTTTGGGAGTGTTCTGAAACGGCGGCACAATTACAGAGCCGTACGTGTCCCGAAGTATAAGATTGCCTTAAAATCTCTTCCGCTCTGTCTGGCTTTATGTATGTCTGTCTGTGTTTATGTATGTCTATCTGTCTATCTCTGTCTGTCTCTCTCTCTCTCAACGCACGCACACACACACACACACACACACACACACACATACGCAAAAAGAAAGAAAACAAGAGGTTTGGATTCATTCTTTGCCAAACATTTAACTGTTTTATTTTCTTGTATTTCTTCATTTCGACGAACTCTAATGGTAACTTGAACTTATTATAATTAACAACCTTGACACATTCTCGTAAGACGCAATCATTACGAGGATCTATAAATACAGCAAGATATGTTCATACATTGAATGTTAAAAATATTTAAGCTGGTTACGCTTATTGCTCATAACTTTCTCTTTGGGAGACCCATTATTACGTTGCCAAAGTGAAGATCCGTTTCAAGAGGCCACTGTACTCGTGTGACCTAATAAAAGCATCATTTCGTATTGTTAAGTCAGTACCTAAACATTACTAATGATACCGGTTGTTTGTTGCGTTGCTGTTGTTCTTGTTCTTGTTTAGCTGTAGCAATTTTGACACATTATTTGCTACAACATACCGTAGAAAGGGAAGCTAAGTACTTTTCACACAGACGCTCAGACGACGCAGACCCATATTAGCCACGGCGGGTATTAAACCCATTACCCTTGAAATGTGGTTTTGCACCACACAATCAATGCAGTTCACCATATCTTCAACAAAGCAGTAACAACCAGTTCAAATTCAATTGTACATTTCCAAATCGTTGTTTAAGGGAATTGTTAAGTAGGATTTTTCTGTTGTTTTCTTAACGTATCTATCTTAACGACTGTTGCATCGTTAGAAATAAAAAGAATTTATTTACGGCTCACATAACATAATGGTATTTATCAAGATAATTTACCGATAATGCTGATAAATATTGATTTTATCCAACAGTTACCTGTCTCTAGAAGTCAGATGTTTTGTTCGCTTTTCGCTTTTCTTTGAAAAAATTAATCATGGTACATTTTCAAGAAACATAAACTTCCCTTAAAATTTGCAACAGTTTTCAATAGAGCCGGGGGTGGAATCTTTTGTGTCAAAAAACAGTAACTTCACAACATGAATTGAGTTGAAAGTCAGGTTTTCGCGCTGGCATTTGAAACTATATTAATGTAGTAAGAAAGGTTAAAAAATCTGAGTAAAAACTACAACGAAATCCTGTATAGAGTTCTCTAATAAAGGAATGATTATCAACCAAGTTTTGTGATAGGTGGGGTCCAGGCTATATATTCGTCAATTTGATGCCATTTGATGACATTCAAAACATATACATTTAAAAAGCGTACCTTACCTAAAAGAATGAATTCTAATCATCCCATCCTCCATGGTAGTAGGACTATCGGGGATGGTAGTTCCAAAGTAATCTAGGAGATTTAATTGTACATTGCAAATGAAGAAAGCAAATTCAGAGCAATTTCATTTCAAAGGTAATCATCTCGTGCGTGAGTTTCAGAATAGTCCATGTAAACCAATCGATTTTGTTCTGCCTTTTTTAATCGTTAAAAGTGGTCATAATGAGATGATTGAGTAAAATCAAGGTGGGAAACAAGATCAATACAAAGCATCAGCATAACTAAAAACAGTAGTAATTTAGTTTTCTTTTGAGTAATGAAGATTTTAATGTTATAATTATTTATTAGATATATTATCCCGCAACTTACACCTGAGACCTTGAAGTTTGAAACAGTCTTACTTTTAAATCGTTTCTTGTTCGATTCACAGTGTTTATTCTGAATTACTTTGGAGCTACGGTCAAAAGAGTCACCCAACCAAAGCATATGGATTATTATCATTACTTAAGAATTTTTAAACTATTTTGAATACGCTTCCCACCCACCCAGAAAGTTGATTGCCTTTCCTTTGTTATATAACTCTTTATACGATTTTCTATTCCATTCTTCGTTTAACATGGGTATTCTGATACTTTCTTGCTTAAATGACAGAGCTAAAAGGCTTTTGATTGTCTTAGTTACTTTTGTGAACAAGTCTTATTATATCATATGAGAAGGTTACCTAAATAACCTCGCCCTCCCTGTCTTCTTCTCTCCATCTCTCTCTCTCTCTCTCACTCATACACACACACCAATACACACACACACGCATATATATTTATATATACAGCAGTACACACACAAACATACACACACACACACACACACACACACATATATATATATATATATATATATATATATATATATATATATATATATATATATATATATATATATATATACGAACAAAACATACATAGAGTAATTAAACAGGTGTTTTAATTATTTATCATTTTTAACCACTTTTTATCAGTGCACTGGTCATTTTTACTACATTTTTATCAATGCATTTCTTAGTATTTTTTCACTTCAATAAGCTCTAAAGGTGGTGTTGAACATGACATTACTTGCGATCTTGCAAATTCTTGAATTCGTGACCGTACGTTTGTAAATAGATTTCAGTGAAATAAACAAATTTTTCTTAATTTTATTATCGGAGTAAAATGATTGGTTGTTATGGAGGTCATTCTGGGGCTACGTGATTTTTATTTGTACACATGATCACGTGATCCTCTATGCTGCAATTAGGCATTTCCGAAATTGCCCATTACTTAGTTTTAATAGTGATGCTTAGAGATCTCTCAGTTTGATTTCTTAACATTGGGTTGTAAAGGTGTTTCTTTTGTTGTGTCATTTTGGGAATTATATTTTAATGTTTATTCAGATTATTTGGATTCTAAAAGATTAATTCGTTTCTCTGGAAATAGCTGTGTGCTCATAAAGAATTCTTGAACAAAGACATTTCTTATAACTTTGGATTTCCAACACTGGAGTGTTATATCTTGTCTTTCTACAAGGAAATGTAGAGAACAGCAAAGTACATGATACAGCATATATCATCACCTTCCATCTAGGATTCTTCGTCGGGAATCGAACTTGAATTCATTAGAACATTTCAATATTAGGACTTCTAAAATTTTATTCTTGGATTATTCTTGGATTATTTTTGGATTTGAATCTTAAAACTATAAGTTCTAATTTGTTTGTCATTTTGACAGTATTTCTACAGAGAAATGAATTATTTGTTAAATTTATCAGAGTTTGATGTTTTCACCTTTTCATGTGTTGCTGTTTATTCGAGCCCAAACACGTTACATAAGACTACTTAGGAATTTCCGTATATTTCTTACGGACGAAACAACCGAAGTTCTGGTACAATGAAAACGGTACCGTAGTACGTACCACTGGAAACAAACTACCACGGTAAACCGGTATACCTGTGATACAGCGCACCCCTAGTATTAATGTTACTTTTAGGTATTAATTTTAATTCGTACCAAGTGTTATTGCACTGTACACATCATAAACAGGATGAGAAACGTATTCCAGCAGGGAAGTTCCAGGAACGTTTCATATTCAAAAAATGTCCGGTGCCTGAGAATTATGATGGTGATGATTCAAATGCAATTAACTAATTAACACAAGAACATGAATGCGCTTGTCTCAATAAAAACAAAATGCCGGGTTAAAAGTAAAAAAGATAGATAAAAACAAAGAAATACCTACCTGCCTAAAGCCAGTGAATAATAAGAAAGTGTCAGGGCATTGAAGGTTCCTAAAATTAAATCTCCCTATCTCTCTCTCCTTACACCCACACATGCCTAGATCACATTGTCTGTAGCGATAAAATTTGTTACAGTATTTAGAAATTATAAGAGAAGCGTCTTTAAAGTCAGGTAGCCCATTGTTTGTACGCACATATATGTACAGCCATTTCAATATCCATCTAGTACAACGGAATAGTTAAACTTTTAGCAGAAAGGTGTTTTTATTTGTTCGTCCCATGTTCCTGCAATGTTTCACGACTTTGATCATATACAGTCATCATGAACTTCGAATCGCGTTAATACTGCCCGAGTTATGTCCTGTTACGTTCATTGAGACCCCTCTGGAAGTTAGCATTCGGTGGACAATACTTTCTACTGACACGTATTACTAGTATATGCACTTAAAATAAGTAACAGAAAAGAGTAAAAGACAACAAGCATGGTAAAATTTAACAAATGTATTTTTTTCCTTGAATCAAAAGTGAAAATGAGAAAAAAGACAACTTAAGGTATTATGAATTAAATCCCATAATAATCCACGAATTACAGACAAGTCTTAGTAATTTAAAGACCTGATTAAAATTCAGTACAAGTCCACAATAAATCCAAAACTGAAGTCAATGACGTGTCTGTAGTAGCTACTAAAGTGTTGGTGTGTCAACATTATTTTTTTAGATGACAAAATTATAATTGCAGGTTTGAATATGCTATAAATTTCAGTGAATGTCTCTATCCAAGAATGTTATCAAAGCACTTCTGTATTTCCAGAGAAATAATCACTTGAATTCAATAATTTGAAGAAATAAAGATTCCTGCCCAAAACACCTGATCACAACACATAATACAACTAACAAGTGCAAGATGTTAATAAAGCACGAATGAGCATGTCCTCACGATTACAAGATTATATAGTTCTCTACCTGACCTCAATTCACAATCAGCATCTTCTAAAGCAAAAAATATTACCTAATGGAAATTACCATTCTAGAATGATCTTGATGAGTACAAAATCGAAACCATGACGTGAAAAAATTCACTCAGGAAAATGTTAATTCTGACCCAAATAAACATATTTACTTCTTCTATTAATAAAAATCTTGATATTAAGCCCATACATATAGAGAATAATTTAACTTTGTATTAGTTGTTTGTATAAAATGAAATAAAAAAGAAAATAAAAAAGGGAAACAGGTCAAGCAGAAACGTACTTAGTTTTGGACAAGGTCAAGTTCAACATACAGTGTTACATTACCATAGCATGTAATGAAATAAAAAAAATTAAAATAACAAACAAATAATTAAATTAAATATATTTAACACATAGTAATACATTTGTAAAGTTTATTTTTGTATTATCCATCAGTTTTTCTTCGAATTGTGAAATGCTAGAAAAAATGTTACAGATCATGAAACTAAATATGTAAATCTTTCATACAAATTACTGTAAAATGATTCAAATTTATTTCCAAATAAAGTAAATTGGGCAACTTTAATAACAGATCCATTAGTTTCATTTGCTTTTTACGAGGTATGGCAAACTTAAAAGTCTAATCAACCGAATGTGTGTTACTTCTGAAACAAAGATTTAATGACTAGCTTATTTGAAACTCTCAAAGTTAACTTGAAGATTCCACATGTAGCATTAGTTTATAAACAGATTTCTATTTTTTATTTCAGTTTTATCTTCATTTTATTAATTACTTAATCATGAAATATATAAAAATATTGGCATAATACATTTTTATATTTATTTCCTGCTTTTTCATTCTCCGTAATAGTAAATCAAAGACCACCTTTTTATTTTACTCGCTTGTGAGACAAGTCCAATTGCAATGCGCAAAGACCCCGATCTGCCGGTGCATAATGAGCCCGCAGATATGAGTCTCAGCAGTTAGTTAGGAGTAATCAGTAGAACAAACGAGATAGATCCTTATCTTCATGCATATCATGCTACAGCAATTCAAGATCTTTGTTTCTCGTTGTGTGACTCGACTTAAATGTGAGTACGATGGTATAACAACGGGAACTTACTAATTCGTGGTACTGTTACGACACGTTGCTGTTGCTTTGGGGTGATGATGCTCGCCAATTCGAATCCGAGGTCAACAGTGTATTGTATTCTAACATGAAATAATGCCAAAAAAGAAAACGAGTGTTGGAAACTATTAACGCAATGGAATAATATAATAGGATCATGCTTACCGTCTGGATACACAGGTTATTCGCAAGAAATAATTAGTAGTTAGCAGTAGCTAAGCAGACTGACTTAAAAAGCTGATGCTCCAGCATGAATCCTGTCTTGCTACAGTCGTTTTCCTCCGCCAGTCATGTCAGAAAAAAGGCGGAAAAAATATTGTTGGTCTACAGTATCAACATTATAAATTAACGTTGTTGAAATAATGTTATAGTTGCTGCTACTGATGATGATGACGACAGTGACAATATGGATACTTGGATGCGATAGTTACCGACTGAAATTTCAATTACTCAGGCACGAATGATTCGAGACTTAGCATCATTCGAATTACTTGCTCACAATCCCGATGCAAATTATTAAACTGTCTGTAAATCCAGAAATCTCTATACAGCCAAAAAATCAAATAGAACATATAAACCCGTAGCGTTTCGAGTTTTTCAGTTCTTTTGCTTATAATGATTGGATGTATTAAGTGTGAACAAATTAGAAATGTCATTGTAATTGCAATGCTTGCATACATGACCTTTGACCCATTTGAAGGACATGTATCCAGAAATTATACCACTCTCGCAGATGTGTTCAAAGGCCCTTCAACTGTATTTGACCGTATCACAAATGTCACAATGTCCGTAGCGATAAACGTATTACAGGAAACGGAAAATCTGAGAGAAACAAGACTTTGTAAAGTCAACTAGTCCAGTATCAGTGCATACATATATGTACTGCGCATGGAATTTCCATCTCTTAATAAGGGGTAGGTAAGCTGTGAACAGAAAATAGTTGCGTGTGTCCTTTCCATGTTTATTGATTTAATTCTTGATGTTTTTTTATTTCCATTCCAACGTATACGTATTGTCGTTAATGATATACAATGATAAAGAAATTGCTGACGGTCTAGGGCTACGTGGGTATTTGAGAAAGCTGCCAGTAGCTTTTCTTGTTTATGTGGTTCTTGGCAGTCTTTTTCCGGGTTCCCCTCCACCATTTATATTGGCTGCCATGTATAGCCTATCATGCATTGTGTTAAACCCAAAAACTGCACAACAACAGATTTAGTCGCAAGGGAAGTAGTCTTCTAATTTCTACTTCTTGAATCTCGTTAAATGTCGCACGAGTTATCTACAATACGGCCAGTATCTTCAGAGGAAAAACTCCATAAAACCCAGGGAAGAAACACCGATCCACTTGCATGTACTGTCAAGCTTTCTTACATAATTAGGCAGAGCCCGAGACTCGAACTCATGCGAGCCAGTGCATTGTAACCCTCTAGCACCCGGGGCCCCTAGGTACTGCTGCGGTAAGAGTTAAAATCTACTTTCATCCCTGATAGCAAAAATGATCTACGTTATGTGAGACATATTCCATTTTAGATACCCACTATCTAATTCGGGCAAAGTGAGATCTATGATGATGCATTCTAAAGTGCTTGTGCGGAGACAATGATATAATGGAAAAGGTTTTAATTTGTGAGCAAAATGCGTAAAACAATTACTCACAAGTAGACTTCAATCTCCTTGCAAAATAAGTATGTGCATGCTAAATTTTTAAAAAGCTGTAATTATTTTAAAACAATCAGTGACTTTCTTTGACATAATAAGCTACATTCCAAATCTTAAGAGGCTGTGATCGAATGGAATTGAGATTTAGTGAAAGAAAATAAATTTATATTTGAGGTTAATTTAGTGTGTGGCAAACAAATAGCCGACGCATACACAGAAGCTATAGTGATCGCAATGTCTAATTTCTTCCAAGGTGGACTGGACAAAAACTGCAATGAAATCTATATTTCAGATGTTAAACGCACCAAAAACCTAGAAGAGAGGACTCCTTGAACATTTCCACGCGCAACCAGTGAAATAGATATGGCCGTTATTATGCCCGTTATAATTCAGATGCCAAAACTGCATATCCGTCAATGTCAACCTTGTGTAACCATTATCATTTCAATAACAGCGGAGGACCTTACACTTTGCACACAATTAATACTGATCATGTCAATTTGATGTACATCAGATATCTGTAATTTCCATATTGGTCGATCAAAATATAGTTGCGGACCTGTGCATAACAGAAGATTCAATTTAGTTTCATACTTTGTAACAAGTGTAACCTTGGCACACGTTTCATTTATATCCGTTGTTTAAGTCTTTGTCTGCCATAAACATTCCTATGAAAGTGTGAAGCGCGTACTGAAATGCCATCAGTCACCAAGTTCAAAGCAAATAAAAATAAATATTAGTAGCACCTTAAATTGTGCAATTTAATTGCTGTGAAAAATTAATTAAAGTCTCTGCATCATGAGTACATTCCATAATAAAATGTTTTCAGCAAGGTACGGGAAAGGGAAAGGGAGGGGCTGTCAGCCGGCACGACATCCCTACAAGATGAGCGCGAAACAACCGGAATGTCTGGTAGAATATGTTTTTTCTTTTGAGTAAGTCGATGGTTGACAGTATACCCTGGATACGCCGAAAACCCGGGAGCTTCCATGGCCTCACCACCTTGGACCACACAACGCGTTCCATTCCAACAACCCCTTGAGTACATCATTTAGCCTCTTTCAACCTAGGCCTAAGTCATATTCACTGATCTACCTCTGAGGAATAAACTAAAATGAACTGGAGAAAACGTTGACAACAACATTTCAAATGATTTCTTTCTAAAAACTATCAGACGCAAGTTGTAATTTATTTACAAGATTTTCGAAGACTAAATACCTGCTATAGCCGCAGAAAAAGAATTCGTCATCAAAAACTTAGTGTAACTTGACACGGTCATACATGGATTGCACTCAATCGATTTGGATAACTAGGTCGTTTACTCTAATTTATTCATGGTTGACAATGACAGCACATCAGCATCGCTTAAATGCATCCTCATAAATGTCCATTGCATATTTGAAAGAATAATGATACATCCTTTTGTAAAGAAACTGCTTAGTACATGGAATCTGCAAATATGCAAGAAACTGGGTTGTCATCATGTCTGGTTTATTTACTGTTGCAATAATTATAAATGCATATGGATCGTCTAATTAATAACATTCTAGTGTACGTCAATAATGTTTCATTGCTGCATAGCACTGGTCAAACTTCCTACAAGGAAGGACAACAGTGGTTTGTTCTATGATCGCGCAAATGATTGCATAAAGTCCTTGAACTATATGTACTATGGTAGTATCAAATAATTGTTGCTGACAATCTCTAGGTAGGTCAAGATTCCTTGTATCATTGGTGTTAGCTTTCTTGGTTGTTAATATTGATTGCTTTGTAGCCTGAGAAAATCGTCCGTCTTACTCAGGCTTCCTAGATAACTGTATTCATTAGCCTCTCCTAACATTATGCCTTCATATGCAAATTCAGACCTTTTCATGTAATATTTACGAAAGATTCGTAACTTCCTTTCGTTTATATTCGCTTTTAATTTTCAACCATCGCAATAATTACTAAAATTATTTATCAGTGATGAGATTGATCGGACTGTACCATCTACATATAAAGATGTAAATTTTACCATCAGAAACGTTCAGCTTAATGGATTTTAATACTGTTGGCAATTTGCTATTGGTCGAGTACTAGGAATGAAACAGAATATTGATTGAAAATCTTAGCATTACTCATCAAGTTGCAGACGATTTTGCGCCAGGTGGACAATTTTATTAGTTGTATTTACTATTTGAAGTATAGATGTTGTTTTAATATGCATTTTTAAAATAAAATTTACTTTAAATTCTAACGCCTAAAAGTATCCAACATAATCTTGCGACATGTACCATCCTGTGAGTGTTAAAGACTTAAATTCGAAATGTATTTTGCACTATATACAGTGTATGTGAATTACACCTGACACTGTGGATGGGACCTACAGTAAACCATTATATAGCCTGTGATTGACTGATTGATTTGTGGATAAACAGTGAAGAAAAGAACTATAGCTGCTCTCAGTGTTAATTACTTCAATATTTGAGATGATTATTTTTTACTTCGAGATAATGAACGTTGTGAAATATATGTTTTCATCATTATATAGACTAATGAAACTTTTAAACTTTTGTCACCACTTTCAGCACTCACAAAGATGTCACGATCTATCGTGTCCGAATCTGATATATCTGCAATTGAGCATACAAAGACACCGGAAGATGCATACTGGAATTGTTAAAAAAAATATATCATTACAACTGACACTGACCCTGGAATTCATCATACTCTAACCTTGAAAGGACCTTGAAAGGACTCTAACCTTGAAAGGATAACCACCCAGTAGCTATGTACATACTTACCGGAAATGAAAATATCATGCTAATCTCACATATGCCCCCTGCACAGTCCTCACCTTTAATAATCTATCGAAGCTATTCAACTTCAGATGTAGGTCGAAAAGGGGAATGCACACCGATATGTGCTTTGCAAACTTATAATTCTAGTTCATATTAGGAATATGATAGTCATTATTCAAATAAATTCGCAATCATAAAATTCAGATGAAAATGCAGGAAATATATTTTTTTTTGATACCTAGTCATTTTGTCTTGTAATACACTGTCCAAAGCTTAACATTCGTACAACGTCATGCTATTGTAACAAACTGGTTTGTTCAGTCACCGACTACATCATCCATTCATAACCCACTGGATCATTCACTAGTTTCTGGTCGGATGGCCCATATCACTTGTTACTGGCGAGATATTAACACCTCATAAACCGTACACTGTTAAATCAATGAATGATAACATTACAGTAATCTTATTCGATCATGATCACGTTCCTTCGTTGTGTGTTTCAAATAACTGTTCTCGCTTCATCACAATTAAGGCAAATTCTTACTATTTGACCCTTGTCGTGACTTATATTATTATTTGCTCATCACAAACACAGCTTTCAAGTACATTTAAAACACCATGCATTTTACACGCATGCGTCTCATTTACTGCCTTTTATTGAATGGCTTAGTATTTATCTGTGTTTGGCGTCCAGCCACATGCCTTTGACCTTGAAACTGAAGAAATAATTACAGCTGTATAATGTTTATCTATCAAAAGGTGTGGGACTACACCGTGAATGAAACAATACAATGTAAGTATGCGTTAGCATAAGATCCACACCACAACAAATAACAATAAAAATAAATTAAATCAGAGTACAAAATAAATATTTTCTTACTGCTAATGTTGTTAGGGTGATTAAGGCATAGCAGTTCAATTCCTTCCTTCTCTCTCTCTCTCTCTCTCTCTCTCTCTCCACTTGTCGTAAGCTAAGTGTCCCAGTGATGTCATTAAGTCATTGATTGAGACTTACATATTTCGACTCGAACATGCAATGGCGTTTTGTCAGGCAATACCCTAAAGTTTTGCAAGACTGTTCACTCAATAACGAATTATTCATATTTACACTTATGTTGTCTTTTCACTATTATATACTACAAACACTATATAAGGCAAAATGAAGTACCAAATGATGCGAATTAAAGATAATCAAAACTATTTTATGTTGTTTCAAGCCTTTAATATGTGAAATTAGCGGATCATCCGCTGTATGCAAATTTTATGGTCTACTACCAAGAACAAAAATCATAATTTCTTCATTGATCGGCGTAATGAAAGCACCAAGTCCTTATTCAAAAGACACCTCCGTCATTCTTGTAATTCATCACTTCAAACAATAGTGTTTACCTTTCTCTTGTTTATTACCATTTGCGTGTGTGTTCACCTGTTTTGCATTCTCTTAATTGTCTGTTTTCTTGTACAACAGATCATCAATAACCGATATAGGTTCAAATCAATTCGAAACAGAAAGCTCAATGCATATAGTTATCACTAGTCTAACTCTCTCTCTATCTCTCTCTCTCTCTCTCTCTCTCTCTCTCTCTCTCTCTCTCTCCTCAACACCTTCCCAAGACATACGTAAAGAATTAGTGATCGGTGTTTTGTGTTAATTATCTTGGCTTGATATAAAGCTTATCGCTGTATCGTGTTAGCACCAGCATCCTGTGATAATTTTATCTAGATTTAATGACTGATTCGTGCTACAAATAAAAGTAAATTACAATTGTTGAACTTCTATCAATGTCATTTGCGGTATCCAGTGTCCAAAATTATGAGAATAATATAAGTATTTGCGTGTAAAAATATATCCCCAAAAACATCATTTAAAAATGTATATTGTAAAATAACACTAACCTTATCTTTTGTTTAAGTACTTTAACAAAACCTTTTTCAAATTGATCTAATTTAATTTGTTTTATTTAATTTTATATAATATTTTATGAATGATTTCATGTCAAATTTTGTGCTGTTTTGTTTACCTCTGGAACAGAGGCCAAGATTCATGTCGAACTAATACTCAAGTTAGCGGAGAGAGTGCGTCAATCTTAAAAAGTATATAATATGCTCGCAACTCTGAGCAAGCAACGAAACACATCACGTATGATATCTTATTTCCAGAGACTGGAGCTGGTTTCGAAAACTATTTAATATCGCAAAGGTGCTTTAATTTTTTACCTGATTTTTCTCAAGGAGGATATTAGGTCCATTGTACGCACAGATACAGCCAAAATAATCCAGGCTGATACAGATAATTAAAACCCCAAGCCACAAAGGTAGTTCATATCTTTCTTTGAATCATAATATTCACGTGTTTCTGCTACATCAACATAATAAATAAAACTAGTAGTAGTAGTTTGACACCACACGTATGCACGTAGCCTTCTCAGGTTAAAATAATCTCTATTTTAAGAAAAAAGTTAGAAAATATGTTGGTCTACCAAGGAGGACATATACAATTTAGAAATATATATTTTTAATTGGAATCTAAGGGGTCATGATGTTTGGGAAGGGCAAATATTGAAAATAAATTATTATATTTGACAAACTTAGGAAATTAGTTTAAAGTATGGAAGCGTACACTCTGGTTTCATCCACAGAGGATCTCAAATGGGTAACGATTTAATTTTTTAATTTATGAAACTTGTTGAATAATGTCCTGCTTTTGCGAGTTTCCCATAAGTTTAATATTAAAACATGACCGATTTGGGATTCTTTTTATCATAAAGTTTTCTTTTCAGTAGAAATTATTTAGATAGAAAGAAGAACGAATAATTGTATTCATTCTGACAGGCGCTATACCTTTCATTCGTTGTGCGTAAAAAAAGTCGCAAGCAAAGTTGAAATAGTAAAAGTATATTATACATTTTTGATAAGTATAAATCAAAGAATATGCGTCCATCCAAATACACAGAACATTTGACAAAAGACAAGACCTTTGTCAACACAAAATGTCTAATGCGTGAGATGTCATATTGTTTGATACGTTGTACAGTACCGGTTTGAGCTGGCTAGCACAACACCGTGACAGTCTTTACGTTGAAATTCAGCAACTAAATATTACAGTGTTGCGATATTTTTTGTGAATAGAAGATTATTTTATGCCGAAGTACACATATTTACTGTAATGACCGGATATTTGCAGTATTGGATTCGGAACTTTAAATTGTACAGAAGACGTAAACAAATATCTGAGTCGGACTTGAATCACATATTTACCGCGTAAATACGCTGTGTTTGGATAAGGTTCTGTCAGTTGGGGAGACTGTATTATGTCTACATTCATATATACTGCCCATCCATCCCCACTCCAACCCTCGTTATCATCTAAGCAATACCGGCAGTTGTACTTCTTATTATTGTTCTTGTCTTTTGGGTTTTACCATTTTTCATGTTATGATATGTTATACATGACATAACAAACCCCTGTGGGGATAACTTGGCAATATTAAAACAGACGAGACCATTTGTTCCCAATTCCCTTTCGCTAATCGCTTACAAAAATTGTGGCCAAAAATTTTCAATGAAAATGAAATATTCCAAAAGGCTGGGTTGAAAACGTTTTCCCACTATCGCAGCCAATCAGTAAAGAGAATACTGGGCTTATGTGGAATAATTAAATCACATAAATTGATATGTTGACATGTATAATATGTCTTCCTGCTGCTATCAAAAAAACTTCGAATAAAAAATCTTTATTAAAAGAATGCATATTACGTATTTCAAGCTTTTTTGATAACTGAAGGAAGGCATGAAATCAGTACTTGGAGAATAACAGAAAATGAATGTGCCATATTTATATTTTCAGTGGCGGCGCGATGGAAGCAGAAATAAGTTTGTAACTCGATAAATGTACGAATGGATGTCTACTGTCTGTAAAATCAGTGAAGATATTAAAAACGTGCCTAAAAAACGAGAAAGCATTTTCAGTGCACTTATTTGCTACTATAAGAGACTTATGGCAAACCATTGGTAAATGTACCCATAGCTAAAAGGCAACGATAATCGTTGCTATTCTATCTTACATTCTAAACGTACTGCTTCTAATGCTTTGCTGTATTAATCAGCTCTTGCACTTTGAATAACAATAATAATAATAGTAATATTAATAATATTAATAATAATAATAACAAGAACATGAACTGATGCCAACACTGCTACTTCAATGATGCGAGTTGATCCCTTTCTTGTTATATTTATTATATGGCTAAATATGAGGATGTAGTCGTGATACGAAATATGAGGATGTAGTAGTGATAGGAATATGAGGATGAAATAGTGATACGAAATATTAAAATACAGTAATGATACCAAATATTAGGATGTGGTAATGATACAAAATATGAGGATGTAGTAGTGATATGAAATATGAGGATATAGTAATGATACTAAAAATGTGGCTGTGATAGTGATACGAAATATCATTCTTTTGTCGAACCATATGCTTTCAAATGCGTGCATACCTATGACGGCACAGCTGCTGTTGTATCAAATTATGCAAGTAACACTTCAAATCCATTGAAGTTATATGAAGTTTCCCAGCTTGATCCTGTTTCATGCCTAAGTCGTGTATTTGTATTTATACATTGATAAGGTTTTATAAATTGTTTAACCTACATCCTATATGAGATAAAACAAATGTACTGGCCAAGCGCTGGTCAAATCAAACCTGAAATTACTATTTGCATATCAAAATGTAGTTCAAAATACTCTTGTAATGGGATATGGGGATGCATAGTGAAATTGGGAATACAATAAATATGATTGAATGTGAGTTCTACAGCTCGACTTCTACTCCTCCGTTGATTCATAATTTAGCAAACAAATTGCATTTATGATTTGTATGAACTTGAAAGACGTCATTTAGAACATATCGTCAGTAACGATAAGTCTCACTAAATTGAAATACATTGCATTGCCTGATATTCGTTCTACACGATATCTAATAAGGAGAAGCATTAGTGTTTTTTTTTTCTTTCTAAAACATTAGTCTCCATTGTTCGATATTTATATTTTCTAATCGTTAAGGCTGAATATGTCCATCCTACATCTGAACCTGGTTCAACCACCGTGGGGTATCTCTGGCCAAAACACTTTGCTCTAAATTGTTTGATCATGATATAGTCGTACATGTATTGACCTACCATTAAACATCAAATAATCAAAAGCACAATCTTTGATTGTGTGCTCTCAAGCAAAGGTAATTGAAGGACACGTTTGTAAGCACTTAACTGAATCTATCTGACGCACCAATTCAACGATTAAACTATGGTGAATTCTAAGATCATTTTCAGATTATTTGTGTTTTAATTTTGTCTGTGATCTTCGTGTGGCAGATAGGGCAGATAAGTGTTTTGTCAGCGCACTTCGAACAAAGGCAGTGATGCCTGCACGGTAACAAACAAATGTCTTTTTTGGTTACTTTACAAACAGCACATAACACAAGTTTCCGAAGTCTTGTATTTTCTTCTTTGAGACTATGCTTTAAATCTGTTAAAGAAAAAGAAAATCATGTTGTAATATGAAAAATACACATTCGATGAGAACTAGAAATATCGATACCTGTTTCCTTAGTTGGTATTAAAAAATGTCTCCAGAAGGTTTCTGTTTTACGACAACATATGAAATCGATGATTTTCAACTATAAATAGCTTCCTTGCCAGAGTATAATTAGGTATCAATTATTTTCATCTAAAATGTTTTACTGCTAACGTGCTTTTTATAAGATCTAATCATGGTTTGTTGTTATTTTATTTCTTTTTTGACAGAAATTGTAAGGCTGTGTTGATTTAGTAACAGCGACTTTGTGTTATGTGAGAGTGAGTTTACTTGCATACATTTAAAAGTATTGATATCAGGATGCCCTCTGTCATGGTTCAGTTATTTACTTGTGTTTTATTGTACTTATAATAAGTTTCCGAAAAGTGGTTTATATTTCAAGAATGTTACTTCTTTTTTCTAAAAAATAGGACCATCTTTGACATCAGATACAAATCACTTTTTTGAATTGTAAAGGTCATGATGGAAGAAAAATATCATTCAACTGGATCAAATTGTGTCCGCTATACTTAAGAGAAGTTTAGTAAATATTGTTTGTCTTTGTATGACGGAGATCATATTTGTTGGTCAGATTTAATGATATTCTTTCGGCAGCCTCATTTAAAATGTTTAAGTGTTTAGAAACAATGGCAGCATTTGATGGTAGATTGGCATAATTTGTACAAACCCAATGTTCTAAGGCAGATTTAAAAAATTATAAATTACATGCCCGCGTGCACAGCACGATATATAAAAAAGGCAGATCAGGATTTATCACATTAATTTGATTTTGGCTCAAGATCTGAGTTGTTATAGAGAGTCACATAAACATTCATGACGCTCATTATTCAAATGCAATAAGTATCTACCCTTATTTAATGTGTTCCTTATAGTAGAACTATAAGAAACACATATCAAAACCATAACCGTATTCACCAGATAAAGATATAACGTAACAAAAATTCGTATCCGTTATCTTTAAAATCTGAAACTATATTGTTTGACGTCTTTATCAAAATCGATTTATTGGTTATTGAGGCTAAATACATTTCCATGCAAATTTAGTATGAAGATGAATGTTTCGTGTATGGTCTACAGGGAAGAATGGCTCCAAAATTAATCAAAATAAAAATTCATTGTATTAAGGTTGATGGGCCTTTGTTTTTCATTACTCATGTATTTCGAACATATGATTTATAATTGGCACAACATAAACTATACATTCTAATTAATTTTAATAAATAAGTACATATATTTCACAAACCTCCCCTTAAACAAACAATTTATTTATGTAATTTTGTAATTTCGAAACCTTCTCCGGAAAATGACAAAGTCAAAAGGATTTCAAAAATATTTTTACACAGTCCATGACGGTACATGTGCGGGTGTATTCACACCATAGTTACTATAGTGTTCATCTGTTTAAGCTATAGTGGTCACTGACATTACATATTTTTAACCTAGAGTTTGTAATTACATGTTTAGGTTTACTTTGTGCTTTATTTCTAAACCAAATGTAGGTCATTCGGACTTTGTCTAATTTTGGCAAAGTTAGAAAACTAAAACTAAATGCCTAAATTGCTGGTTCCAGTGGCAGTTGATTAATTTTTCATATCTTATTTCAATTACGCAATCTATCTAAATCTTATTTACAGCATTGGACGCTATTTGTCGTGGTTGATTATGGCACAGTGATTCCAACCATATGAAATATATAAAAATAGGTAAAGAACTACGACCTCTTGACCCTTTCGTACTATGATAATTTAAAAATCTCACGGTTCATGCATTATTGATTGCCTGTTTCCACAAATTCTTCTTAAATCCATAATTATTTTATACAATAATATTGGTAATTGTGATAATTATATCTACTATTTTCTCTTCAGTTTCAAATTTCCAGCTTTTGTTCTTATTGGTCTGCTAATTATTGTTATTGTTTTGAAATGTATGCATCGTTATGAATGTTTCAAAACTTTGCGTAACACCAAAGCCTGATTGATTATTTTTCTAATCTTACTTTTCTTGAGAGTAAAACTGAAGGAATACATTATCATGCCTATACTGTCCGAACTTTAAACTATAAATATATTTTAAAATTGCTTGATTGTAATGTTTTGACATCCACAAATGTTATTGACAAATTTAACGTTGATGAGAGAGAATATAAAGGTCTCCTAAAAAGGAATAATTCACTACTTAACATGCTCATTGATAATGGGAAAATAATATTTATCTTTAGAGTAGGAAACCATGCACGCCACTTATATAACGACATTGTCCCGAAATTACGTCAAGGTTCCTCGACTACCGTTTTAAAATACTGTGTGCAATATTACCCTAATTTTTTGTGTCTCCATTAGCTTTGATTTTTTTATCATTCACTAGGTTTGTATCGAATATTAGGTAAAGAAGAAAATTTGGTATGTAGAGCAAATATTAAGATATATTTTTGACAACAATGGGATACCATGAATTATGGATGACAAGTAAAGCAACTTACCATTCCTGCGAGTGCTAGGCTTTGGTGTGCGTGAATGATTTATATCCCCATCAACCACATCTTCCTGCTCCATAGTTATGTTGATCATATCCATCGAAGGATAGTCCACATTTCCTTTAATTAATAAACAAAAGTCAGTCATATTCCTGCCATGATATCTAAGATTATATTTGCATATGCCGGTCTCAAGAAACATCATGTCACCACTGTTTGTTTAATTGCTTTATACCATTTGCAAAAAGGCACAATATAAATATGTAAACTCTAATATGAAAACGAGGTTATGGAATATTTAATTACCCATGAATTCAGATTTAAATTCGTTTGAAAACCAGTATAATCTCCATGATCTTTGTATTTGTTTATTTTGTAAAGCATTCAGTCTCATAATCAAATTTGTCAAAGATAGACTGCATGTAATCATTATTAAAGAAAAATCAAAGAGTACTTAAAAGTCTGTTACAAACCGGAAATGCACAAAAAGAAACGCAGTAAAATAAATCTAATTGCAAATATAAATTTCATATATGACTGGAATGCCAAAATATCATAAAGCTCATACTTGAAGAGCACTGCTATCGAAATAAGTAATTTAGATTCTACAATGTGGTTTGCAAATTAGGTCTTTACCAAACCAAGTAAAATATATGCGAAATGAAGACATTAATATCAGACCAATAAGCAGAGAACAATACATATTGAGTATAAGTTATTTTATCTGAAAGTATCCAAGAATGGAATTGTATTGTGTGAGCACACTAAGCTTTAAAACACGTCATAAATTGATATAAAAATGGGAGTAACCAAACGCATTTGAACTTTGATGCAGTGGATAGATACGGACGATCAAATAAACTCTGGCTAAATTGCTTTTGCGGGACATTTAGTTACTATTGTTATTAATAACTCACTTCGTTTAACATTCCTGAAAATAACGTAAAATGGAAGAAAACAATATCGATACTGAAACTATGGTTCAGTCCGATGTTAAATAATGTATTACAGCTTTGTTCCATCCAAATAAGTTGTTACTTGTAAGACATGCAGATGAAATCTACAGCAAAATCATTCTTATAAGAATGGTGCTGCTATTTCAGTAGTTCTTTTTCATATTATTGATAAAGGACTTTTTACGGATTGTGTAGGCAGCAGGACTTCTTTATAAGTCGTGTTTTGACGAAGAATATGTTTTGTATATTGAGGAGGTACAATAAAACTGAACAACAATCTGTGCCTGCAATCCAGATTATTAGCACTACACATGTATTAACATGTATGGAACAAGTAAAACGGCGCTACAAGCAGCCTGCTATGACACTATGAAGCCAAGAATAAGCGTTTAAGTAACTATTAAATGCTCACACTGGAGAAAATTCAGTTCTTGTGGGGAATTACACACACACACACACACACACACACACACACACACACACATATATATATATATATATATATATATATATATATATATATATATATATATATATATATATATATATATATATATATATATATATATATGACATGTCCACGCAGCATTATGTCATTACAAATTTACAAGATAATCCATCAGCTGAATAAGATTTAAATCGAGTCAGTAGATTGATTAGCGATATTATTATTAAATCGAGGCAGTAGCTTTGTTTCTTTCTTTGTGGAAGAGAGTGTCATCCAGAATACCTGCCTGTTGTGTTAGAGTCTATGAGATGAAATTTATTTCTTAACCATATTTGTTTGATCTAGTGATTTTCTTTGTGTATTCAAGGAGTGTTTGCTCTGTTTCTTATCTGGTCAGTTTCGTTAGTAACACATAGCTGTTATATATATATATATATATATATATATATATATATATATATATATATATATATATATATATATATATATATATATATATATATGAAGAAATATCACCAATACAAATTATAGCATAAAAAATGCATCACTCTTTGATAAATAAGACTGACAAACAATATTTAGAATGTATGACAGTTTATTCCACTTGCAAACTTTCGTAGGTATGATGTTCAATAAATCATGAACGAATCTAATAAAGCGATTATGACCCACATAATGAGTCATTGTAGATACATACTGAAAGATTTATCCTGCACTCAGATAAACTAGTCAACGATGCTGACACAACAAACGTCAGACAACCAATATTTTGTCTCTTCTTCTACCAAAGCGGGCTGAGTAGACAAAAATAGTGCCAAAAACAAAATTTTAAAGACAAGTTAGCAATCTCTGAGAAAACGAAAACATCAATTGTAGCATATTTTCAGGTCAATCTGATAAATTTACATATCTTTTCACGGTAGCCAGTTTCTAGAGAATAATATTTTAGAACCTCGATAAAAAAATTGACGGACTTTAAGAACTTTGCATATATTTATAGATGAACAATAGAGGAATAAGTCTTTATAACTGCAGTAGATGTAAGGTATACATTAAACTGTGTTGTTATGAATGATCATGACTTTTTGTAGTGTAAGCTTCCAACAAGTTTTGGTTTCTCTTTAAAAACTCTTTTATCTTCGAATCCAATATGATTTAAGTAACTTTCGCATCGCAGGTCTCCATATGCACGCAAACCTCGATCACGCACAGCAACATGTTTCCATTCCTTCCGGAAAGGTATTACAGCTCACTGTTTTCTTCTTTATAAAGAGCCACGATATATATTAATTGCTCAACAAAATTTATAATTTATGCGTTCCCTGATGTTAAACTGGATTTTGTTCTCACACAATTCGTTACCTGATCATAATACCATACATGAACTACTTCTATGTCGCAAATCCAGATTAAAACTCTTTAGCTAAGAAGATAAAAGTTATCTGCCAACATATGTTGCAGTTGGATAGCGTTATCCGTGAAAACTCCATATATTAATTATGCTCTGTTACGTTACCTTCTACAGACAGAGGAACCTCGCAATCCCATAACAAGTATTTCTAAAGTTTTCTACTATAAAGCAAGCTGATGGAATGTTTCCCTCGATGGCAAGTATATTCCATCTCAACTGTAGAACTTCTCAGTCGTACTTATAATTATATTATCTCCACGTACTTATGCTCCTTGGGTATGTCTCTGTATTGGTCGCTAGTGCGTCCCCTCACAATGATGTAGCTTTTTTTCACGTTCATGTATTAAGTGTGCTATATCAGCATTGATGTATCGTTCCGCCGTGGTCGGATAAGTACACGTAAGTTTGCTATGGTCTAGTCTTAACCTCCACTTTGTAAGTACCTTATTCGACGCTCAAAGTGATTTTATTTGTATAGACATTAGATATGTATTTCCAAATCACTTTTCTTAAATTGATGTACTAACGTCCACTTAGTGCGCATTAATAGCAACTCTTCAACACTCTATCTGTATTGGCATTAACGTGCGTACTTTTACAGGCAAACTGTGAAATGCCGTAACAACTGCTACTGACGCTTATCATAACGCCTAGTTAAGGAATCAGCCAGTATCATCTAATCTTCTGTTCAATGGTCAGGTTGAGGAAATCAGAAAGCGAACCAAAGAGGAGACCAATATCCCGCAAGCACATCGTCCGCCACAAAGGACAGAATTTCGGTAAAGTCAACAAAGGATGGAAAGTACTCCCCTCGGACATAACGGTAACAAGTACAGATTTCATCGATGAAAGCGGAGTTGAGGTAGAAAATAGGATATCTTTTTGTCCTCCTTTCACTAAACGCCAGGCTTCATACGCAAATAGTGACATTGTCTTCACGCTGCCCATGTCGTGATTCAGGTGGCGGGAAGGAATCTATTCTTTGCTCCCGAATGGGAACGTATTTGCCAGTACGATTAATAGACCCAGTAAGTGGTTTTAAAAGAACTCAATCAAGTTCAGTACACGCCCTCAAGCATCCAGGTTCTCTTGAGGTACCAACGGTCCGTCCACTCTACATTAATAAATCAGCAACCTTGTCAAGAAAAGGTCTGTCCGAAGCGTTCACAAGGTGAATTCCTTAAAGTTGTATTCAAGACCGTTCCTGATCTCTAAGCCTAACCGCACCATCCGACCACTTTTAGACATAAGCACCCTAAATCAAGTAATGGGTACCGCATTGTTCAAGATGGAAACATCAAAACTGGTTGTAAAGCCGCTCAGGAAGGAAACTTCGCAATTAGTGTGGACTTACATGTTCTTTATCACGACGCATTCGGAACATCATCCAGCTCGCTTCACACGTCTGATGGGCATATTATTTACGCATGTACGGACTACATCTACAGCGGCAACATCAAATTACCTGATTAGCATTCTACAAAACTCCCTAGGGTGAATTTTGCTCGATAGCACAATATGGCATCTCTTGCTAAAAGACATGTTGTCCCCTGAAACAGTCTTTTACAGCCCTCTGTTCCTTTACAAACAAGGAAAAATCCGACCTCGTAGTGATATGTATGTCTATATTATGTGCCTCATTTTTAATTCATGATCGTAGATTGCAAGGTAATTTTTGTCAATACATTACATAACATATGCTATTGGGATGTACAATTTAATTTGAATAAATATGTTTATATGGCCTTTTGAGAGGGTATAAAATGATCTTGGTGATCTTGTTGACGAAATTTGATGCGATTTGAGTTATGCCCATTGGTTCCCCATTGAAAATTCTGGTCACCTGATTTCCGATTGGTTGGCTGTTATAGAACCTAACATTTTCTACAATTCAGAAAGTTCTGGCACATCAGCACAATATAGTGCATGTCATTCTGAAGACTAATGGAATTCACTGTTTAGGAATACTCCATATTTTTGAAGTTATAAAAGAACGTGTAAAGCAATTTCGGATTTCATTCAAAGTAGTGTGCGTTCTTTTTAATTTTTCGCCTTGTATTTTAGAAACATTTGTTGTTTAAATTTTGAATAGCGTATTAGATTTCGCTTTTTTCTTTTGTATAATTTAAGATCATAGATCTGTTACACCAAAATTTCAATCATTTTAGGGGATTCATTGATTGTACAGGACAGTGTCTAATCCCGAAAATTCATTCGTCAACTAGGCTTGCTCAAAGCGGAAGCGGAGCTAATTTTCCTTGGTCGCCATTTATAAGACAATTATATATGATTATATTGTCACAATGGAGTCCAAAACTGTACCAATCTATAACTGATTTAATGGATAAAACATTCAGCCTAAGAGTATTCCCTTCCAAGTGCAGTCTCTGTAGATCACGGTTTCTACGGATGTCAGCAGAGAGGGTTGGGGTGCACATCGTCATCCATCACTCGAGGAGGGCAGTGGAATGTGATCCGCTTTTTATTTGAGCTAATCACAAAATGAGTCTGCTGTCTGCTGCTTTCCGATCTACGACGGGCTGTGTCATCATAGAAAAGATTATATCCGTCGAAACAAAGATCTGTCCTGTCATCTGTCAAGCATTGCTCTGGCATGTATAAAGGTACTGTCAATGTGCCCCTAATGGAATCTATCATGGGTGATCACCTGGCAAAATAACAACGTCTGAATCTTTCTCGCGGGCCTCATCTGCTCACCTCTCATATAAGACCTGCTTCCTATAAGTAAAGGTAACTTTCATAACTAAATCGTTTTAGGTGGGGAATACTGGACAAGCGCGGTAATAGGAGTTATCCTAAGGCATTATGGTCGTGTACATATTATCGAAGATACATATTACTTGAACAAATTGTTTTGTTTCCAAAATACCAAGTCATTTAATACTTGCTTTGCATGCCCATTATACCTGTATAATGGAAGCCAGCTATTACTTGATCCGCCTTTGCCTAATGTCACTACGCCAGCGGTCAAACGAAGACAATGTAATGTTGTAGGCCTGATAATATGATTCACTCACAGGTGCAGGTTAAATGAGCTAGAGCTAGGTCTGTCTGCAGCACGAACCTTTGTCAGAAAATCGAAAATTATAGCACTATGCAAACTTATCGAATAGGTTCATTATAACTGATGGAAATAAAAGACACCATGATCTGCTTTGTAACATCGAAAATTAAGACGAAGTGGGTTAGCTATGATCTTAACTTAATGAACAGATCAATAGTTCAGTAAGAACTCTTCAAATGTTTCATAAATATTTGGTACCGAATATATATTTTTGTTGACAATATGTACAATCCAACCAATTTATCACACATGGAAGCGTAAATAATGTCATATGTTATAATTAGCATGTTTGTAGAATTTCAACCTAACTCAATTATCGTTATAGACACCATAACAAAATGTCAAACTTTCAGTCATAAGCTACAGTTTAACATCAACTACATGTAGCACCTTCGTAAAATTACACTTTTAACAGAGATTCAAGGCTAACATTATGTTGAACATTTTACACTGATAACGACAGGATGTATACATCTTTTCTTGCATCTACGAACAAATGTGTATCTAATTTCAATTCCGCTTCCTACTCATACAAGAACGAAATGCCATTTTTTTGCGATGCAAATGTACACAGTACACTGTACAGCTATCAGAAACATTCTAGGACTTATCCTCTCGTTTGGCTTTTTACCAGATAATGAATTAAAGTAATCAGGACTATTAATATATTTTATTAGTAAGTATCAGCTAGAAACACACTCGACAGCTTTTATCTCATCCGTTTAGCTCTTTTCGAACAAATCAGTACTACTATAGTGTTGTCTTCGCCTTAACTGGTTATCTTATTCCGGATGAAAACCTTGAGTTTAGTTGAGCGACCAATAATCCTTAGTATAGCAGACATTTTAAACTGAAGCAAGTTGAACACAACTGTTCGGAAGGAGCATGGCGTTTCTAATATCTTATACTTACGTTTTAAACTAAGGCAATCACGATGAAACCTTGGTTTAAAACAGACGCAAATATATGCACATGTTAGTTATGTTTACGGGATAGAAGCACGTTTATTAGACAATTGTTCCGGGGAAGTATTAGCCCCACCAGCGTTGATATACCTATGTTATCGAAGCCTGCTTCAGCCAAGGCTGCAGTGTCGAACTGTTCAAACTGTCTCCACGTGGCACAGGACTCCAAGCGTGAATGATGCGACGCAAACTGTGGATGACGTGGTGCATGGTTTCCTCTGCTGCATGGATCACCGTTAAACGGTTCAGTACTCGAAGAAAGGAAAATTGAAAACCCGGGAGGTGTATCCATCTAAAACAAGTTATTCAAGATTATTTTATTACGAATCGTTGAAAGGTTTTATAACGAAAATGTATAATGGTTTTATGCATGAAAGGAATGAACACGTAATCTCCTTTTTTTTTGTTTTATGTACATACCATGAGAAATTGTTTTACAGAAACAATAAGCCACTTTTGTGTTAAGCGGTTTACAAGCAGAGTCTTGTGATTAAGCTTCAAAGTATTGACGATGGATTCTTCTCAAATTCTATCTTTTGTCTGTAAAACAAAAAGATTCTCTTTTTAAACGAATTTGCCTGTTGTACAGTGTGAACAAAACAAAATTGAATATCATGGAGAAAGAAGTGGATTTTAACATGGATCCATATTTTCCTCCCTCACCAATTCGTGATGAAGCAAACGTTTATCAAATAACCTGAATATCTACTGACCGAAAAATATTTCCAGGGTTCCAAAATAAGGTCTCATTTTTCTCATGATAGCTTCTCAATTTTGAGGATGAAAGTCCCTAAAAACTAAGTTTATTTTAGATGGATTATAAGATTGTTATATTTGATGTCAGCTGGAGACCATGTTTGTTTAGAATGAACTAAGCTGCATGTTTATATGAGTATTCCTTAAATAGAATCAGAGAAAACAAAATTTGTCAAGTTGACCTTAATAGTGACCATTTGAAGATCGGATCGTCGCCATATATATTTAGAATCAAGACATGATAAGCAGAGGAAACCCTACGTCGGTGTGAATTTTGGTTAGGAATAATGATAACTAGATTCTCCAATTAAGTACCATGGCGGGCAATATTTTTAGATGATGTATCGAACTCATTTTCACAAACTAGACATTATAAAAAGATTTTGGTGATAACCCCAAATCAATCTGACCATCTATTAAGCAGTAGTAACGTAATAACTTCAAGGTGGCGACGATGGTGGCAATATTATAGCGGCAGCTGTATTTTATTTATAACCAACTTTGTCTACTTGGGATAAATGTGTGTGGAAAGTTATATTGCATTACTCCAGGTAGTTTAAGAGAAGTAGTGAAAACAAAGCTCTTCTTATCGGACAAACAATAGCTCATAATGTACATGTTTCTTATCGATGACCAGTATAGCGAAAAATAATATAGATAGCCAATTGATATGTCAGATATGGTCAGATAATGAACATAACATTTACAAAATTTCACTGTAATCCACTAAAAACGGCTAGACTATTTTATTGTGCAACAAACGGATGGACGAAGGAGGAATAGGTCCTAAGAATCCTATATCTTCACCTCACTCTGGGGAGGGATATAATTAACTTTTAGCTTACCCGGTCATTATATAAATATCGGGTGTAATGCGCATCTAAATTTAAAACATCTTTTAAAAATATCCTTTTTATAACAACGAATTTGTTGAAATGGTTGTGTAATTGACGTGTTTGACAGTGCATCGCGAACGGGCACGGCAACAGTGCAAGATACATTATCCATTACTTGGACGAGAATTGATGAAAGGCAACAAATTTGTCCGACGTTAGTAAAACATTCCACTAGCAGTACAGACTTAACTTCTTGAACAAGTGTCAAATGTTTAATCTCGTAATCTTTATTGTGTGCCGAAAATAATCTCTGAGTGTTTCTTGACTTAGATTTCATCACCTTCTTTAAACTTCAGAATTTTGAAAAGAGTCAATTCCTGCCTAAAGCATATTCCACAAATTTTATATGCTTTTGTGATTATCCTTTGCGCCAAATTATATATAAGAACAGTGATTATGATACCGATGAAAAACCTTGTTTAAATTTGCCCATGATACCAATAACTGAAAATGATATAAAGGCTTGCCATGCTCAAAAATGTTTTGTTTTTTGTTCCATCCCTAGTATTGGTCATCTAACACTGAGCAAAGTTAATGGAGATGGTATAATGTTCTTTTATTTATATTAAACTTTTGTGTGATTTTTCAAATGATTTTTGTAACAAATTTTGCTTTCTATCGCATATAACTGGCTCATTTGATCTTAAAGTTTTTTAATTAATCCTCTCCAAAGTTCTTGCAGACAAAGTGGCTTTGCTACAAAGCGCAGCAACTACTTCATTAATCCGAAGCAATATCAGCTCAGTGTTTAATTGTTATCTGAAATCAGACTATGGATATAAATATCTCGAATTAATGATAGTGTTATCAATGATTCAGTGATACATACTATGGCAGGTTTCTCGTTTTTTTTTATCCTACTGATCTGCACATAATACTCTGAAATTAGTGTTTCATTATAATAATTATAACGACGTTCTTTAAAGGCAGTTTCACATTTTGCTGCAAGGAGGTAATCCTCCTTTTGGCCCTCGATTATTTGCGTATTGTTGGCATATTTACATGCACAGTACAAAGTTGCACATACAATAAGGACATACAACTCAATTCTTTTTTAATGGAACAAATTGAGTATATAAAAGTAGAAAAAAGATTAACCAGAGGATCATTTCATATGTAAACTAAGTAAACAGAAACTGTGATATGAGTCTGTTCAACCACATATATACAGCATCTAAATAGTAAAGTAGCAAATATGAAGGTTTGAAAATTAATACCTTGAAGCTTCAATGTTTTTATCAGCATCAAAACGGTTCTGATTTCGTGCATTAAATTAGATTAAAATTAAATGCATTTATTATTGCACTTTCCACAGATGGTTGGCGCCGCAGACAGACTGAAAGGTTGATTTTGGAATTACAGTGGTTATATATATATATATATATATATATATATATATATATATATATATATATATATATATATAGATAGATAGATAGATAGATAGATAGATAGATAGATAGATAGATAGATAGATAGATAGATATTTATATTTATATATATATATAACCACTGTAATTTATCATTGATATTTGATCCAATTTTAGCCTACGGACACCATGTTTGTAAACATTAAACTGTACAAAAGTGGAATTTCATATGGTAATTGCATCTTTCGTGCATCCATTGATACACTATTTATGTTATTCCATTCAGGGGTCCTCTTTTCCGTTCAAATATGAATATTTTTGTTATATTTGAACATTGATTTTCCATTTATATAGGCCTTAACGTATATCACCATATATGAAGCTGACAAATGCCAAAGTGCCCATTAGTATTACTGGAAGTAATCTTTAAAAATGTTATGTGTGAATAAGCAAGAAACTGTAATGATCAAGTTGTTTCTAGCTAGTGGTTAATTATAAATTGTTCTACAGTTTTCACATTCCTGATGGTTGAAACGTATTTTTTTGCAGTTAAAGATGAGTATGTTGTATCTGTTACTAGTTAGTTACGATTCAGAAAACTCGCTCATACAAATAACACTGGCAATACATATTGTCGTGGTTTCATATAACCATCACAAAATAATAGCATGTACGGATGAATCCAACTTAACGGAAAATTAAATAATAGAGAGGTAAGAGGGACTGCCATCACACCATCGATGTTGTTGAAGGTTACAAGATTACATTCCATGAAGAAGAATAGGACAAAATCATTTTAATATTAAGATTCCACTGCTATTGTCTGGAGTCAAACAGCCCTGCCTTGCCCTTAGAAAGTTCCAAATCCCTGAAAACGTCATTCGGTTCACCTTGTCTTATTAGGTGTGGTTCAGAGTAGTGGGATGGGCGAAAATATGGTTCAGGACAAGACGTTTCATATTCTTCCTCTTCCTCGTCTGACTCGAGTGAGAATGATTCTGGTGAATCAGGAGCCGGCAGTCCTCGTCTGTGGGGTACTGGACGTATGACTGAGGAATGTTTTGATAATGCACATTCGAATGTGTTCTTGTTCAATTAATATTGGAATATTAAATTTTAAATATATCATTAGAATGTTATTTGTTTTATACATTTCGTTTTAACTTCATACTAGATGATTTTGAAAATATTCTACTAGATTGTATTCATACTATTCAATTGCAATTTTATGTGGTATGTCTAACCACACTTGCCGTCTGAAAAGTGAAAAACATATTTAAAATGGAATATATCAACATATACATTTGTAAGTCCCAAATGAACATCAGATACATAGGTTAACATATTTATTGACTGAATTTGAGTCTTATACAAATATATTTAGCTTGAATTCATTTTTATTTATTTTGAATTAAATATACGTTTGGTCATATATCATCACTTAACAATCCGTTTTTCTAGAATTTGAGTGTATGAAAAAGTATGCACTATCCATATGTGTGTTATAATGTACAAAATTTATCTATGCGTATTATAGTTTACGTAAGTGCGTGGAAAACGTTAAAATGAAATGCATAAACGAGTTACTATGACCGAACGAATCATATGGAGATATAAACTAGGCTCTGGAAGCGGCTCCGGTGCTGGTGTCATTATCCGAAGGTAGAAAAAGAATATTCTAGAGTAGTAATGGAGTCCCGATATATTGACTTTGTTATTATTGTAACAATAGTAATTTCAATCTTAATCATAGTCCGTATAATTAGCATTTTTATCACTATCGTCTTTATCATCACAATTATTACTGACTGACGATAATAACAATGACAATATAATAATGGTACAGTCGTTGCTGTGAATGATGACAGCGATAATATGGATACTAGAATGAGATAGTCATCAACTACGACGAAGATGATGATGATGACGAAACTTTTATCATTTGTGTATCTAGCTGTAATTGCGACTGAGAAATCTATTTACATTGCTGAGGATATAATTCATTCTAATTTGCTTTATTTCATTGCTTTAAAACAGAGACATGTGGACAACGATTCCATACAATTTTGAGTTTTCACATAACGCGATCTATCTTTATTTTAGAATACCTGTGACAGATTACCTATAGAATGAATGCGAGAACTTTTGAGCAGAATGCTTGTTGCAGGGGATGAAGATGACACTGTTTTTGTTGATGGTTATGCAGTCAGATCGACACTGGATTCATTTTGGGGCATATATATATATATATATATATATATATATATATATATATATATATATATATATATATATATATATATATATATATACATCATGAAACTTCTTATGGTGAAAACATCATGGCATCATTACTTTTCTTTCACAAGGATAAGCAGGAACACGATTTTTAATATGACCAAGGTGGCGGCTCTATATGAAATCATATCGTCACCAGTATCACTTATGACCAAACAGATATTATACGAAGTCTTCTGGTTGAAACCCCAGTGCAATATGACCATCTATTTAGGCGCATTTCCATTTAGGACCAACTATACATCACAAGACGTTTTTCTGGTGAAGCGACGTATGCAGTATGGTCATCTTCTGGGTAATTACCATTTTGTAACAACGAGACATCACAAGAAGTTTTCCAATGAGAGCCCTATGGCAATATTAATCTCCTTACAGGAGGAGAAGACATAAGATGATTGTAAAACTAATTATCCGATTAGCACAATTTTCATTAAGCACCAACTGGACTAAAATTGTTTTAGTGAAACTCTGTTTTAATGATTTCTATTTAAAGGGAGTATCAGTAGCGAGAGTATATCTTTATCGTCAAAAGTGATAATGGATGTGCAAGCACGTAATGGGCCGATTTGGATAGTCCTATTTTGTTATGGGCCGAGAACGTTAATGGACCGACTCTGCCTATGGGCCCATTAGTCCCGGACTTGTATTCAGTTGCACGCTAAGCCTTGAAAGAAATATTTTAAAAAATCACCAAATCATATTGCTGATCTCAGCGGCTCGTATCGTTGCTTACAATTTCAATATTAATAATATATGTACTGTATATCATAAAATGATACAGTACATATATTATATACACGTAAATTTGTACGCAACGATACGCGAGTAGTATATGGGGCCACCCTAGCGACAATGGGAATTAGCATTACAAAACCCCTTGGGCCACTCTAGCGACAAGGGAAATTTAACATGGAGAAAAACCCTGGGTCACTCTAGCGAATTGAACATGGAAATTGAACATGGGAATATCACCTGGGGATCAGTGGGAATTAAACATTGGTAACGTCATAGGTTTATAGGGTCAAAACCTTTTATAGGGTGAAATGTATTTGTAGGGACAAAGGGTTGATAGGGACAAACATAGACATACAGAAACAAACAAATACACATTGAAACACACAGAAAAGAGGACAGAAATATTCTAAAGAAAGACTCACAGATAGAATAGAGACTCGATAAAGAAAAGTCTGTTGTATGGGTTCAAAACATTTATTCAAGTACATATATACATGGGCTCTCTGGCCTGTGCTTTGGTCTAAGCACTATCCATTAAATACATAAACATTTGAACATAAAAGAAACATATTTACGAGTTGTTTAGTTATTGACTCTAGTAAACTAATGTTTAAAATTAACGTTCACTCCTTTCTAAAATCACTTCATATGCAACGAATTTACATTAAATGTTCGTTTATAAGAAAAAGTCAAAACAAAACAAGTAACAAACAATCAAATAAGAGAAAGTTCGTGTTTGTCTCTCTATCCGTTACACACGTTGTTTAATATCTGGTCAGCTACCACTTGTGTCCCAGCATAGATGTTTCCGATCTCGTATTCCCTGTCAGTCGTAAATCTGCTGTTACGTCCATCGTGCTAGGTACACTTATCGGTAAGCAGAGCAAGAGCAGTGATCCTCTTCTTCCCATGGAGGTGCAACATATGCCATATGAATAGTCACTTTTCCATCGGTGATGTCAAATTTTTCTCTCACCGACCGCACGTCTTCAATAGCCCTCAAAAGTTTGGAAGAAGTTATTTCTGCAGGTGTGCTAAATTCGAGACATACAGGCGAGTTCAAACTGTCGTGATACATAGATAGGCTCAAACGACCTTCATCTTTGACTTGGCAATGACATTTGAATTCCTCTAACAGTGAGTCAAGTAGATCCGTAATGAAACCTGATACTTCCTCGGCTGGAACGTCAGACGCGAAGTCTTTAAATTTCATCGTGTAGGTGTAAGTTGTCGTTCTAAATTTTCTCGAGGTCGCTGTCTGGGTCATTTGGATGCTAAAATACTCCTTTAGGTCTATTGAATCCTTTCCCTTCTTGAACGCACTTTGCTGTGACGGTATGGTGGTGAAAGAGGTCAATGATGTTTGTTCCTTCTCTTTTTTCTTCTGCGTAGAGTTATTCATCTTTCTCGTCGCTTGTCCTCGCAATGAAGTGTCGTTCTTGGAAGTCGTCCCTTTTTATACTGGGTGATATCAGCATGTCCATAAGGTAAAGTTTTGTGGTCTGGAAGTTTCACTGGTTGCACGTAGTTTGTCATGGCATTAGTACATAACAACTAAGATGTGGTATTGCATTGGTGATGTGATCGTGAGGCATAGAATCACACCCGAGTTTCTCGTTGGACTTGAGTCTTACGCTCTATACTTGCTGTTTGAAAGGATTCATTTTTGTCGATTGGTCTTGGTAGTGACAATGAACTATTGGTCTTGGACGTTGTCCCTTTTTATATGCTGACCAATATCGATGTGACCGTACGGCAACGTAAAGTGATTGGGAAGTCTCACTCGCTTCTGGTACACGATTTGATAGATTTTTTCCAGGGGTCGACTGACGATGTGGTGAGTGGGTAAACGTACAATCTTGTTCGGTTGGTGAGTGGTCACTTTAAAGTTTCCATCCTCTCCCGATTGCAAGGCTTCTTTCAATACTCCAAAGTTGACCACTCGACTGGTACGATAATTCAGAGTCAGTCCTTTCACTTTGCACTCCGTGTGCACTTCTCCTTGTTTGTCCCGGCATTGGTAGCCGTAATTTTTAGGACCTCCACTCGCGAAACTTAGAATCTTGTCGTCGGGATGTTCGTCTGTCCAGGCTCCTAAACGGTTTTCTTCGATGTTAGGGTGTTGCTGACCCGGTCGATCGATGTAGATGCAACTGTCCGTGTCAAAGTACAGGACGCGTTCCCCTAACAGTTCTAAAGCTTCGTACAATTTTAAGCGAGCATGAGCTGTCACGTAAGCCGCAATGATGACATTTCCAAAAGGGTCGTCTTGTACAAAGTCCAGATCTTCTTCGTAATTGACCAAGATCAAATTCTCTCGAACGACGTCCACGTGTTTCATGTATTTGGTTTTGTCGTGAATCATCTGGAAGTAGCGGGAAGGTTCTGTCAAATATTCCGTCTTGGGTAAACAGGGTCGTTGTGCCATTTTACCCCACAAGCAATTTAACATCACTTTGGCAAACGATCGCCTGCCTTCGTTTTTCTCGATGTGGTCTAAAGAGATGCCTTCTTGTTCATAGTATTTCTCTTTGAATTGTATTTGGTCTTCGGGAGTGTGACACCAGGAAGGATAGCCGCTGGCTTCTTGTTTCAGTTTCAAAAAGGCATCCACGTAGTCAGCGAAAATGCCTTTCTGACTGGGATCACCCTTGTGGTATTGTTGTGTCTTGGGAAAGTGGCAAATTTCGTACACTTCTAACAGTTGGTATCCCATGTCCAGAGCTTTGAACAATTCTACGCTGACCCAGGTTCCCGTCAAGGCACGTTCTTCCTGGGTGTGCTGACAAGGTTGGTCTTGGTTGCACGTTTCGGCACAAGTACGGCACAATGGAAACATCAGTTTGCCTTGACAATGGTGAGGTAAGACGGGATGGTATAGGTTCGTGGGAGGCAAAACTTTACACTTGATCAAGCCTTCGTATTGTCGAATGTTTTTCAGGTCGATGTGTTCCGTTAACAATTGCGGGTGCCCTACAGGAAAGCGACAATATTTGCACACGTAGGGATACAGCGAACACACGTCCAAGTATTTGATTTCTTCTCCTTTCTCTTCGTCGGCTTGGTACAGCAAACAGGTGGCATTGGTCCTTCCTCCGTACAAACTATCCCTCGGGTTCAGCGGGTCCATGAACTGGTAACTTTCCACGAGGCGTTTAAACTCGGGATCGGTTTTCAAGCGGTGATCGTATTCGTGTTCCCACATTTCCACCACTTGGTATCCTTCCTGTTCCAACTTTAGGCGTCGCTGACAAGTGCCCTGGTACAAGTCTTCCATGGTTCGTTGTAAAAACAGATTTTTAGTGCTACGATCAGGGTAACAGACGGGACATCCGTGAAATAAGCAACCGTTAAACTCGTACACGATCTTGGGGTTTTCTAAGTCCCAGCCATCTACCGAATATGTTCCGATGGTCTTTTCACCCCCTCCGTTGCGGGCATGCTGAATCCATTTGTTTTCCTTGTCGCACAAGTAATGTAACCAACGTAGGGCTTTGACCGAGTATTGACGTTTGACAAAGTTGGTCGTTTGAGGGCTGATGACAGCCACGGTGTTTTCAGGCATGAATCGTTGTCGATACACTAAGGAACACGCTTTGGCAATGGTGCAAGCTTCTTTCAAAGGATCGACCCCTCCGTGTTCCATGAACAGTTCTCGAAATTTTCCACAGCAACGCCGTAAAATGTCCACGTCGGAACGACAATACTTTAGCATTTCTTCCTGAAAGTCGAAAGGGTCCGAGGCGTGAGCCTGGTACCAAGCGTAGAAAGCTTCTCGTTGTTCGGTACGCATGTTGTCGGGGTCATAATAGTGAGCCTCAGGTAAATGGGGTAGAACGGCGTGTTGATTGGCTTCCGTATTGAAAAAGTGTGGAAAGTACCCTTTAGCCATTTCTGTCATTCCAAACGTTTTAGGCATTCGACTCAAAGGCATGGCCAAATAGCTCATCGAATCTTTAAACTGTACTTGTCCCACTTGCATGAAAATGATTTTGGCTCCGTTCAAAGTCACTTTAGGACGTTCGGTGCCATGTTCCGTATAGTATCTGAGAAGAAACTGTCCATCGTATCCGGAGAAATTGTGAGCCATCACCGTGGCATGACGATGACAATCTCCGTAACGTTCGATGTCCTCTTGGCTCCACGTCTTGTCGATGGGGTCTAAGACCCATCGAGCGAAATCGGCTAGCGTGTTCGGTCCCCGAAAGATTTTTTCACGTCCTCCAGGAATCTTGCTGCAGTGAGGGCAATGACTGAAGATAGGTTCTTGAATGCACTTCTCGCACGCTCGATGAGCCACGCAGAAATTAGGAATGTGAATGCCAGTCTCTTGCATGCATTCGAAATCGAAAAAGATGAAATTGCTTTTCTTCTTGTGACCATCCTCTTTCTCTGGTTGGGGTTGGTATTTTTGCACGTAGCATTGGTGTTTCAAGTCCACGATGTGATGACAAATGTGACATTTCTTTTTTCCTGAACATACGTGTGCCTTGGTACTATTGGTACGTATGCCTTGTCCACACGTAGGGCACAATCTCAGGAGTTGACAAGCACATTTCTGCTGTGAACCTTGCGTCTTCAGATGTTGTTGGTAACAGGCAGGGCTGAAAAACGTGCGCAGACAAGCAGGACAATGCAATGGTTTTTGCCCTTCGCTCAGACAGGGTGGAGAGGCCAAACATCCTCGGCATTTCGATCCACAATGTTTGTGTTGCTCTCGATTATTATAACCACGGTCACATTTCTCACAGTAATATCTGTATCCCAGGAATCCGGGGATGGCGGTAATGGTATCGAAATGTTCATCGTGATAATAGACATGAATGTATTTTCCGTCCTTAAAGTCTTGGCCTCGAAACAACAGAGGTCCGCGCACTTCTTGAGGGTGCACTTTCAAGGTGTATCGTGGAGCTAGGGCATCTTGCAAGTTTTGCATCTCAGGAATGCCACAGGGTGTGTCTTTGGACAGTCCGGCTTGTTGTAACAGGAGTTCTGCTTCATTTCGTTGTTTGGCTCGATCGGATCGTTGAATAGTTTTCCATGTTCTTTTCCATTCTACCGTGTCGTTCTTGTTGGCATAGGTTCGTCCCACCACGATGGCACGGGCTAAACACATCTGGTCTTGAGGGTTGTTAATTCGGACGAGACTTGTTTTGGTGTTGCGAAGGTCGTCCACCAATAAGACCTTTTTGCGTCCAGTCCCTTGAGGAGGAGAGACGTGGGCCATTTTCAGTGTGGCTTTACCATCGGTGATGTCAAACTGATCATTAGATTGTTGTACGTGTTGAATCTTGTCCATGACTTTGGAAGGGGTTAGTTCTGCGGGTCTGCTAAACTCGATCCAAACAGGGGATTTCAAACCGTCGTGATCTATGGATAGTGTCAAGCGATCGTCTTCTTTGGTTTAACATTGTCGCTTGAGTGCGGTGAGCAAAGAATCCCACATCTCGGTGATAAACCCTCCTGCTTTCTCTAAGGGTACGTCGGACTTGAGGAGGATAGGACGAACATTGTTACATTTTTTCCTGAACCCATGTTTTGACTTTAGAATTCAGAGTTAACCATAGGCAGGGTTATACAGTGCAATGTCGCTTGCTTCATTCTTGAAAAAGCCGTGTGATTGTCTTTTTTTCAGAAAAACTGTAAATCTAATGTTAGAAGAAAAAAAATTCCGTGACATGTTTCAGTTCCAAAATAGGATAAAGTTAAGATACCAGAATTGTGCAAACTCAAGCTTTTATTTTATCCAAAGATTTACTGATGGAAGAAAAAAAAATCGTTCTACAATTTTTTAGAGTGTAAACTTTTGAAAAAAATAAGATGACAAACGGAACAGTTTGCGTAATTATGGTGACCACTGATCACAATTTTGGAGAGGTATCTTCAAACGGGAACATATTTCATTAGGGTATAAATCAAAACCACAGAGAGAGAGAGAGAAAGCATGTATTCCTACTTTAAAAATATCACGACACGTACGTTTGTTTTTTTACGGTATATTTGCCTTATGAAAGTTTCAAAGAAACACTCATTCCACTTACATAAGATAAGATAAGAATTCTTTATTTCAGACTACATAGTCTATACATCTAAATTAAAATACAGACATAAAGTAAAATCACTGAAAACATAAAAGAACATATAGAACATAACAATCACATCCATAGAAAAAATACACCCTTTAAAAAACATGACAAGAGTGAACTGAAGACGCATGTGATTAAAGAGTGACCACAGAAAAGTACATCCAAACAAGTCGTGATATATTTCGTAACATGACTAACATAATTTCCATGAGTCGCCCATGGCGTGATCATTTGTGTGTTAGTTTTATTGTTTGCGAAGTGACTAATGGTCAGGTACAGAAAAACGCGTCTGATTATCTCGCGGTGCGAATAACAAGTGAAACCAATTTGAAGCTAAGGCGGTGGAAAATATCGACTGACCAATGAAGTCACTTACAATGTGCAACACATTGTTTGGTTGTAAATTCAGGGCAAGTAGAGTAGCGACCAGCCGCAGAATAAAAAAAAAAAAAAACACGTCCGATCTTGTCACTGTGCGAAACGGTACTGAAGTTAGTTCGAAGCGAAAGCGGTAAGAAAATAAGTATAGCCAATGAAATCGTTTATGATGAGTGATGCATTGTTTTTTTTTCTTAGGTAGTGTGGCAAAATAATGCCAGCGCAAGAGCGTTGTTACCATTGCAGTGCAGACAGATTGGAGAGTGTAAACGTACAAACCCTTTGTTGCGTATTGTACCATTTCTTCTTGCCAGATCAAATACTAAACGGCCACAGTACTGGTTCGCGTTTTGAAACTGACAAACATTTTTAATCTTACTCAAACATTTTGACAAGCACACTCATATGAATAGAGACAGAAGTGTAAAATATCGGTTGGCCCAATGAAGTCACTTACAATGCGTAACACAATGTTTGGTTGTAAATTCAGAGCAAGTAGTGTAGCGACCAGCCGCAGAATAAAAAAAAAGCAAAAAAACACGTCCGATCTTGTCACTGTGCGAAAAGGTACTGAAGTCAATTCGAAGCGAAAGCGGTAAGAAAATATGTATAGCCAATGAAATCGTTTATGATGAGTGATGAATTGTTTTTTCTTAGGTAGTGTGGCAAAATAATGTCAACGCAAGAGCGTTGTTACCATTGCAGTGCAGACAGATTGGAGTGTAAATGTACAATCCCTTTGTTGCGTATTGTACCATTTCTTCTTGCCACATGAAAATATTAAACGGCCACAGTACTGGTTCGAGTTTTGAAACTGACAAACATTTTTAATCTTACTCAAACATTTTGTCAAGCACACTCACATCAACAGAGACAGATGTGTTACAGTACCAGGTGTCAGTTTTTTGTTATTTTTTTCCCTTCAAGCTAGTGATTTTGGGGTTTGTATGAAGTAAAGAAACTAAAAGTACAGTGAACCTCAAGGATGGTAACCCAAGCTGTCTATCCATTGATGTATGTATTTACATCAGAAGAAATATGATCCTAAAACAAAAAGATATAAGGCAAGCATGATTAGAACGAACACAAAGACAGCAAATTGTAGTAACAAAGGTATGTTTTCCTTCACGTCCGCGTAACTTAAAGTTTCAATCCCCTTGCAAGACAAACTTGATACCTTTTGTAGAGCTTGAAATAAAAACTGAACAAACTGAAACACTTTGCTATAGATACATGCATTTTCTTTTTTGCAGCAGCAGACTAAACAACATAAATAAATTAAATCTTCTAGCAAAAAAGAAATACATCATAAAAATAGAATTAAAGATTAACGATGACTAACCAACAAAACCGAATTTAACAAAGGCAATGACATGTGTAGAAATGCCTCTCAGTTTGAGAAACTATTTGGATGTCATATGCCATGTACCAACAACTTGAAAAAAAAAATGTATAAACAGAGAGAAACCTTAATTCAAAATTTAATTTTGTTCCAAATTGTTTGTGTTGTTTAGGGAATATACCTAAGCACTAATAAAGGGTGGAACAGGGAAGATACACATAAAAGCTTTGATATTTCTGAAAAAAAAATGAGGTGATATTCCTACAGTTCTTAACCAGCTATATATGCTGGGACGGGTCTGTTGGATATCCACAAATAAAGAAGTACAGATTCTGGTCACGTTGCAAGTGTGTGGGTGTTTTGGAAAATGGTAAAACTTGGATACACTATTTTCTCGTGACACTTATAAAGTGAAGAGTCTGTACAACTGTCAGAAGCCAAAGTCATATAACTTTTGTACGGTTTGTAAAGGTTTCCACTTTAGAAAATGTGAAGTATCACAAGTTATTATCACAAACAGAAATGGAACATAGGGGCTTGACAGTTGTTGTTTAGACACCTCCGCTCAACTTCACAACTTACTTGCTCTGTCTCATATTTTGATCTTAAGGAAAGATCATCTTTGTGCAGCAACAGTGGTAACAGCAGCAGGAGACGCCGTCACTGCTGTCGAAAAAGGGTAGTTCTTTTAAAAATGCGTTTAGTATATTTTTTAAAAATATCAGATGAAGAAACGTGTGTTAAAACAGGGTTGGTAGAATGTATTCAGCGACAAAGTAGAAGTGACTGAGAGAAGGAGACAACGTTGTCAAGTGGCGTAGTTTTCTGGAGTACGTACGTGTCCCAGCGACACAGTGCCGGCGTCTCTAGCTCTCTTGAAGACACCAACTGTCTGGGTTTTTTTCTTGCAACTTTTTTCTTTCGTGGTAGGGTTTGATCGAAGGGTCATCAAGATGCATGAGGTGTTTAAGACGCACCGCTGTCGTTGGGCTCCTATATGCTTGGCTTTCACTTGCCCTTGTGAAATATACCAAGTCATTGTGACAACAAGAGGTAGAGAGGGTATATATGGAGAGAATGAACTTGGTTAAATCATTTCTGAATCAGCAATCGAGATGAAACGATCGCACGATTTCAGTGAGAGAGAAGAAGAACGTAAGAGGCAGCGAAGTGACGTATCGCCTCACACACGAAAAGAAGTGTTCGCTCAAAACGAAGACATGAGCAAACCTGAACCAACACCTTCCACGTCTGCGACCAGACATAGAGAGCCCACTCCAAACCAAAGTCCACCAGTTAACCCTGAAAAGTACTATCACATTCGAGAGACGGAAAAGCGACCCTCTAGAAAATTTAGAACCACGACTTACACCTACACGGTGAAGTTTAAAGATTTCAAGTCCGACGTACCATTGGAGAAAGCAGAAGGGTTTATCACCGAGATGTGGGATTCTTTGCTCACCACACTAAAGCAACAATGTCAACCCAAAGAAGACGATTTCTTGACACTATCCATAGATCACGACAGCTTGAAATCCCCTGTTTGGATCGAGTTTAGCAGACCCGCAGAACTAACCCCTTCCAAAGTCATGGACAAGATTCAACACGTACAACAATCTAATGATCAGTTTGACATCACCGATGGTAAAGCCACACTGAAAATGGCCCACGTCTCTCCTCCTCAAGGGACTGGACGCAAAAAGGTCTTATTGGTGGACGACCTTCGCAACACCAAAACAAGTCTCGTCCGAATTAACAACCCTCAAGACCAGATGTGTTTAGCCCGTGCCATCGTGGTGGGACGAACCTATGCCAACAAGAACGACACGGTAGAATGGAAAAGAACATGGAAAACTATTCAACGATCCGATCGAGCCAAACAACGAAATGAAGCAGAACTCCTGTTACAACAAGCCGGACTGTCCAAAGACACACCCTGTGGCATTCCTGAGATGCAAAACTTGCAAGATGCCCTAGCTCCACGATACACCTTGAAAGTGCACCCTCAAGAAGTGCGCGGACCTCTGTTGTTTCGAGGCCAAGACTTTAAGGACGGAAAATACATTCATGTCTATTATCACGATGAACATTTCGATACCATTACCGCCATCCCCGGATTCCTGGGATACAGATATTACTGTGAGAAATGTGACCGTGGTTATAATAATCGAGAGCAACACAAACATTGTGGATCGAAATGCCGAGGATGTTTGGCCTCTCCACCCTGTCTGAGCGAAGGGCAAAAACCATTGCATTGTCCTGCTTGTCTGCGCACGTTTTTCAGCCCTGCCTGTTACCAACAACATCTGAAGACGCAAGGTTCACAGCAGAAATGTGCTTGTCAACTCCTGAGATTGTGCCCTACGTGTGGACAAGGCATACGTACCAATAGTACCAAGGCACACGTATGTTCAGGAAAAAAGAAATGTCACATTTGTCATCACATCGTGGACTTGAAACACCAATGCTACGTGCAAAAATACCAACCCCAACCAGAGAAAGAGGATGGTCACAAGAAGAAAAGCAATTTCATCTTTTTCGATTTCGAATGCATGCAAGAGACTGGCATTCACATTCCTAATTTCTGCGTGGCTCATCGAGCGTGCGAGAAGTGCATTCAAGAACCTATCTTCAGTCATTGCCCTCACTGCAGCAAGATTCCTGGAGGACGTGAAAAAATCTTTCGGGGACCGAACACGCTAGCCGATTTCGCTCGATGGGTCTTAGACCCCATCGACAAGACGTGGAGCCAAGAGGACATCGAACGTTACGGAGATTGTCATCGTCATGCCACGGTGATGGCTCACAATTTCTCCGGATACGATGGACAGTTTCTTCTCAGATACTATACGGAACATGGCACCGAACGTCCTAAAGTGACTTTGAACGGAGCCAAAATCATTTTCATGCAAGTGGGACAAGTACAGTTTAAAGATTCGATGAGCTATTTGGCCATGCCTTTGAGTCGAATGCCTAAAACGTTTGGAATGACAGAAATGGCTAAAGGGTACTTTCCACACTTTTTCAATACGGAAGCCAATCAACACGCCGTTCTACCCCATTTACCTGAGGCTCACTATTATGACCCCGACAACATGCGTACCGAACAACGAGAAGCTTTCTACGCTTGGTACCAGGCTCACGCCTCGGACCCTTTCGACTTTCAGGAAGAAATGCTAAAGTATTGTCGTTCCGACGTGGACATTTTACGGCGTTGCTGTGGAAAATTTCGAGAACTGTTCATGGAACACGGAGGGGTCGATCCTTTGAAAGAAGCTTGCACCATTGCCAAAGCGTGTTCCTTAGTGTATCGACAACGATTCATGCCTGAAAACACCGTGGCTGTCATCAGCCCTCAAACGACCAACTTTGTCAAACGTCAATACTCGGTCAAAGCCCTACGTTGGTTACATTACTTGTGCGACAAGGAAAACAAATGGATTCAGCATGCCCGCAACGGAGGGGGTGAAAAGACCATCGGAACATATTCGGTAGATGGCTGGGACTTAGAAAACCCCAAGATCGTGTACGAGTTTAACGGTTGCTTATTTCACGTATGTCCCGTCTGTTACCCTGATCGTAGCACTAAAAATCTGTTTTTACAACGAACCATGGAAGACTTGTACCAGGGCACTTGTCAGCGACGCCTAAAGTTGGAACAGGAAGGATACCAAGTGGTGGAAATGTGGGAACACGAATACGATCACCGCTTGAAAACCGATCCCGAGTTTAAACGCCTCGTGGAAAGTTACCAGTTCATGGACCCGCTGAACCCGAGGGATAGTTTGTACGGAGGAAGGACCAATGCCACCTGTTTGCTGTACCAAGCCGACGAAGAGAAAGGAGAAGAAATCAAATACTTGGACGTGTGTTCGCTGTATCCCTACGTGTGCAAATATTGTCGCTTTCCTGTAGGGCACCCGCAATTGTTAACGGAACACATCGACCTGAAAAACATTCGACAATACGAAGGCTTGATCAAGTGTAAAGTTTTGCCTCCCACGAACCTATACCATCCCGTCTTACCTCACCATTGTCAAGGCAAACTGATGTTTCCATTGTGCCGTACTTGTGCCGAAACGTGCAACCAAGACCAACCTTGTCAGCACACCCAGGAAGAACGTGCCTTGACGGGAACCTGGGTCAGCGTAGAATTGTTCAAAGCTCTGGACATGGGATACCAACTGTTAGAAGTGTACGAAATTTGCCACTTTCCCAAGACACAACAATACCACAAGGGTGATCCCAGTCAGAAAGGCATTTTCGCTGACTACGTGGATGCCTTTTTGAAACTGAAACAAGAAGCCAGCGGCTATCCTTCCTGGTGTCACACTCCCGAAGACCAAATACAATTCAAAGAGAAATACTATGAACAAGAAGGCATCTCTTTAGACCACATCGAGAAAAACGAAGGCAGGCGATCGTTTGCCAAAGTGATGTTAAATTGCTTGTGGGGTAAAATGGCACAACGACCCTGTTTACCCAAGACGGAATATTTGACAGAACCTTCCCGCTACTTCCAGATGATTCACGACAAAACCAAATACATGAAACACGTGGACGTCGTTCGAGAGAATTTGATCTTGGTCAATTACGAAGAAGATCTGGACTTTGTACAAGACGACCCTTTTGGAAATGTCATCATTGCGGCTTACGTGACAGCTCATGCTCGCTTAAAATTGTACGAAGCTTTAGAACTGTTAGGGGAACGCGTCCTGTACTTTGACACGGACAGTTGCATCTACATCGATCGACCGGGTCAGCAACACCCTAACATCGAAGAAAACCGTTTAGGAGCCTGGACAGACGAACATCCCGACGACAAGATTCTAAGTTTCGCGAGTGGAGGTCCTAAAAATTACGGCTACCAATGCCGGGACAAACAAGGAGAAGTGCACACGGAGTGCAAAGTGAAAGGACTGACTCTGAATTATCGTACCAGTCGAGTGGTCAACTTTGGGGTATTGAAAGAAGCCTTGCAATCGGGAGAGGATGGAAACTTTAAAGTGACCACTCACCAACCGAACAAGATTGTACGTTTACCCACTCACCACATCGTCAGTCGACCCCTGGAAAAAATCTATCAAATCGTGTACCAGAAGCGAGTGAGACTTCCCAATCACTTTACGTTGCCGTACGGTCACATCGATATTGGTCAGCATATAAAAAGGGACAACGTCCAAGACCAATAGTTCATTGTCACTACCAAGACCAATCGACAAAAATGAATCCTTTCAAACAGCAAGTATAGAGCGTAAGACTCAAGTCCAACGAGAAACTCGGGTGTGATTCTATGCCTCACGATCACATCACCAATGCAATACCACATCTTAGTTGTTATGTACTAATGCCATGACAAACTACGTGCAACCAGTGAAACTTCCAGACCACAAAACTTTACCTTATGGACATGCTGATATCACCCAGTATAAAAAGGGACGACTTCCAAGAACGACACTTCATTGCGAGGACAAGCGACGAGAAAGATGAATAACTCTACGCAGAAGAAAAAAGAGAAGGAACAAACATCATTGACCTCTTTCACCACCATACCGTCACAGCAAAGTGCGTTCAAGAAGGGAAAGGATTCAATAGACCTAAAGGAGTATTTTAGCATCCAAATGACCCAGACAGCGACCTCGAGAAAATTTAGAACGACAACTTACACCTACACGATGAAATTTAAAGACTTCGCGTCTGACGTTCCAGCCGAGGAAGTATCAGGTTTCATTACGGATCTACTTGACTCACTGTTAGAGGAATTCAAATGTCATTGCCAAGTCAAAGATGAAGGTCGTTTGAGCCTATCTATGTATCACGACAGTTTGAACTCGCCTGTATGTCTCGAATTTAGCACACCTGCAGAAATAACTTCTTCCAAACTTTTGAGGGCTATTGAAGACGTGCGGTCGGTGAGAGAAAAATTTGACATCACCGATGGAAAAGTGACTATTCATATGGCATATGTTGCACCTCCATGGGAAGAAGAGGATCACTGCTCTTGCTCTGCTTACCGATAAGTGTACCTAGCACGATGGACGTAACAGCAGATTTACGACTGACAGGGAATACGAGATCGGAAACATCTATGCTGGGACACAAGTGGTAGCTGACCAGATATTAAACAACGTGTGTAACGGATAGAGAGACAAACACGAACTTTCTCTTATTTGATTGTTTGTTACTTGTTTTGTTTTGACTTTTTCTTATAAACGAACATTTAATGTAAATTCGTTGCATATGAAGTGATTTTAGAAAGGAGTGAACGTTAATTTTAAACATTAGTTTACTAGAGTCAATAACTAAACAACTCGTAAATATGTTTCTTTTATGTTCAAATGTTTATGTATTTAATGGATAGTGCTTAGACCAAAGCACAGGCCAGAGAGCCCATGTATATATGTACTTGAATAAATGTTTTGAACCCATACAACAGACTTTTCTTTATCGAGTCTCTATTCTATCTGTGAGTCTTTCTTTAGAATATTTCTGTCCTCTTTTCTGTGTGTTTCAATGTGTATTTGTTTGTTTCTGTATGTCTATGTTTGTCCCTATCAACCCTTTGTCCCTACAAATACATTTCACCCTATAAAAGGTTTTGACCCTATAAACCTATGACGTTACCAATGTTTAATTCCCACTGATCCCCAGGTGATATTCCCATGTTCAATTTCCATGTTCAATTCGCTAGAGTGACCCAGGGTTTTTCTCCATGTTAAATTTCCCTTGTCGCTAGAGTGGCCCAAGGGGTTTTGTAATGCTAATTCCCATTGTCGCTAGGGTGGCCCCATATACTACTTACGCGTACGTGTTGTTTACGAGGAGTTGAATTTTACATTGTCTACAACAGCTGTGTAACACTAACATGCTAAGCCTTCAAATTAATATTTTCAAAAATCACCGAAACAATTTCTTAACCACAGGATTAAGTATTAATATTAAGTATTAATATTATATTACTGTATATAATAATATTATAAAGTAGATGTATTATTTATAAGTATATTATAAGCAACGATGCACGCCTGATTTGTTAACCGGAGTTGAACTGTACATGGTCTACGATAGTTGTCTAAGCGCAGTGTTATAGATATAATTTTTGACATAATCCATTTTGAGCCAAATTCTTAGGTGGCAGTGTCCAGTTTCGTAAATTGGCCCCATGGCAAATTTCTTAACTGAAGGCTATGGTGAGATATTTTCAGCTATTATCGTTTACTATTTATAGATATGGATATATTTGTGAACTAGGTGTTTGGGCTTGTGTTGTTCTTGAAACTGATGTCAGGCATGTACACCTTCCATAGTTGCTCTGCAGTATGTTGATAGTGAAATACCAATAGTTGGCTAGGAAGAAGAGCTAGCCTCCCATAGCAGCATACACGTGGGTTCAAAGCAAGTAGAGTATCTCAAAAACGGCTTGGATGACAACTATTCTGAATTGCATCAAGCTATTTAATAGACAATGTTTTTCAAAATTTTCATCCAAGGAAAGGGCTTTCGTTTGCACATATAGTTTCTCCTCTGAACGTTTTATGTTTTCACTGAATGTTAAAAGTACATCAATATCACTTATTTCTTTTTTTTGCAGGTCTCATTTTGCATGGTAAGATATTAGGATAAATTGGTTAGTCATGCTGAAAGAAACAATAGCTTCAATCTCATCCAGATACTCATTCTGATCTAAGTGCACAAGAGTGACTTTGACGGACAGATTTAGCTTCTGCAGGAGTTGTTTTATGGTACATGCTTATCAAAAGCCAAGCCAGTGAAATGCTTATTACCTTGAACTGGATTTTCCACAATAAATATTTGTTCTATACCTTATTTTATTATTTACTATGATTTTGCAAACTCCAGAAAACATTAAAGTCAGCTGTAAGTAAATTGGTGTCTGAGAAGAAATTTCTCTGTTAAATTGTATTGAGTAATTTGTATATGTATGGTCAACTTCATTGGCTATATATCAATGATATTATTTGATATGTCACTTTGTAAGTTTTAGGGTCCCACACATCAGTATATCAATATTCCAGCATTGTCTAATGTTAATTGATTAGACTTTGACTTCTCCAGACTAGCTAGACTTGTGTTGCGATTACTCCCCACAACACAACACACACTGACACAACACTGATGCAGCTATTAGCAACTCCAGAATGAAAATGAAAAGTTAGGAACCACTTGTTTTATATCAGTCTAAGAGTACTCCTAAGCACATGATTTACTTAAATGTCTGATTTCTTTAGGTTTGCTAGAAGAGTTTATAGAAATTTTCCTTTCTGTCACTGACACCTAACATAGCATTTCTGTCATCCCCTCCTAAAATGTATAACTTCCAGATCTCTTCTTGACATTCATGAAGCATTGTAAAGGAATTTTGATTTTGTACTGAGGCTACGGTGGTAAGCAAAGACTAAAAGCATTGTAGGTCGCAAACAATTTGAAATCTTTCAATAAATGCAGTCAGTCATAATTCACAATGTAAATAATGCACTTTTTGCCGCAAAGAGGTAACTTTTTTAAAAGCATAATACCATTTTTAGTTTTGTGCACAAAAGGTTCTCCTTTATACCACTGTACTAGATATTGTCTAAATATGTTATTTGTATACAACTTTTGATATAAACCATTTTCAGCCAAATTCTTAAGGTGGCAGGGTCAAGTTTCGTAAATCGGCCCCTGGCAAATTTCTTAACTTAAGGCTATCGTAAGACATTTTCAGCTATTATCGTTTACTATTTATAGATATGGATATATTTGTGAACTAGGTGTTTGGGCTTGTGTTGTTCTTGAAACTGATGTCAGGCATGTACACCTTCCATAGTTGCTCTGCAGTATGTTGATAGTGAAATACCAATAGTTGGCTAGGAAGAAGAGCTAGCCTCCCATAGCAGCATACACGTGGGTTCAAAGCAAGTAGAGTATCTCAAAAACGGCTTGGATGACAACTATTCTGAATTGCATCAAGCTATTTAATAGACAATGTTTTTCAAAATTTTCATCCATGGAAAGGGCTTTCGTTTACACATATAGTTTCTCCTCTGAACGTTTTATGTTTTCACTGAATGTTAAAAGTACATCAATATCACTTATTTCTTTTTTTTGCAGGTCTCATTTTGCATGGTAAGATATTAGGATAAATTGGTTAGTCATGCTGAAAGAAACAATAGCTTCAATCTCATCCAGATACTCATTCTGATCTAAGTGCACAAGAGTGACTTTGACGGACAGATTTAGCTTCTGCAGGAGTTGTTTTATGGTACATGCTTATCAAAAGCCAAGCCAGTGAAATGCTTATTACCTTGAACTGGATTTTCCACAATAAATATTTGTTCTATACCTTATTTTATTATTTACTATGATTTTGCAAACTCCAGAAAACATTAAAGTCAGCTGTAAGTAAATTGGTGTCTGAGAAGAAATTTCTCTGTTAAATTGTATTGAGTAATTTGTATATGTATGGTCAACTTCATTGGCTATATATCAATGATATTATTTGATATGTCACTTTGTAAGTTTTAGGGTCCCACACATCAGTATATCAATATTCCAGCATTGTCTAATGTTAATTGATTAGACTTTGACTTCTCCAGACTAGCTAGACTTGTGTTGCGATTACTCCCCACAACACAACACACACTGACACAACACTGATGCAGCTATTAGCAACTCCAGAATGAAAATGAAAAGTTAGGAACCACTTGTTTTATATCAGTCTAAGAGTACTCCTAAGCACATGATTTACTTAAATGTCTGATTTCTTTAGGTTTGCTAGAAGAGTTTATAGAAATTTTCCTTTCTGTCACTGACACCTAACATAGCATTTCTGTCATCCCCTCCTAAAATGTATAACTTCCAGATCTCTTCTTGACATTCATGAAGCATTGTAAAGGAATTTTGATTTTGTACTGAGGCTACGGTGGTAAGCAAAGACTAAAAGCATTGTAGGTCGCAAACAATTTGAAATCTTTCAATAAATGCAGTCAGTCATAATTCACAATGTAAATAATGCACTTTTTGCCGCAAAGAGGTAACTTTTTTAAAAGCATAATACCATTTTTAGTTTTGTGCACAAAAGGTTTTCCTTTATACCACTGTACTAGATATTGTCTAAATATGTTATTTGTATACAACTTTTGATATAAACCATTTTCAGCCAAATTCTTAAGGTGGCAGGGTCAAGTTTCGTAAATCGGCCCCTGGCAAATTTCTTAACTTAAGGCTATCGTAAGACATTTTCAGCTATTATCGTTTACTATTTATAGATATGGATATATTTGTGAACTAGGTGTTTGGGCTTGTGTTGTTCTTGAAACTGATGTCAGGCATGTACACCTTCCATAGTTGCTCTGCAGTATGTTGATAGTGAAATACCAATAGTTGGCTAGGAAGAAGAGCTAGCCTCTCATAGCAGTAGACACGTTGGTTCAAAGCAAGTAGAGTATCTCAAAAACGGCTTGGATGACAACTATTCTGAATTGCAAGAAACTATTTAATAGCCAATGTTTTTCAAAATTTTCATTAAGGGAAAAAGCTTACTTTTGCACTGTGAGCACCACATCCTGTCAAAAATAGCACTTTTATATGAAAAATGCATGTATAAAATAGGGGTTGGGATACATAAAGTTCCTCTTCTATGAACTGCCATTGACTTCTCTGGTCAAGTGAATACTATTCTTATACTTTGTTTTAATATAGGTATCTAAAAATATGGACCTTTTTGACCTCACTTGTGTATTTGATTTTTTATGATTTTTTATATTAGGTTGTTGATCGCGGCATTACATTTGTACATAAAAACTGGCCCCTGTCTCCTTAAATGGGCACTGACCTCTCGTAAAAATGCAATATCAGATTATTTCAATCTAATTTACCATTTTTTCACAGAAAATCTAAACAAATTCACTTACCTACCCTAAATTTTACCAGTAATGTATGTCTCTTGCAAAATGCACAAACGTGACACTGAATTCACCTGTATCAATGTCGGATAAACATTATTATCATGTGCTCTTCGCATATTCAGATTTAGGGTCTTTACGATTGGTTTGTGCTAGCTACATCACTGATTGGTTACTAGCGGTTAACGCCTCCAACCCTTGGAGTATTTTGACGGTCGGATTAGTGAGAGAGAATTATTAATTACTCTGTCATAACAGTAGTGAATTATTATTTGTGTCAAATAACAGGATTTCAACTGAATTAAGTTCGACCCGATACAAATGTCCCGCTGCAAAGTAAATATTTTCATAAAAAGGTTTTTGTTTTAGTTGGGGAGGGGTCACCAAAAGAACTTGACATATTAAAATTAAAGGGATCAAGACTCTTGTAATATGGCGTAAAAGGCAAATGTAAAGTTAACCGTGCTTCTCTATACTGGAAACTGTAAATGTCATTTGGGGCTTTTCATTCTCTCTCTCTCTCTCTCTCTCTCTCTCTCTCTCTCTCTCTCTCTCAGTTAATGAATTGAGTAAAATATATAATCAATGTTTCTTCAAGTGAAATAAACGTGCACAAAAGTTTTAAAAATGGAAACACAAATTATGGATGACGGTGAAAGTCGTTAATATATATATATATATATATATATATATATATATATATATATATATATATATATATATATATAGAGAGAGAGAGAGAGAGAGAGAGAGAGAGAGAGAGAGAGAGAGAGAGAGAGAGATAGATAGATAAACCACACACGCAAGATAGGTTTGTGATTTTATATTTTTACATCAACCATTGCTCTTTACCTGCACGATACTTATGTGAAACAAAATTCAATGGATTTCAAATACACGTTTACATCATGTGTTTCCCGCAGAGATGACGGATCACCTGCCCCGACACCCTAATAGTACAAATCCATTGTGCACGATATAATAAATTATTCAGAAAATCTGACAGAAACAACACAATTGTAAAGTAATATATTCCAATATCTGCGTGAAAATGTATGTACAGACCACGGAATTTCAACTTGCCTCTGCCTTGATGTCACTTTATCAGCGAGGTGTATTACTTTACGCACCAAGATAATTCATGGAAGAAATAGGCAAACATTAAATCTTTATCCATTTCAGAGCAATTTGAAGGTTTGGGGACTGTAACTTTATCTGGATTGGTGAATGTTCCACATAGCTAGAGCCAAATAATGCATGTAAAATAACGTTCCTGTGTCCATTCGTCCTCCAATCCTCCATTATTGATATATGACCCCTTCAGGTTCAAAGTCTTATGAGCAATGTCTCTTCTGCTGCTGATGATGATGACGACGACAATACTGAGAGAGAACAATGGTGGCACAATGGTGACTAAATTGAGAAGAAAAAGGACAATTGTGATGAAGACGGCACTAATGATGTTGATGAAGACAAGGTAAAGGAAAAGGAATAAGGTAAAGATGATGATGATTCGCAACTAAGACTGCTAGCAATATGTATTGTTGTGATGAAAATATATCACCTGCATACAATAGAAAGAAATATGCAAGACATGTCAAACAACATTAATGTCTCGTTTACACATGTAAAATAGTGGCGAAAGTTTTAATTTACTTTCAGATCTGTATAGCACATGATGCTCTAATTATTTAACACAATGTGCAATGTAATGGTGTTCCAGATAGTTTATTCTTTTTTTGTGTAAACAAAATTATGTGATGGGAAAGCTAAATTAAACGTATAATATCTAATTCCGCTCACCCAACTGTTCTGTCTTAATAACCATGACTAAATAGCACCTAAACAGTGTCTGAAACACGTTCATTGAACTAGAGCAACTGCCAGGACTTACATATTGAACTGGCTTTAAGTACAGTAAAACTTCAACCAGTCAAACCTAATTTATAATCTTCAGTTACTTATAGTTTCTCGATGTCACTTTCAACAGAATACTGTTCATTTGGACATAATAATTCACTCGAGTAATACATGGTATTAGAAAGATTAATTCTTATTGAAACAATGAAACTTTGTCATATGCAGTCTATACTTTAACACATGAGGTTAAGTACATGATGGATGGAATAAGCAATTAACCTGCATTTAATCAATAAATAGCTCTTGTCAGTGCTATTCAATCTGCAGTTATTTCATAAACATTTATTGTTACCTAATTTGTGGGATATATAAAGACGTGATGCGTAATTTTCAATGTGCAAAGTCCATTTCAAAAAGATGGTGATCTACAGTGTTCCAATGGTTGTGTGGAAAATCGCGGGAAATCAAATAAGGTTGTTCTCAAATATATCTACTGTAACTATTCAGTGATTTTCATTGCTACTTATAATACGCATTGCCATGTCACATGTGACTATATCATGACACAATTATATAGATTGTTTGGTACATTTACCCCTTATAAATATGCCTTCGTAAGTCTGCCTTGCAAACTTACTGCATGATTACTTTTATGGTTAGAATATTTCTATATCATATACATATTCTAGAAAATGTATGTATTGACTATTAACGAAATAAACCAGCCATTTAGAAAAATGCGTTTACTCCTCAAAATTAATGTGGTTCAAATAGAGTTATGCTAGTATTAAAAATTCAAGAAATAGTAAGATAGAAACATTTACAGATGTCAATAAACGTTTGATATTTCAACTGATTATGAAAGTATAAAGCACAGCATGAAAGCCTGGATTTACAAAGAATTTATTACAGGCGTCCTTCAATTTGCCAAATTGCTGTGAATATCGCTTTTGAAAATATATGTGTCGAAATAATTACAGTTACAATCTACAAAAAAGAACTGCGCTTCAGGCAATCCGAACCTGATATTATTCTTCTATTCGCAAAATATAAATACTCTTTGCACACACAACGAGGCCAAGATATCCACTACATATTTTCAAACGTGTCGCCTTCGTTTATTAATTTAAATTTTGTTTCTAGCGTTGATATGACGACGAGTGTCCTGCATGCTACATGCAATATGGAGTGAGGGCAATTAAGCTGTAATATTTAACAACTTATGAGTCTTATAACTTGAACCAGCTCGTTAATGAGACCATCGTCATACAGACAATGGAAACGCGTATTAAATCTCACCTCCAACATATAATGAAGTCGATAGATGACATTAAGTCGCAGAAATCATATGAATTTCAAACGGTTTTATACAGCTAAACGAGATGACATTTTTACATTCGGGAACATGCACTGTTTTGTCTCTTATTTTTTATCGATAAACGCAATCTGAAACGGTCGATATTAATCCAGGAAAGGCCATTTTTTTATACGGGGTTTCCAATGTTAACATACTAAAATATTCATAATAGTAACAGTGGTATAATTATATGCAGGAAAAATAAAACTAATAATACGAACGTTCTAAATCTTTGTCTTATTAGCACCAATGGGAAAGTCCAAGGCTGGTTGACTGAAAACTTAACGTGTCGCTGAATGTATTGTCTAGTTCCGGCCGACTAGATCGTTCAATGTGCGCCGACGATGTGACCGAAATATTATCGACTGGAACTCACTAGGTGATACATGTGCAGTCCACTTGTTACCTGTTTGGTGGTCACACGCGAATCGTTCACTTGTCGGCAAGTCGATCGCTCTGTGCAAGAAGAACGCCAACTGGACGTTTTCTCTTTTTCTGTGATTGAGTCGTTCACTCATTGCAGATTTGTGTATTTTTACATTTCAAGTTTCATTGACCAATCCCTGCCTCTATCGTCTACTAGATATTTAACCAGTTTGTTGCCTTGGGTGCTGAATGCCATACGACCCAATTGCCAACCAGTTGGCGGTAAGTTATCGACTGAATGCTGAAAGGGCTAATGGCTGTTAAAACGTACGTGACGAATTGGTGTTTCATATTTTTGGATATCAACAAAGGCTATAAAGAGATTAGAAACCATAATTAGTTCTAGAAATATTTCAAATACAATGGAAAACTGCATTCCCATAATTGGAGTCTTTGCCAAGACACATTCAAAGGAAACCAGTGTACCTCGTCTTTTTAAAATCTTACGTGATTATATATTATTATAATTATATATATATATATATATATATATATATATATATATATATATATATATATATATATATATATATATATATATATTGCTCCAACGGCATACATAATGCTTTGATCCGAATATATTCGAACTGTGACTAACTTTAAGTTTTGTTCCATATTCGACCATTGACTACCTTCGGTTTTTGTACTGTTTGCAATATAAATAATCACTGCAGTCACGTCATTGTGAAAAAATCGTTTCATCTTTTAAATTTTGTATTCAGCAAAAAAGTATAAACAATTTATCGTTTGTCTGCTACATAGTCGTGCAAAATGGCCGATTACGGTGATTTTTCTGTGCACTTTTCTGCGGATTGTTTTGAACAATTAGATGCCAATGAGTCAAGAGAAATAATAGATGCGATGGAAGCAGATGATGACGAATTTGACGAAAATATGATGGATGTTACAAGCGCTGAAAATGAAACAGAACAACATATTGATAAATTCCCTCACAGAGCACACCATGACCTTAGTCACCCTAGCCAAACACAACAACAATAATAATAGCGTGAGAACTGGGTCAGTCAATTTTGAGGCTGTTGAGGGATATAAACCAAGATTAAAGAAATTATCTGAGGAGGATTAAAAGCTATTGAAATAAATCAACACTCAAAGGCTACTAAACGAAACACAAATGGGGCATTGGCGTTTTCAATGGTATTTTTTATTTTAATTTTGTTTGCTTATTTAAAAATGTGTATGTGTGTGTGTGTTACTGGCATCGTGTGATATGACCAATGAAAACAAATATTTATGAGACCAAACTTCAAAGATTGAATAAAGGTTTGTAATGGTAAAACTAACATATCCATCAATGTGACTTAACACCATTGAACAATTTATACATTAATCCATAAAGGTGATTGTTTTGCTAATTTAAATTATGTGCATGTGTAGTCATTAACTCCTTCCAGCACTCCAGCAATCAACAATGCAACCAAACAAAACATATGGCCTGTTTTGCGAGCAACACTTCATCTAACAACTACACATGTTTTACAATAAGTAACTGAAAGGGTCTTGTTAAGCATAAACGCTGATGAAAAAGATATAAAACCGTATTCCTGTATAGAACATACTAAACTTAAAAACGAATGTTGTTATTATGTTATATGAAAGGAAAATATGCAGACACCGCGGGTAACCATTGCCTAAGATGACGAGTATGAAGTTGCCGTATAAACGTAACTGTAACAGTAGTTACATTTCGTTTGACATTAGATCACTGAACGGGTCTCCATAAGTATTAACACTGTTAAGAATAATATAAAATTGTATTGCTGTATACAATTAATTTAATTTTTGCCTTTATATTAGTAATGGGTAGCATCATCTTGTTATTAGTTCCATGTTGTTCATTGATAAAATTCATTATGATTTAAGGTTTGATTGGAAATTTAATCATGCACTCTAGTTCAGCTTTTATTATGTAAGGTCATGGTCATCTTATGTAGCAGATGGGACTGATTTCAATTGAAAAAGTGTGTGTGTGTTTGTGTGTGTGTGATTTTGATTTTTAACGTAGCTTTAACAATTTTTCAGTCATATCGCTACGATGTCGGCAATGTGGCAGTTTATAGTGATGTCTACCACTGGGGCATCATGCCGCAGACATGTAGCATGATGTCCCACCCAGTCACATTATCCTGACACCAGGCCGACCTAATGCTGAACGCCAAGCGAGGCAGCTGTTAGTACCATTTTTTAAGCCTCTGGTATGACTCTGCCGGGGATCGACATGTTTGACAGTACATCATGACGAGGACACGGCAAGAGTGTGAAATACGTTAACCATTACTTGAACGTGAACTGGTGAAAGGCAAGACATTTGTTTGACGTCAGTAATCCTTTCCACTCACAGCACAGACGTAACGTATTGAACCAGTGTCAGATTTTTAATCTCGTACTCCTTATTTTGTTCCGAAAATCATCTCTGAATATTGCATGGCTTAGATGTCATCACTTTCTTTAAACTTCAGAATTATGAAAAGAGTCAATTACTGCCTAAAGCAAATTCCACAAATTTCATCTGCTTTTTCGATTACGCTTTGCGCCAAATTATATACAAGATCAGTGATTATGTTGCCTATGAAAAATCTTGTCTTAATTTGCCCATTATACCAATATCGCTGATTTGAGAAGTGTATGGCTTAAAATCACTCGTGAACGTTCTTTCAGTTACACCGAGCACCATTAATATGCTTGCTGACCAGTCTTATTGTTAACATTATATATCAGAAGGTTACTCATTTTATGAAGCTTTCTGTACTAATTGGCTTTACAACACAAGTTTTTTTGCATATTGTGTGACCCTAGCCATGCTTGTTAATACCTGCTCAAAATCGATATGGCAAATCTACGTCACATGCGTTACCTTGATCAGTCCGTCCACCCCAACACTCCACCACCGGCTAGCCCTTGAGTGATACATCCCGAAAAGCATTTCAATCTAACATTGCTGCAACTTACAAGCGAAAAAAAAAACATTATTCTCCATTTTCCTCAAAGGATTCCAGCAATAAGCTTTAATTCGCTTCTATTAAATACTCATGCATTGTTGTGAGCCCATTATTTTTTAAAGAGTCAAACCTTTCTGTTCCAGCTACAATCACTTGTCCAACGATAAAACTGACACTTTCATTGTTGTATGGAATCTTGTTTCATTGTCTTTTGTGTATATTTATTTGTACATGAAGAAAAACTTTCTCGTCCCTCAGAAAACCATTTTTTCTCCCGTGGTTTGCGATGATGTCTTCGCCATCGTAGAAAGAAAGCCTTGTTCAGTTACACCTGCATATGCTTTAGTTATCAACTAATATTACGTATAACATAAGAGTGCATATCAATACCCTCTTATGGCTCAACAGAAAAGATGATGATGATGATGATGATGATGATGATGATTATTATTATTATTGTTATTATTATTATTAAGTCGCACATAATTTCTTGGAGGACAGAAAATTCTAGCATGTAAGGGACGGAATTCCTTTTCAAACAGTTGGAGTTTGTTTTCACTTTCTTATTTTGTATCTCGATAATGTTTGTTCAAATGTGTAGAATGATATATTGGAATAGGTGATACAATTAGGATGAGTTATACTATATGGTTAAATGAAGTTAGTGAATTCCCTGGTCGATCGATCAATATACATTGTATTTATATTCGATACAAATTTCTTGGTGGGTTTCTATGTACGTTATGATTTTGTGTTTTCAAATTACACTGGTTTACAAACGCTTAGAAGTCGTCTGCTTCAGAGATAAAATGTGCTATTTATTATGGATTTTGATGTGCTGAAATCAAAAATGACAATTAAAACAACTGATTGATTACTGTTTCCAAGAAATTAAAGTTGTCACATTTTACATCTGTGTATACTGTGCACATCATAAATTGTAAACCATGGTATTTGCATGCGTTTTTGGTTGCTTTACATGACAATATTTCACCTTTCCTGTTTATGTAACTCTTTATAAAAACAGCAAAAGGCTTTTATAGATACAATTTATTAGGAAACAAAAGCCAGGACAAGTATATAGTTTAGCCCTTACTCAGTGTCTACTGGGCACTTCTTGGCTTGTCTCTTGTACTAATTTAAAGAAGCGTCTCTTTTCGCCGTCCAGCAATAGTCAGCAAGCTTTGGTGGGCTGAAATTGCTCTGATAGCTTTCTTCCATTGTTGCAATTTCCTGGAGAAATTGCTCGCCGTCCTCTCGCTCACTGCTCTGCAGTTAGGTGAAAAAATGGCATAGATTACATTTTTTTTTGTTTAACCAATGGTGAAGATTTGGTGGACAAGTGTTGCAGCATATTTGTGTGACCCACCTCTTTTCCTGATCTCCAATTTTGCAGCTAAAAATGGTGATGGACTTTCTTCACCATAGTGGCTATACTACGCTTTGATGCAAAAGTCTCTTCACCACAAACCTAGCAGTAAGCTATCTGCATTGTGAACACTAGTACGAGACAACTATGCTCATTTAAGCTAAACAGAAATGTGTTCAGTTGCAGTCTCAGACACTGACAAATAAGAGAGCACAACACTGTATGATTTATGAAACGTGATTTGGACTTTTAACGTAGCTTTAACAATTGTTTAGTCATAGCAATACGATACAAGTTGTGTGACAGTGTATAGCGATGTTTGGCACTGGGGCATCATGTCACATACATGTAGCATGATGCCCCAACCAGTCAGATTATCCTGACACCAGGCCAACCAGTCCTAACACTAACCTATTAATGTTGAGCGCCTAGCGAGGCAGATGTTAGTACCATTTTTGTAAGTCTTTAGTATGACTCGGCCGGGGCTAAAACCTGCGACCTTCCGCATCCGAGGCGGACACCCTAAACCACTAGCCCACCGGAGCAGTCGGCTGATATATGGCTATTTGATCAACAGAGTGATGTAAGCTTAGTTATAATTGCATGATGCATGACTTCTAGGACTTCATGTCGTGCATGACGCAATACCAGCTTCAGACTGCATCGCTCTTTTCTTTGCACAAACCGCAAGTACTGTCCAAACCTACAGTCAAAGATGTATTTCAGTCATTTCTGGTTAGTGAGTCCGCCTCGGATGCGGGAGGTCGTGGGTTCGATGCCCGGTCAAGTCATGCCAAAGACTTATAAAATATGGTACTAACAACTACCTCGCTTGCCTCTCAGCATTAAGAGGTTAGTGTTAAGACTAATTGATCTGATGTCAGGATAATGTGACTGGGTGGGATATGATGCTACATGTCTGCGGCATGATACTTCAGTGCTACACATGCCTATAAACTGTCACACTGCAGACATCGTAGCGATATGACTGACATTTTTTTAAAGCTACGTTAAAAATCCAAATCACACACAAATACACACACTCTTAGAAGTATAGTATAGCAGTTGCATTAATGATGTGTAGATCTAATTCATGTTCGTGGATTCACTCGAATTATACGGATAAACGAAAAAATATATTAACACTACGTACCACACGGCTACTCGACTTCTCTGCAGCGTACCAAGGCAAATATCACTAGAGTTTGCACAATTATCGTATCGATATAAACGATACATATATGTGATGGATTTTGTTGTTGGTCTGTTGATAACGGCACAACAACCAAATTAGGCTATTTAATGATGTGGCAATTGGATTAAAACGTTTTGACAATGCATACAATAAATTAACCGCCTCGAAATGATCTGATGGTAAGGAATCTCAGAAGTTTGCCAGCATCTAATCAAATCGTTCTTGATCATTTCCATCTAGAGCCATTCCACGTATATCTTTAAATATTTTTTCTCGACACTCGAAGTCTCATTTGAATTAATCTTTCATCCATGCTGTTTGGGAGATTTGCGAACCTCCTACTTTGCTTTCATATGATGACAAAGCCCAAAAGCAGCGTAAAGTAACTCTTCTTTATTTTGGCCACTCCAAACGTTATAGTCGGCTTATACTTATATTTTCCTTCCTCAGGTAGACGAATTTCACGCATGGCAACTATGTCGAAGTTGAATCTGTCTAGTTATCTACTAGCGAGGGCTGTTCTTATATCTATTCTTTTTCCTGATGTGTCTCAAGTTAGTGTGTACGTTCCAGGCAATCATGGTGAGTCGTCACCTTTGACTACTTGTGTTTTCCGATCTTTACGTTGCATACCAGTCATCCGCAGTATGTTGATCAGGTGTTAGGCGAAGCATTGAGTGTTTATATCACCTTTTATTGTTCTTTACTCGTGATATGGTCATTAGCATTATGATGCTAAAAAGCTGCAGAATTTTACTGCTGCTTCACGGTTTAGTAAAACATCCATATGCACGAAGTAGGCTTTGTGAAGTTCTACAAATTCAGCTCATAGTGCATCTCCACCTACTGATTTGCTTCTGTTCCGTCTCTACAGGATCAGACGGTATTAGGAGGTTGACGAGAGAGTAATGTCACAATTTTTAAGTGTGGGAAAGTTGCCCTTGCTCTCTCGCCAATGCCTTTCTGAATACAGTGACATAACGATGAAGACGCGTCTGGACACAAGGCCTGATTAAGTGAAAGGCAATCAGTTTCAACTGCACCTGTGCTGATGCTCTGCGCTTGTGATTTGCCTTCATCACCAGGTGATATGCATATATGTTTGGCCGACTAATCCACCAGAGAGGACTTTCCAGAGGGACATATGTTTAGTTGACCACTCTGGGTCAAGTCACATGTATTATAGACTACTGTTACTTGCTGTATCAGGGGTAGCCTGACCTGACGCTGAGATGTATACCACATGACATTATCACAATGGCAAACTGTGTCATGCATGCAGAAACGAGAAAACGTAATACCATTTCCCTGAATAACATCCTTCTGGTAGTCTCAGAAGGTGCATCTAACAATATCGTAATGTCATAATGAGTGCAATACAATAATTTCTTATGATGGACCGCATGCGCAGCGGTATCTTCTCCCCGACCTATAAACATATTACTTTATATAAAAAAAACTTATTTTCTTTATTTTAGCACTAACGTCCATTCAAAGTATGTTTATTAGTCTAAACAGAAACTTGCGTGAAACTGGAAGAGAAAGTTTTAAGTGTTGCAATTTCTTTTTTTTTTTTTTTTTTTTTGTTTAATCATGATTTCATAACATAATCAACACCAACAAAGGTGAAAACTATAATTATCAAGGTCTCATTGACATTCGGGCGACAAGCTTAGCATAATATTATGAAAATAATTAACATATGAACTCACCGGAAGTACATGCTTAGCTATAAATACCACTGACTATGTTACCTAACGTTATAAGCACATGACAATATCTGGAAATTAACTTGGGCAAGTCTGTTAGCCAGCTAATTGAAATATGGCTTAATTGTTTTGTGGATACCACAGGATATTGGCGATGTTGATTGGTTAATTGTAAAATTCAGACATAGGTTAATAAAATCGAACTAGCAATGTTGGCATGTATAATTGAAAAGATCAGTTTCTATAAAGAATCAGAGGAATTTTAGAAGTCTTATGAGTGTGTGAACTACTTCAAATATGTTAAAAGTAACAAGCGAAAGCAGCTTGTACTCTTTTTAGATTAATATAGTTACACTGAATATGCATGTTGATTATGTTTTTCGTGTGATAGTAGAGAATACCAGATGAAACCAATCTGTATGTAATGCCCTAATAATCGGAATTGAGATGTAAGTTTATTTCAGAGTTATTAGTTATGAAATATTTTACATTTATGTTTGTGATAAATCGGAAGAGGTTAATAAAAAGGCACAGTGAATATAGTTTGCTTATAACCTTAGGGAGAATACTTTAAAAATGCTGTAATTATATATACTCTGTCTTTATGACTGTGAATGATTTCTTACACATCTGTAGATTGTAGAAACCATGTATGTTTCTATATATGAATAGTACATTTGTGAATATTTGCGAATACTCTATCCTTGTGTCCCCACCTACAGCCATATAGGTAGGTATGGCTATATAAGGTAATACCTCAACATCAGTAATGATGGTTCGTCTCAGCTTTGTAATTTTGAGGCCCTGATCGTTAAGAAATCACAATAGGATTCTGAATCAGAGGTTAATGATATTTTATACGCATAATCCGGCCTGTCTTTCTTTCAAACACACACACACAATGTGGGTATGTGAGAAAGCTTGCCAGTAGCTTCTCGTGGGTCGGTGGCTCTTTCCGGGGTTTTCCCGGGTTCTTCCTCCACCATTAATACTGGCCACCATGCATAGCCTATCGTGTGCTGAAAAATAGTGTTAAACCATACAACAGCAACAACAACAAAATCACAATAGGATTCTGAATCAGAGTTTAAGGATATGTTATACACATAATCAGGCCTGCCTTTCTTTCAAACACACACACACACACACACACACACACACACAGATATATATATATATATATATATATATATATATATATATATATATATATATATATATATATATATATATATAGATATAGATATATAGATATATATAGATAGATAAAGATATACTCGGCATAATTATTAATCACATAACAAGGGGTTTACATATGGCAGATTTTTTTCCCACATCTTACCTCAATTAAAGGCGTGAGTACTATTTTATGTACATGTTTTCGATATTCTTTGTGGTAATTATGATTCCTGTCCTACCGCATCTTTGCTCAGTCATAATACGCGTATAATCTTTTTAAATATACAACAGAGGAGGCACAGATACTAGGTACCAAAACGTCATAGAAACTCTGACAGTACCATAACTTAAACATTGTCACCAAAACGTTTTTTCTGCATAGTCATCAACTTTGTGATATTTTCTTGAATTTGTTGTGTTGATGTAATACTTATAACAATGAAAGGTGTATCATTATGTACATATACATGATTTTGTGTGCGTTTTGTGTGTTGGTGTTTGTTAGGTCGGTGTAATGTGAATACAAGAACATGTAAGCAGCTCCGTAAACCACAATTGTTTTAGTGCTTAGGAAGTTACTTAATATGCATTTTCATACACAAATTAGATACAGTGAATGCATATTTCAACCTATGTAGGTGTGAGCTGCAAGCTAGACAGTAACGTAATCTCAAAGTTTGATTGTAATGTAAGCGCCAGTCTACAATGTGCGCACATTGTTAGAGTAAGATGTAAGCTAAAGGATAGACTGTAATATAAATTAAAAACTAAAATTATGATATAAATTCAAAGTTAGACTGTAATGTCAACTCAAAGTTAGACAATTCAAGGCTAGACTGTAATGTGAACTCATTGTTAGACCTTGAGGTGGACACAAGGCAGGACTGCAACGTAAATGCAAGGCTAGATTGCGAAGTAAATTTAAGGCTATTCCGTGATGTAAACTAAAAGTTCGATTATAAACTCAATTCTAGACTGAAATATAAAAAGCTAGAACTATTACATAAACCTAAGATTAGACTATAATGTCAACTCATGGTTAGACAATAATAATATCTCAAGGCTAGACTGTAACGTATTGTGTGATGTACATTCAAGGCTAGACTGTAATGTAAATTGGATCTAGACAGCAATGTGAACTAAAATCTAGACCTTGTCGTAATCTCACGGTGTGCAAACTCAAAGCGTGACTGTGATGTAAACTCAAGTCTAAATTCTTATATAAACTCTCAGCTAAAATGGGACGTAATATCGTGCATAGACTGTAACAAAAATTCAAGACTATACTATTATGCTCATGATTACACTATATTCAATTATGTTTGTCTGTTGCTACTGTTGTTTCCTTCAGTGGACAAAAATCACTACACATTTGAGAAAGGCGCATTATCAAAAAATGTTTAAAATTCGATACTTTCAAACATTCATTTTCTCACAATGCAGCACTAACCATTTCAGCAACAGTTTACGGCTTACCAAGTGTGCAAGAGAAAATGGATATACACAGCAGAGGCAGCGATCGTCTAACACAAATATATGAATTAGTTTCAATCATTTTTAACATATAAGCCGATTAGTAAAAGAGACAAAATACTAAATATATGGATGCCAACAGAAAGCGAGGGTAGACACTTAGAAAAGATTATGCTGGACAGGTCATGTTTTCTCTTCGTTTCAAAGAACTATGCTCATTGGAAATAAAACACTTGTAAAAATATTTAACTTAGAACATGATAGGACACGGAAATTATAATGCTGAATACCTTTGTCTACACCGCAATATATGCAATCTATGCATACTATGTCCATATGATATCAATAAAGCAAATTATGATACATAACACGAAAGAAGGGAAAACAAATACCGTGACACAGGTTTGTTTCTTCAGATTGAAAAGAAACAGCACAGATGTCCATACAGATTACAAGCCCAATACCAAATGTTAGCATTTTTAAATTATACATTATTATTTAACTTATCGGGTATTGGTATTTCTTTGAAAGCAAACTAATACATGTTAAACCATCAGACAAAGGCATTGTTGGTGGTGATGTTGGTGGTGGCTGGTGTTTGCTATATTGGGCAAATTATAGACTATATCAGGGCGCGGAAATTAGATCTAAGTGCATGTGCAAGTTAATCGCCTATGCAGCCAACCCAGGCTGACCTTGGAGGACATCGAACAATCTACCTTGATTTACAAGTCAGACTATATACCAAGTGAGCTACCACACTTCCCCTGATTAAAGATCATATGGCGGAACATTAATTTACAAAACTATTAAACAGGGTACGAAACTACCTTAACGCAGCAGAAACAAATTATCATCAGCTGTTAAATTTAAAAATTACAAAAGTATTTTTCATATAATCATTACAGTAATAACAAATGTAAAAAAAAATCTCCAAGTTACACCAAGATAATAATAATAATAATAATATAAATAATAATAATAATAATAATAATAATAATAATAATAATAATAATAATTTATTGGCAAGAAAATTTTAACCATACCAACCCTTCATTTCATTTACTATAGTTTGCGGAAATAATGATCTACTTTCAAGTTATTTTTTTCTCGAACAGGACAAACAAATATAACACGTTTGGACAAACAATGATCAGTAAAATAAAAAAACAGTGAGAGGAAAAGACTCAGCATGATGTCATTAATCATAAAATAGAGAAACGTCTGATTATCAGTTATCCGAGAAATATGTTATACTGGTAAGAACACAATGCATGCTAACAATTCCAAAAGCATCCGAAAACTACATTACAAAGGAACCAAACATAAATCTTTCAATCGATTTGTATAAGCGATTGTTCTTCAAGTCCTAAAGTTGTTTGTTACCGTACAAAGTGTCTTAACGATTTGAAAGCTTTAAACCATTTTGAAAAGAAATTGTCTCATATTTGTCTCGAAACTCTTGTTTGAGCAAAAATAAAACAGAATGATGTACCCACCACATGCTATCATCCTCTTCATTAAATAGGAGCGGCTGACATTTGTTTTAATACATTTTGTTCAATATTACTCATGTATAGTATCACCTGGTGACATAACAAACAATGGCATGGTGACATATGAGGATAAGGCATAATGACTAAGGCATCCAAATGTAAATTCAAGTCATTTTATATTATTTTGACGGTTCTTATTGAGTATCATTAGTACATCTTGTCATGTGATTCATATGCCATTAACTTACAGTTGAGATTATTATTAAGGAAATGTATGAAATACATTAAATAGGTTCAATGTTTTCCGTGTATTTAATCATTCAACTCGTTTGTTCATAGAATTTATTTAAAATAAACTCTCATCTAAAATCCTCCATTTTGTCTATACTTTTGCATGTTATTCTAATACATTATCGAGTGCCAGTTTATTACCTACTCCATCCATATTAGTCATATGCCACATATAGTTAAAGTCGAACCCAATTAAAGACGTAGCTTACTGTTGTGTCACCATCATCTTATGAAATAGATTACATAGTTATATTAAGCTAAACATTGTTCACCACCAGCACTGTAACCACAAAACTCCGCACATGAGGATAGACTGTATATGGCTGCTAATGAATTTCCGCCAGTCACAGAGAGAGAGAGAGAGAGAGAGAGAGAGAGAGAGATGCTTATCAAGCGAATATAAAATCTTTCCGTTGAAAATGTATAACTAAACCTTCTTCAGACCTTAAGGTGGAGCAGTGGAAAAGTGCCACAGATTAAATGAAATAACTTCGCAAATAGTAACTAAGAGGTACGCCCACCAAAAATTGTCAAGTCCTTGGTTACCCCTTATATCAGGTAACAAAATGATTCGATCCAAACCAGTGGCAGTCATACAATTTCGAATTGTAGATTCCTGTCTAAACAACACAGAATAGATTTGCGTATTCTATTAGTGAGTGAAACGTAGGGGAAAGACGACGATTAAAATCACGTAAGAAGGATATACTGTGATAAAGTCTATATTTGGGCAAAATCGTGATATCTAAGTTCATATTATTTCTATGCATGAATGACTTTCAGTAAAAGAACAAAAAACTTCACCAATCATTTAAAATGTGTTCTAGAATGACGAAATCACCAATTCTGCATTAACAGCAAGTTTTCATTTTAGCAGCTTAAATTATCACATAGCTGTTTTCGTTGTTTAAAAAAAAAATTCAATCCGTTCTGTAACATTATATGACTGCAAGAGCAACATAATTACAACGGCACGCGTCTCAACATGGACAGTATCGGATGTCCATGACCACAAGAAAAACTAGACATATTGGGATACAGGATAACTCTTACCTTGGACAGTTTGAGCTTTGTTTGAATCAGAATGTTAAACTAATTCGTTCCGATGTTCCGTTAATAAAGTGCATTCCATCAGCAACGTCTGCTTTAAAATTGTCCTTAAAGTCAGAATACAGAATATATTATATCTGTAGCTAACACATATTAGCCTTCGCTAACTTAATCTTACTGGAAAATAAGATTGTGACTTGCACCTTTTATCCCACCTTGAATGTAAACTTCCAAGGGCCGGACAGATCCATATTATCGTGTCAGATGTAAATCGGTCACACCATATATGTTTCAAAACTCCTCTTAAAAGTATACCCTATTATCACAATCACGTTATATTTAAGGAAGCAAACACGTAATCTGAAGAATAGACCCACTGATCCTTACCTGTCATTGATTTTTATCAAGGTAAACAACCTGTTGTATTGCATTTGGCTCATGTTAGTTGAGGTACAGTGCATACAAAAGATATTGAATCAAAGTGACGCACACGTGTACAGTCTGTAAATCACAGAGGTGTGCATTATAAAAAGCTTTAGAAGAAAATCTCTAAGAATAATTACACGTTACGGAACTAATATATGAAGATACTATCAAGTATAGAGCTTATATTTTACGAGAAAGTTGAAACATATTTGTTTTCGAAAGTGTTTTTGTTCAACTAATATTGGAATATTATATTTTAAATATATGATTAGAATGATATTTGTTTTATACATTTCGTTTGAACTTCATACTAGAGTTTGAAAATGTTCTACTAGATTGTATTCATACTATCAAATTGCAATTTTATGTGGTAAGTCTATCTACACTTGCAATCTTGAAAGTGAAAACATATTTAAAATGGAATATAGCAACAGATACATTTATAAGTCCCAAACGAATTTCAGATACAAAAGTTAACATATTTCATTGATTGAATTTGAATCTTATAAAAATATACCTAACCTGAGTTCATTTTCATTTATTTCGAATTAAATATACATTTGGTCATACGTCATCACTTAACAATCAGTTTATCTAAAATATGAGCGCATGGAAAGTTATGCACTATCCATTTATGTGGAATAATGTACAAATTTTATCTATACGTATGGTAGTTTAGCTAAGTAAAACGTTGCAATGAAGTGCATACACGAGTTACTGTAACCGAAATAATCATAACGAGAAACAAACTTGGCTCTGGGAGGGACTCCAGTGCTGGTGTCATTATTTGAAGGTAGAAATGAATATATTAGAGTAGTAATGGAAAACAGTGCAGTTCAATTCGAGTCCAGATATATTGGCCTTGTTATTATAACAATCATAGTTTCAATCTTAATCATATTAAGTATAATTAGCATCTTTATCACTATCGTCTTTATCATCACAATTGTTATTAACTGTGGATACGGCGATTAAAACAATAACATTATAATAATGGTACAGTCGCTGATGTTAATGATGACAGCGACAATATTGATACTAGAATGAAATAGTCGTTGACTAGGACGACGATGATGATGATGACGAAACTTTCACCATTTGTGTATCTAGCGGTAATTGCGACTGCAAAATCTATTTACGTTGCTTAAGATATAATTGTTACTTTATTTCATTGATTAAAAACGGAGACATGTGGACAAAGATTCCATACAATTTTGATTTTTCACATAACGCGATCTAACTTTATTTTAGAATACCTGTCACCTATCGAACGAAGGCGAGAACTTTGCACCTCTGGGCAGATTGCTTGTTGCAGAGGATGGCTGATGGTGATACTGTTGATAGTATTGTAGCTACTGTTGTTGATGATGCTGTTCATGGTGTTTATGATGTTGTTGCTGCTGCTGATGATGATGATGATGACAAAATTGTGATAGAGCTAGAAGAATGACTGTAACAGTGTAATAACAATACAAGCATGGCAGAGGACATTGCTTGGTCTAATGTATAGCATTCGAGAGGCGTGAGACAAACGTACTTTCTTTAGATAACAACGAGCAGTTAATTGACGCGAAAACTATTTCTGATATCCAACAAATTCATCACTATATAATGCTCCTCGATCGGTTGAAGGAGTAATAGAAACAACAAAATAGAGACTGTTATCGAAACAAAGCCATTATTTTTATCATCATCATTATTAGTAGTAGTAGTAGTGTTTTAATAATTATTGTTATTATTAATATTATCAAATTCTTTTTTACAATGCTCAAACATATTGGTTACAATCAATTGAAACAATTTACCCGCCATATCATGGCAAAATCCAAGTCATAATAATTCCTGCATTTTAAGATTCCCGCCATTTTCTGGGCTGTGACACAAAAGGCGTAACTTAGCAGCCAATATACATGCATAAAGCAATAAAACGTTGGTGATTAATGCATGAATGACTTTATATTCTGCTTAATTTGAATTTCTGAGTATCACATTAGGATTAACTAGTCATCATAAGAAGACGTTTAGTAAAAACCATTCATTTAATATAAGTAAGTGATAACAATATTTTTAAATGGTACTGTGATGGTCATATTATACAGTCAGATCGACATCGGTTTCATCTTGGTCCATATATACATCATGAAACGTCTTATGATGAAAACTGCATGACATCATTACTTTTCTTTCACAAGGATAAGCAGGAACACGATTTGTAATATGACCAAAGTGGCGGCTCTATATGAAATCATATCGTCAGCAATATCACTTATGACCAACCAGATATTATAAGAAGTCTTCTGGTTGAAACCCCAGTGCAAAATGACCATCTATTTAGGCGCATTTCCATTTAGGACCAACTAAACAGCACAAGAAGTTTTTCTGGTGAAGCGCCGTGTGCAGTATAATCATCTATTCTGCGGAATTACCATGTTGTAACAACGAGACATCACAAGAAGTTTTCCAATGAGAGCCCTATGGCAATATTACTTTCCTCACGGGAGGAGAAGACATAAGATGATTGTAAAAATGGCCACTGTGGCGGCCATACTAATCATCCGCTTAGCCCCATTTTCATTAAGCACCAACTAGATATCATAACATTTATTTTAGTGAAACTCTATTTTAATTATTTTCTATTTAAAGGTATTATCAGTAACAAGATCGTATCTTTATTATCAAAAGTGATAATAGATATGCGAGTGGCATCATTTTCATTTAGGACCGAATTGAATATAGGGTGAATGTCTTTATATAAAGTTTCATATCATTCTATAAAGTAGTATAGGAGAAGTAGTGACAAATCCTAATGCTAACGGATGTGACAGACGACGGACGGACGACGGAAAACGGAGAACCCAGTAAGGTCCACTCGTTTATAACCTCTATAACCAGTGGAGATAAAACTCTCTATACATTCATCCTTGAAATATATATGACGACCTGATAATGGCCTTATCAGTATAAGGTATTATAATATTCAGAACATCTGATAGAAATTATACAATTGTAAAGTCATAGAGTTCAGTATGTGCGTGCAAATGTATGTATAGACCACGGAATTTCAACTTGACTCTGGCATGGTGTTACTTTATCACAGAGGTGTATCGATTTACGCACCAAGATAATTCATGGAAGAAATAGGTAAACATTAAATCGTTATCAATTTCAGAGCAATTTGAAGGTTTGGGGACTGTAACTTTATCTGGATTGCTGAATGATTCACATAGCTAGAGCCAAATATTGCATGTAAAATAACCTTCATGTGTCCATTCGTCCTCCAATTCTCCATTATTGATATATTCCCCCTTCAGGTTCAAAGTCTTATGAACAATGCCTCTTCTGCTGCTGGTGATGATGACGACAACAATACTGAGTACTGAGAGAGAACAATGGTGGCACAATGTATAATAAATTGAGAAGAATAAGGATAATTGTGATGAAGACGGCACAGATGATGTTGATGAAGAAAAGGTAAAGGAAAAGGACTAAGGTAAAGATGATGATTCGCAACTAAGACTGCTAGCAATATGTCTTGTTGTGATGTAAATATACCACCTGCATACAATATATCAAAATATGTAAGACATGTCAAACAATGTCAATGTTTCGTTTACACGTGTAAAATAGTGACGAACGTTTTAAGTTACTTTCCGATCTGTACAGCACATGATGCTCTAATTACACAGCACAATGTGCAATGTAATTGTGCTCCAAAATAGTTTATACTTTTTTGGTGTAAACAAAATTATGTGAAGGGAAAGCTAAATTAACTTACTTATAATTAAACGTATGATATCTAATTCCGCGCACCCAACTGTTATGTCAATAACAACAACAACAATAATACAAATAATACTATCAATAATAATAATAATAATAATAATGAAAGTTTATTGGCAAGAAAATTATAACTATTACAAAGCTTCATTTCATTTACTATAGTTTGCAGAAATGATGAGCGACGTTCATATAAGTTATTTTTGTGTTGAAGAGGGCAAACACATATAACACTTTTGGACAAATAATGATTAGTATAAGAAAAAACAATGAGAGGAAGAGACTCGGCATGGTGTCAATAATCATAAAATAAATAAACTTCTGATTATCAATTATCCGAGAAATATGTTATACTGGTATGAACACAGTTTATGCTAACAATTCCAAAATCATCCGAAAACTACGTTAAAAATGAATCAAAAATAATGTTTTCCAGCGATTTGTATAAGTGACTATTCTTCAAGTCCTCAAAGTTGTTCGTTACCGTACAGCATGTCTTAAAGATTTAAAAGCTTCAAACAATTCTGAAAACGAAACTGTTTCATATTTGTCTCGAAACTCTTGTTTAAGCAATAGTAAAACTGAATGTTGTACCTACTACATGCTATCATCTTCTGCATTAAATAGGAGCGGCTGACAATTTGTAATACTTTTCGTACTATACTTGTTTGCCATAATCTGACAATAAACATCAGTGTCAACTGCACTCGTGAACTGCTATGGATCATTAAAGCTTCACAATTCGGTTAAATATTCACAGAATAAACGGACCCTCTACCTCGCGTTTACTCATTATTTTCGCCTTTTTATTTCAGTTCCAGGAAACTGTTTAATCGTGTCAACGATTTTTTTCCATTGTGATCGAAAAAGTAAAACACATAGCAAATAAAGTGAAATCAAGTACTATTTAAAACGTGATAATATTCAGGGAAGCTGAGTACCTTTCACGTTCAAAGGTAATCACAGAATCTAAGTCATGGTAAAACAGTCACATTTCTTCATAGTTGTACCCTATTAATTAGCAACGTATTTAGATACTTTTGCAAAAGAAGAAACATAATTTGTGTATTATATACACTATTCGAAATGTGTGTATCAATGCTATATATATATTTTCTATTTCTACATAAAAATGAATGCTTCTTTAAATCCCATATGATTATCTTTCATTTTACTAACTTATTGATGCAAAAAAAACTCTTGGCCTGTTCATTATGTCAGAATGGTAATACAGAAATGTATAATGAATATATTCGTTTGTGTTTAGTTTTTATTTACTTTCCGTTGTAAGAATGAGATAATCGAATGTTAATGTTTATGATTCGAAAGTGGTTTAGCTTGAAAATTGAAAACGTATTTACGTGGACTTGCATGTAATATTATTATATATCAAACATTTCCTTACATTACTGTTATAACATGACACCACAACATTACTGAGAGTTTTGTTGGGTACAAACAATATGGCGTCATCTCGTACCTATTGAACATATCCATATAAATAAAAACCTGTGTTAACAAAGGTGAACTACCGTTTGCGGGGAGGTAAATAATACATTCTTTAAGATAAGGTTCACATTCTGCAACATATAAACTATATTGACGATCTCACTTCCTGCTTCATTCATTAAATGTTTCTTACCAGAGTTGAGAATAAATATACAACATTTGTATGTTAAAAAGTAATACATTTCACACAATAAATGACAACGTCACATGTACTATTTGCTATGGTTATGTATATAGTACTAGATTTAAGATAACTTTAGTCAAAGGTTAACATTCTGTAGCAGGTGATCTATATTGACATTCTTAAGTACTGGTTTGTACATTTAACGCTTCTCCCTTAATCTAAATTAATTTGGCAGCATTTGCAACTTAGAAAGTACGACATTTTGTTCAATGACAGGCTGACAGTAACTTAAGCTAACGTCCGTTTCATTTGTATGTATCATAAACACCAACGATATTATAGGCAAAATACCAAGAATTAAAGATTATTCTGTTGTTTTTGTTTCAAATTGTTTTTGTTTTTATTAAGCAATTATGATTAACCAATCAATTTAAGAAACAAATATTATCAGTCAATCGAAAGTACCAAGTATCTTGAGTATTATTTATAATTGTATATTGCACTGGAAAGGGTTCTAAGCCTATGAAAGGACAAAACATTTCTAGAACATATGTAGAATAATTCCAAGCTTTACAAACAATTGATTAAAACTCACTTAATAAGCTGTGTTGATCAAGACGTGTCATGAACCTTCTCAGCTTTCTTACATATACGTTACATTCCGTGCCTTCTCAAATAACTAAAGCTGTAAGTTATATCGTCTAGTGAGAGGCAGATACAAGTATTGTATTTTTTCTAAATTATCTGGTTTTAATACAGTTCCCCCACTCTTAACACACCCGATCCTATCCACATCGAATTTGCTTATCAAGTCTGCTTGCAAAGATTAAGTTTGATGTTTGCATATAAATATCTTATATCATAATTAGTTTGTCACCTTTAATAGATGCCTTGTAATATCAGATCCAATGCCAGCATATTTAATTTATCAAAGGCAACAAGGTAAGACAACATTCACTTTTATTTATGTCCCTGTTCCTCCTGGTACTCTGTAGAAAAATGACGCCAAATGAACCGCAAGAATAACCTAAATTGTCATCAGTCTTCTGAATTGACTACTGAGAGGAATCTATTATCTTAAGTTGAGTGTGTAACAAATGGAGGCACAGAGAGAAAAAGTCTTACATATATTACTAATTAACTGGTATTCATCAATGCATGGAGACATTTTATGTAATATATATTATATAAATTTGGAAAATTTCGCTTATTTTTCCAGCAACAAGCTTAACCAGAAATATATCAGTTTTTCTTTAGATAAAATTGTTTGTAGGACGCTCATCATCCTTTCCACATAACATATATGGTTGGATACGTTTTAATAGCAATAACAATTTACCCACGAATACGTGATGATTTGTGATGTGGTGATATGCATACATCTTGCAGTACGAAATAATACCACAGCGAACCCAAGGTTGTCTCATTTACATTGTCAGATGTACATGACAAGGGTCTTTCCTACATGTCAATGATACGATCAAAAATATTAATATTCGAATAAAGAAGATTGATTTTGATCGTATTCATGTCTTAAATCTGTGTACTTTGATAAGCAGTTGCATGTCGAAATTCCTGGGAGACCTACTGGTTGGTAAGAATATTTGTACTGTTACGATCATCGATCCTATGTTTGGGCTGGCTCGTGAATTTGACTTATTTGCCCACGATAAGGCAAACATATTTCTGAATAAGCCATGGGGACCTTGTAAGTGCAATGCTAAAATATATGTCCTTGATAAATCGGTTGTTATGTGTAATCACATTAACTGATCCTCTTTGGTGAGTTATTGCTCAAATGTAAACAATTTTCACATGCAAAGGCAAATACCTTTTTGAAGAAACAATGAGATCAGAACAAAGATATTTCTTAATATGTGAACAAAAATATTCTCATTCAATATATATGTACCTTGTATACCGTATATATATATATATATATATATATATATATATATATATATATATATATATATATATGTGTGTGTGTGTGTGTGTGTGTGTGTGTGTGTGTGCTTAATATGGGGCGATCTTACTTACAATTTGGATAAGTTCAAATCTGTGTCATTGTCAATTCATAAGTTAAATAAAATGGACGCCAATGTTTCCGAAAAGATAGCGTTTAGCTATATTGACTAAGAGACAACGGATTCATGTATAATACATGCATTTAAAATATTTTATGCAGTCAGAATTTCAATCATATTTGAATTTACCATTTGACTCTTGTGTTCTTTAGATTTTTATTCGTTTGGTTGGTGCTTGAGGTCGCATCAACGCATTTAGCTTCTTTAATGCAGTGGCAATTAGAGTAAATTTCCTTTTCCGATAACATAATACGGTGCCTCACACAAGCTGAACTGTTGCTAGGACTCGAACCCGCATCCTTTTTGGTCGTGGGACTAAGAAGATCACCTCTGAACCACTCTCGTTCCTATTTATTGTAATAGTCACACAAGTCATGTAGGCATTCAACATCGACTATTTCAGTAATGGGTGTCGTTATTTAGAATTTGATTCTACATACCTCTAAGAGTCAAGTATTCACTTCCTTTGGTTTCTTATACGTCCACATTCCTTTGGCATGTCTATATTAGACGCAATGAGAAGTGCATAAGGCAAAATCAATGTTAAATCACGTAAATATTTTTGGAGGAAAGAAACCTAAAGGATCAAATGTCGGATCAAATGTCACGCGCTGTGATGTCACAATGAAAGCTACGCATATTGATAAACAAATTCGTACTACTCTATACTGTGAAGATTCCACTCGAAGTGCCCTTTTCTTGACCCAGTTTAACACATGGTTACCGTTGTGAAAGACCATAGAGATCGATAATTTTAGTCTGGAAGCTATTTTTAATGACATTTAAGATGCACATTATTAAAAAATCAGGAATGAACAGACTTTGTTTAATGACAATTTGTATGATACATTAAAAGAACAATTTAGATCCAATTTAAAATGAGCAAAGTGTATATATGACCCGTGTGACTTGTACTATAGATTCATATACCCATCAATTTTGCTTAATATTACTCATGTATAGTATCACCTGGTGACATAACTAACAATGGCATGGTGATATATGAGGATAAGGCATAATGACTAAGGCATCCAAAGGTAAATTGAAGTCATTTTTTTAATATTATTTTTGAGGTCCTTATTGAGTATCATTGGTAAAGTTTGTAATGTGATTCATATACCATTATCTTACATTTCAGATTATTTATAATGACAGGTATGACATAAAATAAATAGTTTCATTTTCCGTGTATTTAATCATTCAACCTGTTTGTTCATAGATTTTAATTGAAATACACTCTCATCTAAAATCCTCCATTGTTTGTTTTTTTTTCTTTCTATAATTATGCTTGTTATTATAATACTATATCGAGTGCCAATGTATTAATTACTCCATCCATACTAGTAACACATTCATATGGCAAAGTTATGTCGACCCAAATTAAACAGGCAGATTCCTGAAATAGATTACATAGTCTGTTACGCTAAATATTGTTCACCACCATCACTACATTAATCCGCACTTGAGATAGAAAATATATGCATGCTAACATATTCGGGCAGTTATACAGAGAGAGAGAGAGAGAGAGAGAGAGAGAGAGAGAGAGAGAGAGAGAGAGAGAAAGATAGAGAGAGGGGGGAGAGAGAGAGAGATGCTTATCAAGCGAATATAAAATCTTTCCGTTGGAAATGTATAACTAAAACCTATTCAGACCTTAAAGCGAATCAGTGAAAAAGTGCCACAGATTAAATGAAATAGTAACAAAGAGGTAAACACACCAAAATTTGTAAAGTCCTTGGTTACCCCTTATATAAAGTATCCAAATGATACGATCCATACCAGTGGCAGTCATAACACTTCGAATTCTAAATTCCTGATTAAACAACACGGAATGGATTTGTGTATTATATAGTGAGTGAAACATAGGGAAAAGACGACAATAGCGACAATAAACCATCCAAATTTTCATTGCTTTTGGGACGAACATCACGTAAGAAGGATATACTGTGATAAAAGTCCATACTTGGGACAAAATCTGGATACATATTGCATTATTATTTCTATGCAAGAATTACTATGTATAAAACAAACTCACCAATCATTTAAAATATTTTCCAGAATGACGAAACCATCTACCTAGCGTTAACTGCAACTTTCCCTTTTAGCAGCTTAAATTATCAAATAGCTTATTTTGCTGTTTAGAAAATAAAATTCAATCCGTTCGGTAAAATTATATGACTCCAAGAGCAACATATTTACACCGGCACGAGTCTCAACATGTAAAATATCGGATGTCAACGACTACAAGAAATACTAGACACATTGGGATAAAGCAAAAATCTTACCTTGGACAGTTTGAGCTTTGTTTGAATCACAGTGATAAACTAATTCTACATTAAATTCCTTTAATAAATTGTATTTCATCAGCAAACGTCTGCTTTAAAATTGTATTCATTGTCGGAAAACCAACTTAATCTGCCTGAAAAATACGACTGTGACTTGCACTTGAGATCCCACATTGAACATCAACTTACAAATGCCGAGGAGATAAATATTCTAGTGTACAATGTAATTCTGTCAGACCACATATGTTTCAAACCTCCTAATAAAGATATACCCTATTATATGTATATAGCCAACAGGTATTAGCCTTCGCTAACTTAATATTCCTGGAAAATAAGATTGTAACTTGCACTTTAGATCCCTACTTGAATGTCAACTTCCACGGACCGGACAGATACATAGTATCGTGTAAAATGTCAATCTGTCAGACTACATATGTTTCACCTCCTAAAAAAGATATAAATGTCACAATCACTTTCTATATAAGGAATCAAACACGTAATCGAATGGTGTCCCACTGATCCTTACCTGTCCTTGATTTGTTCAAGATAAACAACCGGTTGTATTGCATTTGGCTCATGTTACTTACTAGAGGTACAGTGGCTAAAATAACTTGAAATGAAATGCATACACGAGTTACTATGACCAAACGAGTCATAAGGAGATATATACTAGGCTCTGGGAGGAGATCCGGTGCTGTTGTCATTATCCGAAAGTAGAAAATGAATATGTTAGAGAAAACAGTGAAGATCCACTGGAGTCCAATATATTGACTTTGTTATTATTGTAACAATCATAATTTCAATCTTAATCATAGTCCGTATAATTAGCATTTGTATCACTATCGTCTTTATCATAACAATTATTACTAATTGTCGAGACGACGATAATAACAATGACAATATATTACTGTAACATTCGCTGCTGTGAATGATGACAGCGATAATATGGATACTAGAATGAGATAGTTATCTACTACGGCGACGAAGGCACTGTTACCATTTGTGTATCTAACCGTAACTGCGACTATAAAATCTATTTACGTTGCTGAGGATATAATTCATTCTATTTTACTTTATTTCATTGCTTCAAAAGGGGGACTTGTGGAAAACGATTCCATACAATTTTGATTTTTCACATAACGCGATCTAACTTAATTTTAGAATACCTGTCACAGATTACCTATCGAATGAATGCGAGAACTTTGCACCTTTGAGCTTAATGCTTGTTGTAGGGGTTGAGGATGACACTGTTAGTGCTGATTGTGATAATACACTGGACAACAAATTTTTACAAAAGTCATGTTACTGAAATAAAATTAGTCAATTCTTATCAATTTTTATGTGCTGAACACGAATATGACAGTCAAATTGCAAAATTGGCTCTAGTTTTTTTGTAATCTGCAAGAAATTAATGTTTGCATAACGAAATGCATTCCAATAGTAAAAGGTCAACTGTAATAGCCTACCTATAAAAAATCAAGTCATTGACTACATCTTAGATTTCTTCGCCTGTCTCTTGTACAGCTGTTCGGGAGCATCTCTGAGGAGTGTCCAGCAGTAGTCAGCCAGCATTGTAGTGGACCATTTTCCCTGGTATCTTTGTTCCATTGTTGCGATATCTTGATGAAAACGTTCGCCGTGTTCATCACTAACAATACCACAGTTGCTAGGAAAGAAATCCAAATGGGAATGAAGGAAGTGAATCTTTAGAGACATATTGCAGCCAAGTTTCTTATACTTCATCAACATGTCTTCTACTAGTTCCTTATAGTTTTCTGCCCTAACATTTCCGAGGAAGTTTGTAGAAACTAGGCGAAAAGCATTCCATGCTTGTTTCGCGTCACCTTCCAGCAAGTTGTTGAACCGGTCATCTTTGAAAAGCTCTCGAATCTGAGGACCCACAAAAACTCCCTCTTTAATCTTTGCTTCGCTGAGTCGAGGGAATTTTTCATGCAGGTATCGGAATGCTGGCAAAGTCCGGTCAATGGCTTTCACGAAGTTCTTCATCAAACCTTGTTTGATGTGAAGGGTGGTAGCAAGATTTTCTGAGCCTCAACCAGAGCTGGGTGTTGGATATTCTTCTCTCCAATGGCTACATTCTGCCTGTGAGTCCATTCCTTCCTCATGTAGTGCATTTCCCTTGCTCGGCTATCCCACTCGCATAAGAAACACATGTATTTTGTATATCCTTGCTGCAGTCCCATTAAAAGGGCAACTACCTTCAAATCACCACAGAGGTGCCAGCTGTACTTGTTATACTCAATGGAATTCAGTAGCTGCCTTAAGTTATCGTATGTCTCTTTCATGTGGACAGCATACGCTACTGGAATAGATGGAAGAATGTTTCCATTGTGCAAAAGCACAGCCTTGAGACTCAGTTTCGAAGAGTCCACAAATAGTCTCCATTCTTGTGGGTCATGAGTGATTTTTAAAGCATTCATGAGGCCCTCAATATCGGAACAGAATATCAGATTACTTTCCTTTCTGAAGAAAGGCTCCAATTGCTGGTGGCGCTTTCGATATGCAGTAATTGTGACATCTTCTTCTAGAAGATTCCATTGTTGGAGTCTTGATCCTAGCAATTCTGCCTTGTTCTTTGATAAGTCCAAATCACGAATCAGGTCATTTAGTTCTTCCTGTGTTATTCTGTGTGGGGTTGATGATGCACCACAGTGAAAATCTGGATCACTGCATGCTGATGGACCAGGAGAAGAACAGGTCGACTCACCTTTGTCTTCGTCAGATGAATCAAGAGAATATTCTGCTGGAGGTTCTGGAATAGAAAGTCCCTCACCATGTGGAACTGGTCTCAATGCAGACGGAATGTTTGGGTAGACTATTCTCGACTTCTTTCGCTTCGTTATTCCGCCGGAAAGAGGAGGAACCAAGCAGAAGTAACAGTCATTTAGGTGGTTGCTTGGCTCTCTCCACACCATTGGGACTGCAAACGGCATTGATGACCTTTTGCAATTCAACCACTGTGAAAGCTGTGTTGTACATGTAGCACAGCATATGTGCGGAGCCCAAGGCTTGTCTTGGTCACCAACCTTGCATCCGAAGTAAAGATGATATGCCTTCTTCACTTGAGAATTGATACTTTTCTTCTGGTTGGCAAATGTCACTTCCCCACAAATATAGCAAAAATTGTCCGCGGTATTAACACACTTTCGAGGCATTACTGTTCTTTATTGTACGTAAATGGATAAAATAATAAGTTTTATGTAACAGTAGCTTGAACTGTCTCGCACAACGTCTAAAATATTTTAAATGCTGAACCTATCTGATTGGGCTTTATATAGTACACTGCTTACGTCAGCTTCAGCAGCCGCCTGGCATTAGTATAATAGGCCTACACATGTATAGTACACTGCTGACGTCAACTTACTTCAGCAGCCGCATGGCATTAGTATTACATTGCATCAGAAAATGATGCAATCAACTGTGGATGATGTGAGCATGATGGTATTATGCAATGTTACATCATTATTCCGGATGTTGCTGCAGTCCTACTGGAGAAATTTACACAGTGAAACATAAAAAATGAGGTATATGAATATCTTCAAAACGAGAGCCAATACCAATTTTTCACGGTTATATTCGTGTTCGGCACACCAAAATACTACAGATTAGGGCCTTTTCAAGTCAGTAATGATTTCACTGTTGACCAGTGATATTGATAGTATTGCAGGTACTGTTGTTGATGATGGTGCTCCTGGTGTTATGATGTTGTTGCTGCTGCTGCTGATGATGATGATGATGATGATACAATAGCGATAGAGCTAGTACAATGACTATGACAGTGCAATAACAATACAAGCATGGCAGAGGACATTGCTTGGTCTAATGTATAGTATTCAAGAGGCGTGAGACAAACATATTACTTTCTTTAGATAACAACGACCAGTTAATCGACGCGAACACTATTTATCACATCCAAAATCATCATCACTATATAATGTTCCTCGATCGTTTGAAGGAGTAATAGGAACAACAAAATAGAGACTGTTATCGAAACAAAGCCATTATTTTTATCATCATCATTATTATTAGTATTATCATTGTTATTATTATTATTACTATTATTATCCAATTCTTATTTACAATGTTCAAAAATACTGCACAAAATCAATTTATACATTTTACCCGCCATAGCATGGAAAAATCAAAACCATAAAAAATATTGCATTTCAAGAATCCCGTCACCTTTCTGGGATGTGACACAAAAGGCATAACTTAGCAGCCATTACACATGCATAAAACAATACAACCTTGGTGATTCATGCATGAATGACTTTATATTCTGCATATTTTGAATGTTTGAGTGGCACTTTAGGATTATCTAGACATCATAGGAAGTCGTTTAGTAAAAACATTCATTCAGTATAAGTAAGTGATAACAATATTTTTTAAACGGTACTGTGATGACCATATTATGCAGTCAGATCGACATCGTTTTCATTTTGGGCCATGCATACATCTTTTCTTTCACAAGGATAAGCAGTAACTCGATTTTTAATATGACCAACGTGGCGGCTCTATATGCAATCATATCGTCACCAATATCACTTATGACCAACCAGATATTACAAGAAGTCTTCTGGTTGCAACCCCAGTGTAATACGAACATATATTTAGGCACATTTTCATTTAGGACCAAATAGACAGCACAATAAGTTTTTCTGCTGAAGCGCCGTATGCAGTATCATCATCTATTCTGGGGAATTATCATCTTGTACCAACGAAACATCACAAGAAGTTTTCAAATGAGAGCCGTATGGCAACATTAATCTCCTTACGGGACGAGAAGAGATAATATGATCTTAAAAATGTCCACTGTGGCTGCCATATTAATCATCCGATTAGCACAATTTTTGATTAAGCACCAACTAGACATCATAAAAAAGTATTTTAGTGAAACTCTATTTTAATGATTTTCTATTTAAAGGGATTATCAGTAGCAAGATTATATCGTTATTATTAAAAGTGATAATGGATGTGTGAGTGGCATTTTCATTTAGGACCGAATTAAGTATAGGGTGAATGTCTTTACATAAAATTTCATATCATTCTGTCAAGCAGTATAGGAGAAGTAGTGATAAATCCATATGCTAACGGATGTGACAGACGACGGACGGACGACAGAAAAGGGAGAACCCAGTAAAGTCCACTCGTCTATAACCACTATAACCAGTCATGATAAAACTCTCTATAACTTCACCCTTGAAATATATATGACGGCCTGACAATGACCTTAGCAGTATAAGGTATTAAATTATTCAGACCTTCGAATTTAAACGACACAATTGTAAAGTCATATAGTCCAAATATATGCATATACCACGGAATTTCAACTTGACTCTGCCTTGATGTCACTGTATCAGTGTATTCCTTTACGTACCAAAGTAACTCATGGAAGAAATAGGTAAACATTAAATCGTTATCAATTTCAGATCAATTTAAAGGTTTGTGGACTGTAACTTTATTTGGATTGGTGAATGATCCACAGAACTAGAGTCAAATGTTGCATGTAAAATAGCATTCATGTGTTCATTCGTCCTCCGCCTCTCCATTAATTGTATGTGCCCCCTTCAAATTCAAAGTTTTCTGAGCAATGCCTCTTCTGTTGCTGCTGATGATGACGACGACAATAATGACCATATATATGTGTGTGTGTGTGTCCTTTTGTTACAACGGCATAAGTAACGTTTTGATCCAGATGTATTCGAACTGTGACTAACTTTAACTTTTCTTCCGCATTCGACCCACGATTCTCTCCGCCTATGGAATTTAAGGGAGAAAGCAAAACACTATACTACCTTTCTTGTGTGTGGTTACCATATGGACAACGGCACTTGTAGACTAGTTGAAAATTTTGCAATGGAGTTTGTGATTAGACAGTGTTATGGGCAGTTAAACAATCGGTCCAACAGTTTAATTGACATACGTATGTCCCACCTTAAAACATGGATGTCATACAAGTTAAAAATTTTTGAGTAATTAAGACTTATTATCTCAGAATATTTGTCAATATTGTTTGGTTAGTTCAATCAAACATTCCCCCGAAAAAGACATACATAATGATTTCGTATTATGACTTGTTCGTCGTTATTCAGTGAAATTACACGAATTTCGTAAGCTCACGTAATAAAATTGCAGATACGTTTTCGTCATTTTTGGACTACTCGATAGCACAGTAAAACGTAGAAAGATTGACTCAGTGAAACTGCTTATAATACAACTAACTTGTGTAGAATCATGAGGAAAAATCTGAATTAGTCTGAGGCGTCAAGGACGATGGATGTTATAGCAAACAGTCTTAGCCAATTCATTCAACAATACAGTGACTTTACCAGTACTTGCATCTTCGTTAAAAGATTACATAGTCTAGTGAAATAGAATCAATTATCATAAGACTAAGATAATTAATGCAAACAACTTAGATATCAATTGCGTACATTACAACATGTAATTCGCATATGTTTTAGTACTGTTGTTGTTCTTACGTTTGTGTTGTTGTCAGCACCACATGCGACTAAACAGACATAATAAACCTTTCAGTGGATTTTGTCACAATGTCAAATGCTAATAATTCCAATTTTTATAAATGAAACAAATTTTCTGCGATACAATTGGCTGTAAACGGTCACGTGCTACTGATCTGGAATTATTTACACAGCGACACAATTTGGGACTACCTTCGGTTTTTGTACTGTTTGCAACGTACATACACATTGCAGACACGTCATTGTCAAACAGTTGTATAATCTTTACGTTTTTTGTTCAGCAAAAAAATTCGCATTATACCTTTGTATGCCTTTTCCAATATTCTTTGCTTGTAATGCATAGCTTACAATTTGGCGTTCGTCTGCTACATAGTCACGCAATATGGCCGATTACTGTGATTTTTCACCTCAATTTCCGCGAAGTTTTTGGAACATTTAGATGACAAGGAGTTAAGAGAAATAATAGCAGAAATTGAAGCAGATGAAGATTGATTTGACGATAATACGATGGATGTTACAAACGCTGAAAATGCAACAGAACAATAGAGATTCATAAAATCCCTCACAGTGCACCCCATGACCTCAATCACCCTAGTCATACACAACAACAATAATAATAGCGTGGGAACGGGGCCAATCAATTGTGAGGCCGTTGAGGGAAATAAACCAAGATTCAAGAAATTATCTTAAGAGGACTTTAAAGCTATTACAATAAATCAATACTGAGAGGCTACCAAACGAAATGCAATAATGGGGTATAAGCGTTTTCAATGGTAATTGTTTTTTGTTTTATCTTAATTGTGTTTGCTTATTTAAAAAAAAAACATGTGTGGGTGTTAGTGGCATGGTGTGATATGACCAATAAAACAAATATTAAAATGACCATTATTCAAAGATTAAATAAAGTATTCTAATGGTAAATCTATCATCTCCATCAATGTCACTTAACACCATTTACAAATGTATAAAATAATTCATAATGATGAGTGTTTTGCTAATTTCAATTATTTTAGGTGTGTAGTCATTAATTCCCTCCAGCACTCCAGCACTCAACTATGGAACCAGACAAACATATGGTCGGTTTTGCGAGCAAGATTACATCTAACAACTACACATTTAATTTCACAATAGATAACTGAAAGGGTCGTGTTAAGCATTACCGCTGATGCAAAAGATGTAAAATGTTATTCATGTATAGGACATACTACAATTACAAACGAATGTTGTTATTTATTTATATGAAAAGAAATGTTCTGAAACCACGAGTAGCCTATGATGTAAAGTATGACATTGCAGGAATGTATTGAGACATGTAATCGTTGACCCCATCATGTAAAGAACACTTGCATGAACAGGACAACTATTTATAAGCATTATCAGTTTTGGCTTGAACAAATTTCATGTATATATAGGTCGCCTATTCAAGTTTATGACGTATGATAAAATGGAGACCACCCTCATATACCCTGTAATAATGATGGCTCGTGGTCAGTGAGCTTTCAAAGTGTAGTAGCTAAGTCAGATAGACCGGAAGCTCTAATGGCTGCCCATGTAACTCATATGGCTGATCGTTTGATAGTATTTAGCACTTACCACCAGATCTTCCGTCATTTGTATTGGCTGGATATTAAAAACGATGTTTCCAAGTATTGAAGATCTTGTTTTATTTGTATATGGCAAGGTGTAGTTCTTTTCAGTAATGATATATTGTCAATTCACAATTCGAATTGTTAAAATAATCACTTCTTTTAACAGAAGATTCCGATATTAATCTTTTCGATTATGCCTTTGGTTGCAAAGCAGTAAGATATAATTTCGTTTATACTCACTCAAAAGTACAATTAAGACTGGCCAAAACTACAATGCTAAGAACTTTTCAACCTAATGATAAAGTTCTGTCTTTCTTGGCAATACTTCAAAATCCTCCTCACGATAAGTATTATTGTCCTTATAAAGTCAGCGAGAAAGCGATTTAAATCATATCAATACTAGTGTGAGGTGGAAATGTAGATACCTCCTTCACCAGTCATATATGTTAACAGAGTATGTTGACCGAGTTGGCTCTGTAATTCGTTTAGTAACTTTATTTGTCCCTGTACCACACATTGAAAATTTAAAAATGATAACGTGCAACTGGATTGTAATGACTTTGGTTAAACCAGTCTTCAGAATTCTCAGATATTACAGAAACTCATTTACAGCCACGGGAAATAAGAACGAATTAAAGCGGTACCAAACATAACGTATTTACTTTCATAGTGTTGAATACTGATTGAAATAGTAGACATTGGTCTAGTACGCAATGTGTGCTCTTGAATTTCCGTATACTTCAGCTTTCATCTTCGCTGAATACACGTGAACAATAGCTTGGTCACTAACAAGGGAAGCTTTTAAGTGGCACCTCTGACTAGATTCACTTTATTTAGCATAATGTTGGTTTGTATCAGTTCATCGTTCCAGATAAACTGAAACATAAATATCCTTTTCACTGCCAACCCTCGACCCCATCCATCACGGAAATGGAAGTGATCTCAATGTGCACGAAGTTAACACTTTCTTGCACCGGACATCAAAATGTATGTTATAAACTACATATATGCATGTGTTGATGTTTACATTTACATGATCAATAATGAGTTCTACTGAGGTGAACAACTGTACGGATAATTCACAATTAGTATTTGATATAATATTTACTAGAACACAAGGGATGACTTCGAGTCAAAATGAGAAGTGTCTAAATTTTTCACGAATATTCAAGTAACTATATGAAGATCGTAGCCTATGTGAGAAGATGATTCTTACTCCGTTAATTATAGCAATATGCATGTATTAAAATAAGTGCACATAAAAACCGAAGAAGCTTGTCATGGTTTGCTTGTATAACCCCTACTACACCATCAAGTTTAGATAACGTGGAGAATTATTTATCTTGATAAATACGAATGCATTCTGAAGCTGTATTCCAAATTCGAATAGAATGGTATAACATGATACATAACTTATCACCGAGATGCCCTATGTAATGCAGATGTCAACGTATTGTATGCGTCAAATGTAATCCCTGTGATGACAGTAGTAGTGTAGGACCTTACCAAGTGCACAAAATACATGGTAAACTTGTGAACATGATTTACAACACATAACTCTGAGGTTAATCGGTAGTAACATGTTTAAATATCTTGCGTGGCTGTAAATAGCTGACGACACAAATTGTTAGATTCACACATTGATACAGGCCTAATCGTGCCATATCTGTCATTCACATTTGAGCTGTTTTAAGCATGCTTCATATGAGCCTTTGGAACATGGAAATTCCAATATTAACTTAATTGAACGTCGTTACGTTGATGATGATTGTCTACATCAAGTCAACCCATTATGTAACTGACATGCCCACGTAAAACAAAAAGAAATAATTATAAAAGCAAAACTAGTACCGTAAATTCTGTAATTTAATTTCTGACAAATTCAGTTATATTTAATCCATAACTGGTACTTTTAGGTTCAAGTACGTTTTCACAATATTTCAAGCCAGGTACAGGAGAACGACGGGGCGAGGTGGCAACCCGCCGATAAACCTCTTACAAATGACTACAAACCTTCATAGTTGTTGTTGTTGCTTTGTGGTTTCACTCCATTGATCAACGCAATATATTGATCAGAGTAACATGGCGACCAATACAAAGACCAGGATAAACCCTGTAAAACCTCCATAAGAACCACATACCCACTGTAAGTAGATGACACATACCCTCGTTAATGAATTAGTAAGTACGTGAGATTTGAAACCATCAGGAATGCGAGCAGTCTGCATATATCGTTCAACCATTGCTGCAATAATTAGTAACCCATGTGCATCGTCTAATTGTGAGCATTCTCGTGTAGTCGGTCTGTCTTGTTTAGGCTACATAACTAACACACACACACACACAAATCTATCTATCTATATATCTATATATATATATCTATATATATATATATATATATATATATATATATATATATATATATATATATATATATATATATATATATATATAAAGCTTTAACTTTACGACACGCCTCATTCATGCAAGCAACTTAATATTAGGATATGGACAACCAATATAATACGTTTTCGCTACACTTAACTTATTAAAATTATGCTCTGGAAACCCTAGCAACGCGGGAGCTTCCGAGAGATTTGCTCCTTTGCCTTTTCCAAGGATTCCATTACACGGATCCATTGCGTACCTGTGACCGCCACGACCATTAGGAAAGCGATATTCCTGATTTCGCCGCCGAGGCAAACGATTCATATTGCTGCATGAAATACTGACACCAACATTTAAAATGATTTATTTCTAAACCTCTACAGTTCAAGTTGTTATATCTGTATAACAAGAATGCAGAGTGAATCATACTACAAGATATTCGGAGACAAATAACTTATCTTATAGCCACACATACCCGAAACGTTAATGGAAACGGATATAAAACGGCCTTGGTACCATTATAAAATCGGACTGTTCTGGATCAACTTAAATAATTCAGACTTTAGCGATCACAACTTCCTTCTGATTAATGACTGAAGAGGCCGACATGGCTTTAAAGCATCCTAGTCAATTCCACACACACACACACATTTTGAAATTTGAAAAAATTATGATACATACCTCCAGGGGTGAACCTTTTAGCACATGTAAGTCAGGAGGAACACAAGTAACTCACGAATCTTGTCGAATCAATTTTAAAATGATTATTAAACGACGGGTCGATCTGGGATTTAGAGGTCACTTCACATTTACAATAAAGTTACTGATACCTGAATGTGCCGAAATATATATTCAATTGGTGTGTCCGATATATATCTCTTTTCTCGAGCACAGAGAACAACCTGGTTGAGTCATATTATATTCGGCACATGTCCAACAATAACACTGATCAGGTCATCAATATAATAAGTGACGCGCACAGAATACAATTTAAGAAGATACCTATGCAACATTATACAAAATATTTACAGCCATTAATAAATATTGTTGAAATATTAATCATATATGTCGGATTGAACTGGGAAAATAATATATATATATATATATATATATATATATATATATATATATATATATATATATATATATATATATATATATATATATATATATATATATATATACATATATATATATATATATATATATATATATATATATATATATATATGTATATATATATAAATATATGCATATGTATATACACTTAAATATATATCTATCAATATATGTATCAATATATGTATATGTATATATATGTATATGTATGTATCTTATCTGTATATATGTATATGTATATGTATATATATTCATATGTATATATATATGTATGTATATATGTATTTGCAAATATGTATGCATATATGTATCTATATATGTATATGTATATATGTATATGTGTATATATGTAAATGTATATGTTCATATGTATGTATGAATATATGAATGTATATCTCTAAATGTATATGTATATATGTATGTATACATATGTACGTATATATGTGTATGATATATGCATGTTTATATATATATGTATGTATCTATTTGTATGTATATATGAATATATATCTATATATATATATATATATATATATATATATATGTATGTATCTATCTGTATGTATATATGTATGTATACATATATATATATATATATGTGTGTGTGTATCTATGTGTATGTAAATATGTATGTATGTATATATGTATGTATTTATGTGTATGAATATATGTATGTATCTATGTGTATGTATCTATGTACGTATGTATATATGTATGTATTTATGTGCATGTATGTATGTATGCATGTGTGTATGGATGTATGTATATATGTACGTATGTATAAATGTTTATGTATCTATGTATATATGTATATATATATATATATATATATATATATATATATATACCGCTCCGGTGGCCTAATGGTTAGAGCGTCCGTCTCGGATGCGGGAGGTCGTGGGTTCGATCCCGGGCCGAGTCACACCAGAGACATAAAAAATGGTACTAACAGCTGCCTCGCTTGGCGTTCAGCATTAAGAGGTTAGTGTTAGGACTGGTCGGCCTGGTGTCAGGATAATGTGACTGGGTGGGACATCATGCTACATGTCTGCGGCATGATGCCCCAGTGCTAGACATCACTATAACCTGCCACATTGCAGACATCGTAGCGATATGACTGAAAAATTGTTAAAGCTGCGTTAAAAATTAAAATCACATCACACATCACATCACATATATGTATATATGTATGTATCTATGTATATGTATATATGTATGTATGTATATATGTATGTATCTATGTGTATGTATCTATGTATGTCTCTATATATATATATATGTATGTATATGTATACATATATACACATATATACATATATATATAGATACATATATATATATATATATATATATATATATATATATATATATGTATATGTATATATATATATAGATATACATAGATATACATATATGTACATATATATACATGTATACATAGATATAGACATATATATATACATATAAACATAGATATAGACATATATATACATGTATATACATATATATACAAATATATACGTATATTCTTTTATGTAGTTATATATTCCTAATGTCAACTTTATTTTGACATGATAAATCTTATACATTTATATAATATTAAATGCTCAGTATAACTTAATCAATCATATCGTAAAATGTAATTTATTTTGTCTTCAATACTATTTATTGTAGACAGAGTTTTTTCGGTTTATTACATATGTATTGAAATTGAAATTTTAAATCCCTATACATATCTCCTAGCTATGTTACATTAGTGTTGTTATCACTGTCCGAATATCTATCCGTTAGTATGTTTTTCATAATCTTGATGAATCGTTGTTATGTATGCAAAGATTGCAAATAATAAATGTATTTGAATCCACGTCTTCACAAACAGATTGTATGTATGCAAACCCCGAATATGTACTATATGCTTTGACATCTATATCTTTTGATCAAATACAATTTTCAATAATCGAAATGGTAGGTAGACGTATTAGTAAAAGAATCAATATAAATTGGAGCTGTATGAGAGGAGAACCGTATCGTCTACATAAAGAAGTACACATAATTTGAAATACTGAATGTTTTCCTTATCTGAAAATTGTAGTATGATCAAACGGCAATGTTCTTGTTTAAGGTAATTGCATAGTGGTGGTTATATTCTATCGATTGATAGATAGAAACGAAACAACACACCGAGTAAAGGTATGAGCACCACATATCAAATATAATCCTGTAGTATGTATCATCGTTACTTTTGTGGTTGTTTTTTTATCATTGTGTATTTGCTTGAATGTTGGGATATTAAGTGGTTTAAAATTTAATCGTACTTTTGTATTGTATACAATGCATATTAAATGCACCTCACACTGTAAATGGGACCTACGATATACCGTTGAAAAGTATGTGTTTCAATAATTGTTTGTATTAAATGTGAAAATAAATTCGGCTGCTCTCAAATGGGGATGAATGCAATCTCTGGGACGATGATTTTGTACCTTATTCTATTGAACGTTTTGAACTAACTGTTTTCATTAAAATAAAAAATAAAGCAAAGTTGTTTCTTTTTTACTTGCTCCAGCAGTCCGAAGATTTCGTGACCTTTCATGTCTGAGTCTCAGATACATATAAATTACATAGCAAAATGAAAACACTTGCCTTTTTAGCTTCATGTACATTGTCAGTCAGATATTATACTATTTAAATGAAATACAATTAAAGACTTTAAACAGATCAGCGTCTCTTGTAATATGAATTGATTGTGTACAATTTTGTAATATGAATTGATAATGTACAATTTGTAATTTTAATTGACAATTTGTAATAATAATAATACTAATGAGGACCTTAGAAGCTCTAAGCACTTTACAACATTATACAACACCTATAAGATAAAAAAACATATATAATGATATGATTACAAACACAAACACCATGAAATTAGAAAACATAAATAACAATCTGAGAATATTTAAGGTAGGAAACATTATCAGGTCTTTAAGTTTGTTCTTGCAGTCGAAATAAGTGAGTTTTGAGAGCACTCTTGAACTTAATAACTGTGTATGTGTGTCTATGCTCAGTGGGTAATTCATTCCATGTTGATGGGCCCTGTTATGCAAAGGAACGCTGTCCATATGACTTTGTTTTCATAGTGGGAATAATGAGTATACTATTGTCTAAAGAGGAGTGTAAGTATCTTGCTGGTGTGTACACATGGATGAGGTCGGATACTTATGTTGGACTAGAGTCCGACAGTGAAACGTAGCACAGAGAACAAATTTTGTGCTTGATTCTGGATCGAATGGATAGTCAGTGTAGTGTGCAGAACAGTGGAGAGGTGTGCTGTGATCGTGGTACTCTAAGTATGATCCGAGCAGCTGTGTTTTGAACTTTTTGAAGTTTCTGGAGTAGATATTGAGATGAACCAGTCATAATTGAATTACAATAGTCCGGTCTTAAAAGTACTAATGAACACACAAGTGTTTTAGTTGCATCAACTGAAAGATATTTGCGAATGGAGCTGATGCTTCTCAGCTCAAGAGATGCAGCCTTGCATATGTTCATGACATGTTGGTGCAATGTGATAGTACTGTCCAGAGTAACACCTAAGTTTCGTACTGATTGTGTGAATTTAATGTTGGTGTTGCTGATATTTATTGTTTGAGGTAAAGGATGTAAATGAGAAGGTCTTTGTGTTGTCATCAGAATGGCCTCAGTTTTATCATCATTCATCGGCAGCTTGTTAAATGGCATCCAAGATTTCACATCAGAAATGCACCTCTCTACACCTTGGATGGTAGCATAAACTTCAGCTGGGTGACTAAATTTGTATATTTGCTGGGTGACTAAATTTGTATATTTGGGTGTAAGCAGTGTACAATTGGTGAGACACTGTATTATGATATATGACACTTGAAAGCGACTGAGTGTATAGAATGAAGAAAACGGTCAAAGAACAGACCACTGTGGAACACTGCAACATATATCAACTGGGCTGAGTGTATTTCATTTGTAATTACAATTTGTGTCCTGTTGTCCAAGTAGGACCTGAACCACAGTAAGGCTGTATCATAAATGCCAAATACATGATGAAGACGGTGAAGTGATATAGCATGGTCTATTGAGTCAAATGCTGCAGACAAATCACGGAGGGCGAGGACTGTAATTAACTACTTTTATAAGAGTAGTTTCAGTGTTGTAGCAAGGGTGATATGCAGATTGTACATTGCTAAAAAGACTGTTTGAATTCAGATGAGATACAAGCTGGGATAGAACAAACTTTTCTAAGATTTTTTATATGAATGGGAGATTAGAAGCTGGGCAGTAGTTCTTTAAATCGCTATAGTCTAGTGCTGGTTTCTTCAGCAAAGGCTTTACAATGGCAGTTTTGAAAAATGATTTGAATTCCACTGATGAGAGAGGGGTATTACTACAATCAGTTAGTGAAGTTAATACTGAATCTAAGCACTCAAGCAGCAGTGATGATGGAATTGGATCAAGTTTACATGACTTTGGTGCACTCTTCATCACCACTGTACGTATGAAATCCATAAAGACAGGTTCAAATGCTGCTAATGGTTGCCGCTCAAATTCTTTATCCCAACTGTAAGGTAACGAGGAGTCAATTGACAGTGTGGGGTCAAGCTTATGTCTAATGGTTTTTACTTTTTCACGGAACAAATGTGCAAACATGTCCGGAAGGTGCACTGGAGAGAAGGTAGTTGGAAGTGGTTTAGATTTGTTCCTTGAGATTAGCTTGTTAGTAATCTCAAAGAGCTCTTTGCAGCTGGAACTGTCCATGATCTTAGTAATGCAGTGTGCTGGTTTTGCTGCATGGACTATATTTGTGACTTTCTTCTTAGCGGGTTCATATATTTGCTTATGAATAGTGAGTCTGGTGGAAAGCCAAAGCCTCTCAGCTTTACGGCGGTCTCTCTTAGCAGCGCGAAGCTGGTCCCTAACACTTTTGAACTGATACTCTTCACTTGATACCTGGATCATGTTTGTCGAGCAATGAACGCAGGCAGTTATCAATTTGTTCTGCTTAGGAGGTAAGAAAGTTGTTAGGTTTGCTTGGATGTCATGCATTAGTTTGGTTATATTTATCATACGGAGGTTTCTCTTAGTAGCAGATAAAGGTGGAGGGTTAGGTACTGATATATCAAGATGGCATATAATGCATAGGTGATCTGATACAAGGTCATGGGATACCAGGGAGGACCGTATAATGTTATCATCATGCATATGAATAATCCTGTATAAAATGTGACCATGTTTATGGGTGGGTTGGTTAACTGACAGTTTGGTGTTAAAAACATTAATGGAATCTATGAGTTTTTATATATTTGGGTTTCCAAGACAGTCAAATTGAAAGTTGAAACTCCAAGAAAATAAAAGTTGCCGCGTATCGAATTTCCATACTCCAGGAGATTCGGAAACTGGTCCAAAAAGAGAGATTCAGTCAGCTTGTTTGTTCTACATGGAGGAGGGCGGATCAGGCAGAAAAAATGAACTGACATTGGCTTCAGTGTGAGTGTGGTTTGGACTAGTGGTCGAAATGGAATGTTATGGTGTGGTAAAGACGTTTGATCATGGAGTTCTTTGTGATAAAAGCAATTCCATCTGCGCGAGTTAAAGGGGAACTACTTGACAGAGTAACCAGTGGGTGTTAGATCCGCACACGTGGGTTCGTCGCCTGGTGTTTTTTAGCCAGGTTTATATCAGGAAAAAGACGTCAATATTCTGGTTGTTGATAAAATTAAATAATTGTGTGCGCTTTTCCGGTAGTCCTACTGATTGGGCATTGATTAATGCGATACACAAAGGTTGATGAATTAATAGGTATTTAAATTAGGTTATCTAAATTAACGGTCGAATTTTTTTTAAAATGTTGAGCCGAAATAAGGGAGATAACTTGAATTTATCTTCCTGTTCTACGCTGGCCAGCTTTGAAATAACGTTTATTTCTTTCGCTTCTGTTTACATTTAGGCAATGATGAATGTAGTCCCAGTTCGTTTAGTCTAGAGCACAATGTAGTGTGGAGAACCAAGGTGTGTTCATTTAAAGCAATTAATGAGGGTCATCATTTCATAAACGGATTAACTGGCGAACATCACGTGATGGCGGTTTGTTCAAAGACAGTGGAGCAAGACAGCTGAAAAAAAGTCTAATTGTTCTCATTTCCAAAACAAGGAGATGAAGAAACACATACGAATTGAACAGACAATATATAATTTACACAATAACTTAGATAAAGACATGCAACAAGAACAAATATCATTAAAATGGCCCTAAAAACGGAACAGCTGCTTCAAGCCGGTTAAGCGATAGCGGCCATCTTGCTATCTCTCTCTCTCTCTCTCTCTCTCTCTCTCTCTCTCTCTATATATATATATATATATATATATATATATATATATATATATATATATATATATATATATATATATATATATATATATATATATATGACCTGATAATGTACAAGTTGTAGTATGAATTGATAATGTATAAGTCAGGTAGATTAATGGCTTCAATTTTAGGCATTATGAATAAACACAACAAAACTGCTATTTAACAAGTAATATCTCGCAACCTACCGTTGAACCAGCACGTTTTCTTTACGTTTAATCTGAAAAGTGTAGAGTTTAACAAGAAGTAAATAGACGTTCCCCACAAAGAACATCGTTTTAAAATGCATTAAAACTTACAGATTGCATCTCTGAATTTGATATTTATCACCGTTCATTTCAAAGAAGTACGGAATTATTTTACTATATGTAACTTTTACTATTTTCCATTTATATTTACTATAGTATATATGAATTGTTTTGATATCCTTCCCCAAGTATAATTTACATGTATGTAACTTCCATGAGGTGCATGGTGTTAGACTGTGCACATGCTTTTGGAATACTGATCAAGTACATAGGGTGAGAATGATTTTACATACATTTCGAACTAATTCGGGTTATTTAACGTATCTGAGTATATGTGTTCGTAGTCAATGACAATTAATGTCAAAATATATGACGCTGAGACCCCCTGTTCCAGCACTGTGGTGTTTCGCCATTCCAGTCTACTTTGGTTATGGCTTGTCTACGATGGCCGACTAGGCATCAACTGATCGTCCACAGAGTCGATCACCAATTGTCGATCAGATGGCTCATATAATGTTGTTTGTGAGTCCTACCAGATATAAATGTTGTCCACTGTTCGTCGCATGAATATGCAGCCCATAGGAAAACTCAGTGTTAGCTGACTGTATGGCTCCCATTCCATTTGGATCGTTTACTGGCCGTTATCTGGGTGGCACCGGTATTAACGAATGTATCATCTTTATTCCCTCGCTGAGGCGATCACTGATTGTAAACTGGATCTATCATGAGTCACCAGATGGAGTGTGCGTTGGCCGACGTAGGGTTGTAATATATGGACCGTAACTAGTTGGTTGCCAACTGGTCCCATAATGATTTATGGTTGATATCAATGACTGACGCCTGGCAGCCAAAGGAGTGATGATTGTACTTAGTACATTCGATTCCGTTATTTCCAGATCAACAAAAAGCTTTCAAAAGCGTGAACATTGTACGGGTGCAAGAAAGATAAAACTGTGTTCGCATAATTATAATCTAGTATTATTATTATTATTATTATTATTATTATTTCTTCAAAAAACGCTGATGTATTGATTTAATGATTGATTTATCGAGTGACATCGCTGTGAAAACCAAATCTATGGTCAATCGTAGTGAAAAACATTACAAATATTACATGCACCACTTTGTTTCTAGATATGAACTGAATTTAAATTAGTGTCCTTATATATAAACCATGTATCACCGTATTCCACTATTGAACTGAATTAAAGATGACAATGCAAAACTAATATTTAAATATAATCAATTTACTTCTTTGTCTATGATTCACTAAGTTTTAAGTCCTTGCTCAAGATAAGATACATTCTTCTGAATTGACCCATACAGTGATATATTACATTGTGCTTTTAATATGCGTACGGCTTTTCAAGTACAATTCACACACTGCATTGTACATACATTATCAACTGACCGATTTAGAACCTTTTGTGAATGGCATGTTCTTGATCTGTATATGGCGTTCTTCTGTATGGATTTTACCACTGAACCTGGATAAAGAATTATAAATATGTTATTTACCTGCCAATATGTGTGGGAGTGCAGGATGATTGTAATAGTATAGTGTATTTATCATGTGTTACTTAGCCAACAACAGCAAAATAACAATGAAAAATGAAAGCATAATACTATAGCACTATTTTGCCATATTGTGTAAGTTGTTGTGGTCATATAGAGGATATGTGCTTGAAACGAGTAAATAACGGAGATATTTCATCGAGTGGAAGAAAACTAAGTATTTTCACGAGTGGCGAAACCATGAGTGAAAATACTGATTTTTTCACCCACGAGATGAAATGTGTCCGTTATTCACTCCTTTCAACCCAATATTTTTTTTTAATTTTATGCTCACATACGTTGGCTACTTAAAGTTTGTGACACAGTGAATTGGCAGCTTTCTTACGGTAATGTCGGCTGTTTTCCGAACAGGTACTACTGTGCTATAAATATTAACTGATATTTCCAGAATAACAAACTAAAAGTTTCAAGGATAACAAACAGGGATTATTAATCTGCTAATAATTCATTAGTAATTAATAATTTGCTAAGGGATGTAATCAAATCAAAAAGCAAAGGGAGGTAAGTATGTCCTGACCCCAAAAAGTAGTTCCTGTAGTGAAAAAAATATTGATATACTTTAAATACAGTGAAATATCAACATCATTTAATTAGAAAATCAAGTAATTCATTGCTTAGCATAAAATATAACTGCATAATAATTAAACGCATGACACACACACACTGTCTGTCTGTCTGTCTGTCTCTCTCTCTCTCTCTCTCTCTGTCTCTCTCTCTCTCCCTCCCTCTCTCTCTCTCTCTCTCTCTCTCTCTCTCCATAAAGAATATTGTTTCTGTCCAACCTAGTTTTACTTGCGATTGAGAAACTCAATTGCTACATATATATGTCGCCAATGTTTATTTTAGACTGCATCAAGTTACGGCTCTTGGTAGAGACATCAATAAAATACAGTTATATGTAAAGTTTATGTTTTTAATTGTATTATTATTTTAGTATTATCTGTGGATTTTCATCTAAATGCAGCATTATCTCTACTGTCACCTTTAAGCGCACTTAAGCTCTTGTAGGAAGCGATTGTTTTACTTCTCACTATATGATATCTTATAGGAAACAGGTGTCCTACGCGCAACCGATATAAAGTAACGGGCTGCGGGCATGTCTTTGGAAAGACACATTATACGTAATGATGCACAAACCGATTTGTCAGGAGTACATAGAGAAAGAGATCACATTCCTCCTTAGGTCAATCACACAGGTCATACATATTGCAATTTTGTTTAATTAAATATAGAGTATGATCAAATTCAGAAGTGCTATGTACTACTAGACATGTATAAGTAGTATCTTTTTTCATTTTAAACATTATGATACATAAAAAAATGTTCATTTTTTACGATACTAAATAATTTCGTAGTAACGTTTTATGACAATGATCAATTTATAACCTTCCTAGGCTTCTACAAAAAAGTGAGAGCCCTTTCGAACGTGCGTTCCGTATTACAATCCTGCTTTATAGTTTTGAATCCACCCTTAAAAACCGTGGATAAATGCAAGGATGAGTATTGGACAAAGGCGTAACAAGTCTAAATACAAAATCTCTGGGGTTTTCTCTTTTTATCTTTTTATCGTAAGGTATAACAAAAAATGATTTGATATTTGATTAAGCTCTGCCGTGTGTAAATCTATAACGATGTAAGCTATCAATTAATTTTCCTGTGTACATTATGGCCATAAACTAATTAACCGAAGAAACAAAATTATCAAGCTTTGTAAAATTTAATAAATAATTTATAATCAATATGAAAATGTGTGAGGAACTTACAGTATTGTAAAGTTAATTCAAATTATCCTGACAAAATGTCATTGAAAGTCCAAAAGAATGCGACGGTACGTAAATATTTAAAAACCGGAAATATACAGTCTGCAAGAATCGTGACGTTGTCAAAATGGCTATTTCCAGCACTCCTTCGAATAATTCACAATAGTTCCAAGGTAATAATATCATCCAAACGAGCAACATATATTTCCGCTGATCAATCCAAACAAATGTTTTTCCTCTCAAAAAATATCGAAGAAAAACACAAAACCCGTCTGCAGACCTGGTGCTACAGCAATAACAAAACATGAAATACTTAAAACATAGGAATGAATATTTACTGCTCAGTTCTCTCCTTATATATACGTTCTATATTCAAGTGACCTTATTCATCCAATACAAATTAACTTAATTTTCCAAAGCTGTCATCTGTCCAGTGGGATAAAGGCAGAATCTCGGCAACATGTTTACTAATAATTATATTATCAGCAAATGTCACAACATAAATAAATAACTATTTATTGATCCTACGCAATTTCGCTTTCTTTGTACATCCCTGAAACAGAATCTAGTCACGTAAGCAAAATCTTAAAATAATCATAACGAGTTATTGCCATTAATGCAAATTCCGAAATCAACTAGAATCAATGAACCCGGAGTTATATATATATATATATATATATATATATATATATATATATATATATATATATATATATATATATATATATATATATATATATATATATATATATATATATATATATCTAGCTGTCTATCTATACCTATCTATCCATCTTTATCTATCAATCAATCAATCAATCAATCTAGCTACCTACCTACCTACCTACATACATACATACATAAGATCTGTATAAAAAAATTATTTCGATCAAAACTCAACAATGTGGGCGCGGATGTGAATGACAATACCCCTCTTAAAAATTCAAGGTTTGGCAGAGAGAATGTCATAACCGTCTGTGGGATAAGAGCAGGTAGAGTTCTAAATTGGACGATTTTTCTTTTTCAGTAATCGAAACGTCCAAATCTGTAATAGTTGTTTGCATCCAGTTATTCATGTTTTTAGAGGCTGTGTTGTGTCCACGATGTTTTAAGGGTTTTTGTTGTCTGTTTGTGGCCCGTTCTTCTTGCTGAGACATAGAGGAAGAAATAATGGGATCGCCACAAGTGAACTGCGAATTTTGTGAGTGTCCTTGGAGTTTTTTCTGTCTTTATCAGGACAACGTTTTGCGCTTTTGTCAGAATATATATATAAGACATTATTTATCGCATAATAGGTTCTGACGAAAGCATACTAAAAGCCAATTTTAAACTTTTGCCTAAATCATGTCTTGATTGACAGGCTGCTCCTCTGTACAAAAGATAAATCTGTTCCAATTCTCTCGAGCGTTTTTCATCACGTTTTACTCGATGTCATCAGAGTAAAGAAGCATTACAGTTAGTCATTCAAATCAATTTGATAGGGATGTGAAATGTTTGCAACACATATATTAGTAGTAAATGGGGATACCCTAGCCTTAATGGGAATTAGCATTACAGAGACCCCTGGGACACTCTAGCCTCAATGGAAATTTAACATGGAGAAAAATCGTGGGCCACTCTAGCCTCAAGGGGAATTTAACATGGGAAATAGTCTTGGGCTACTCTAGCCTCAAGGGGAATTGAACATGGGAAATAGTCTTGGGCTACTCTAGCCTCAAGGGGAATTGAACATGGAGAAAAAACCTTGGGCCACTCTAGCCTCAAGGGGAATTGAACATGGGATTTTTTTTAAAATCTTTTTTAAATTTGAATTTAAATTTAAATTTAAAAAAGGGGTAGGCAATTGAATAAAGTCATTCTCTTTTCGAGAAATATGGCTGGCCCTGAAAAGGGCCTTTGGTTTTTCTTCTTCTTCTGCTTCTAATTTCTTCTTTTTCTCAACCAACTTATTATTTTCTCTCCTACACTCTTTCTCTTCTTTTCTTTCTTTTTTTTCCCCTCCTCTTCTTTCTTCTTCTCTTCCTCCTCTTCTTTCTTCCTCTTCTCATTTTCTTCTTCTTTTTCAATTTTTCGTTCCATTTGCGTATTCTTATCCTTTCCTCTTCATCCTCCTTCTCCTCCTTTATCTCTTTCATTACACCACTTATCTTATCCTTTACCTTTCTTAAGTTATTAATTTCCATCTTTACACGATGGGGACTATAGGAATAGTGGTCTTCAACGAGTCTTATTAACATCTGCTCCATCATTCCTAAATTGTCCAAAACGTCTTGCAATGTTTGCATTTTGTCAATTTGGTTAGAAGCCATCTTCTTTGTAGAATGGTTTGAACGACGAATACTGTGGGTTCTTATAGTGAAAGCGCGTACGTGATGGAAAACATCCCCCTAAAACATAAAATTGATATTACCTAGATCATGACCTAACATCGTGCGGACGTGAAAGAAAACATCCCCTACTTTTCTCATTTCATATAATATACTATCCACATAAGTGAAGCAACAATAAACAAACCCCAAATCTACTATTTACACACGCAAATTATTAAAACAGAATCCATAATCTACTATCCACACAATCGTACGTGAGCGGTTACAAAATCCAAACTATACTCTCCACATACGCTAAGAAACAATAAACAAAATCCATAATCTACTATCCACACAATCGTACGTGAGCGGTTACAAAACCCAAACTATACTCTTCACATACGCTAAGAAACAATAAAGAAACCCATAATCTACCATTCACACAAACTTACGTGAGCAGTTACAAACACAAACACACAAACACATACCCTCGCACTATGAAAAAAGAGTTAGTGTTTATAATCACACTACTCTACCTACACACACACACACACACACACACACACATTGGCAAATCGATAGTTATTTCTTTTCTAGAGTATTGGGTAGCCCTGAAAAGGGCTGTTTGTTTTTAACTCCAGATGCAACTATCTAATGATTGCACCTTCCTGGCCTGGCGCCACACACGCATCTTCTTCCCCAGTCTCCTTTCACCTTTCTTCTGGGGAGCGAAGAGGGAGGATGATTCGCTTCATAACCATAATCCTCTGTCTCGGGAATATTGAACGACATCCTCTCTTCTCTTTTCTTTTCCTCCTCTTCCCTCTGTCTTCTCTCCTCCTCTTCCTTCTTTATTCTTTCTTCTTCTGTTATAGCCTCCGCAGCCAGTTCATTTACCAGGCGCCTGACATATTCCAGATGTATCTGGAGTTCAAGAAGTTTGCTTATTCTGCTACTATTCATTCTTGTGTTGATCAATCAACAAGGGTAGCTAGACTGCCGAACGAGTTTCAATTTATAGTGAAAGCACGTACGTGAAGGAAAACATCCCCCTAAAAACATAAAATTGATCTTACCTAGATCATGACCAAAAAAAAAAACAACAACGCGCGGACCTAAAAGAAACACTCACTCACTTTTTTATTCTACCCATCACTATTTTAAATTTTTTATAAATCACTTCAATTGACTATCCACATACTCAAAGCAATCCAATCTAACCCCGAAATCTACACCTCAAACACCAAATAAAGACATCATTTTAATCTACTATCCACACCAACGTACTTGATCACTTACAAACACACAAACTCACAAACACATACCCTCACATTTTTTTAAAAAGAGTTAGTGTTTATTTTCACACTACTCTACCTACACACATTGGCAGATGGATAGTTATTTCTTTTCTAGAGTATTGGGTAGCCCTGAAAAGGGCTGGGTTTTTTTTTTTTTTTTTTTTGCTATGGCAATCTTTTAGTTTCTAAGAATGCGATGTCCTCTGAGGATAGACTTTCTGGCGATAGGTCTGCTTCTTCGGAAAGAGAAGAACTCTTTGGTGTCGATACGACAATCGACAAAGCCTCTGTCAGCTTCAGGTTCTTGTTGCTGCTGTTGTTGTTGTTGCTGCTGTCTCTGAAGTCTGTACTTCTCTGTCCATTCTTCTTTTTCCCTGTTCATTTCTTCTCTGAAAAGCTCTTCTATCAGATCTTCAGTGATTTTTAACATTCTCACATTCTCTATTTCTTCTGGCTTCGGTATCAGACTGTGTCTGACCCTATGCAAATTCACGTAGGCTTCGTTGAGCTTAGCTAGTTTGGAACACATCTTCTTAGGAGGATGAGTCGACAATGGATGGTTAGACTGGAAACAAACCGGTTCTTAAAGTTAAAGCGCGGACGTGAAGGAAAACATCCCCCACACGGTTTTCGAGTCGCAGTGTACAGTGAGTGTCATGAGAGGGATAGTAAGAAGTCAAAGAGCATCAATCCAACATTCTTATAGCTAAACAAAAGACAAAGGCATTTTTTTCAAAACACAACGTTTTTATTCAAAAATCACTTAACACTAACCAACAACAACTCTAACATTTTTAACAATAATCCAACACTATAACATCAAACAATTTTTTCAAATCACCAACATTTTTTTCTCAATTCACAATCTACTTTAAACAGGGCTGACAACGTTGTGAATGAAATTGTGATTTCCACTGTTGGAAATCATTAGGCCATTGATGGACACTACGTTTCCTAGCTTGAGACAAAAGATAAGCATAATGGTCACAAAACCATCGATCTACTTTCACATCGTTTCTTGAAGAAGAACGAGGATCAAAATGAGTCACTAAATGTTCTAAGGAATAGCCCAGGCTGCGATGATGCAGAAAATACACACAGTACTGTCCGCACACCAAGGAATCTGTGCCTTGTAATTTCACATTATTGAATCGGGTGGTCTGAGCATTTCTTCTCATAAAGTCGATGATATCGTCTTCCAAAGGGGGCAATCCGTACGAATCGAAATATTCCACACATCCTTCTTGAGGAAAGTAAACGGCTACCCAGTGGGTTCCTGGGAGATGACTGTCGTCCGTGTTGATCACGTAAGCTTGATGGTCTTTAGATTTGCGATGAGGGAGTTCATCTTTAGCACAGACGACAGGATTCCAAGAAGCCGTATACGAACTGTGGTTCAAAAGGTAATAAAGTTCCCAGGTATCCATTGTTTTGTGTGGTTTTTTCTTCTTCTTCACAGGTAATAATAAGTCGTCAATTCGATCCTGACTTTTTGCTTGAAAATGTCTGACAAATAACCGTTTCTTCGTTTCGTCTCCTCACTCTGATTCAGGAGAGCTTCGATACGATGGTTCTCTTGAGTGGTTAATGGTGGACAAGAATGTTTACGCAAGTCTTTATACCACTGATGCAACACGTCTTTGTTCCAGATGAGACTCCAAGCTTCGTCCAGATACTCGTCCAATTTTTCTTCTGGAGTCAACATCAGGCATTTATCGTGTTGAATTTGACTGGGATGATCGTTTTGACATCCATAGCAATTTTTCTTGATCAATTCCGTCATTTTGTCGACCAAGTGTTTGGCAAAACAGGAGACTAAATGGGCTTCTTGTTCTGGCCATCTTGACTTCATCATGATCACTTCTTCTTTTTCCACGGTCTCCTCACATTTCATGTCCAAAGTTTCTCCACTAGGTAAAGAGGGATAACAGTCTTCCATGGTTTCTAGTAATCTAGGATGACTTCTCTCAAACTGTTGATTTCTATCGTATTATCGAATTCTGCATACAGGATGACGTTCACCGTTTCATCAGGGTCTCGGTCTTTAAACTGAATTTCCACACGAATCTGGCCGGATTTTATAGGGTGGAAATGTCCCTCGTCGCTGTCTTGGTCTGGAGTGAAATCGAAAGCCCACAAAGCATAGCCTCCTGCATAATCTTCGTACGTAATGCCGTGACTGGTGTTGGTTCCTAACTGGCCGGTGGCTTCGTACAGGGACAAGTACGATCTCAAGTAATTCTTCTTGGTAAAGTCAGGTTCGAAAGGTCGGGTACACAAGGTTTTGCCATCGCGACTGACTTCGATTTTGGACACGCCAAAGTGTTGAAAGTAGAAAGGATTTTTTTCGGCAGCTCCGTTGAAGGCTGTATTCTCGACGATACCAACGATCAAACGTTTGGGTAACTGTCCTTGGAACAGATGATCTTCGATCATGGATCGCTGTCCCTTGGGAATGGTGAAGGTTTTCACTTCCACGCGTCGTATGGGATACTTGGCAGTCGTTCTGCTCAACGTCTGACTGATGTCGTTTCCCACTTTAGGTAACACTTCCACACGGCGTACGTAGAGTCTGGCTTCTAGGATTTTGGTTTTGTAACCGTCACTATCAGCCAATAAATGGAAAGAGGCACTACTACGATTCAGTCTCAGGCGGACATCCACCCCGTTCAGCAAATACTTTTCTTGCAACCACATGTCCAAATGCAAATGATCCATCAGTTCTAAATTTGTGTCGACCCCCGTGATTCTCTTTCTTCGTTCTAGAAATCCATCATTGTTGTCTTTCTTTTCATCAGTTTCCAATATTTCAAACTTGGTAGGTTCGTCAGCTTCCCATACCACACAGGCATTGAGATGAGTGTTCTTGGCATCTATTCCGTACGTCAAGAGATTTTCCAGGTAGGCACGATAAGGGTAAGTATCCATGCTGCTACTGACCAGTTTGTTATTCAAGTACAAGTCCACCCCACTGAACAAGGAATGCATGAAATTGTTGACGGGAGCTACTGCTTCATCGTCTATAGCACCTCCAGTCTTATCTAGAATTTTGACTTTCAGGTACAAGTAACTGCTATTCAGATCGATGTAATCTTCGGGCTGTCCTTTGATTTCAAACTCGATGGGAGCGGAATCGGCCAATGAGGAGACGGGATGAAATTCCACCCACTGGGATTCTTGCATGGTCATCATCGTGGGGGGCATGGCAAACAGATCCAGTTCCGTCTTGGAACAAGCGCAAGACTCTCGGTGCATCATTTTTTTTTTTTTTCTTTCTCAATAATCGAAAACGTCTAAGTCTCGAACGGTTCTTCTTTTCTTGGCCTTTCTAGCTTGAAGTCTGGTGAAAGGGTGTTTTCTTCGTCGTCTCTTTCTGCCTTGTCCTTGCTGAATGCCTGACTCGGTAGCGTGCAGGGCATTTATAGGTGTTTCTCGGTGACCCAAAATGTCTTTGCCCGTTTGCAGCAAGACATTTTTGCCTGCCCTCATGAAGGCTTCTTTAGGGTTTTGTTTGTCGATGATGACATTTTGGAGAAATTCTTTGCCTTGCGTCAGTGCCGCATCTTTCAATGCGTGCAATCCGCGTGTCACCATCGGTTTCAACACCGGGGCCACCGAACGAAAGGCCGATTTTAACATATCTCCTAAACCGTGTCCTCGCTGTCGAGCAACCCCTCGGTACACTGGATACATGACTTACGAATCGTGAGAAAACCGTTTTCGAAAATGGAGTTTCACAGTGACTTTTCCTTTGGTGAATGGAATATTTTGTCCCAAATCTCCTTTTATAGTAATGTTGACCGTGTCCAAATACGACTTACTGACAGGCAAATAGTGAGGATGTACAAATTCGCGGTGGAAGTGCTAAGTGTTTCCACCTTCCTCGTCAGTGTTCGTGGCAGAATCCACTTTGAAAGGAATGACACGCAGTAACGCTACGGAGGTGTGTCCCACCACGTTATACTCCACCACATCGGAGTACACAAACATCAAATTCAGTCCTTGGTTCAATTCTACCGGGGCACGAAATAACTTGCTAAAAGACTCGTTGTCGTAAACGATGGGTAATTCGCTTTTCTTCATCATGCTCATTCTCAGGTTCATGTCTCCGCCCAACATGTCATACAATTCAGGACAAAATAAAATGGACAGGATTTTAGTCCGTTCAAATTTCATCAAGAAGCGACGAGCTGTTTTGTGGTACTCCATGGTGACACTTTTGTTGACATGCTCCAAAGCTTTCAGAAACACGACATTAAACCTGGAGGCTATGGTGCTGACCAAATGTTGACCACTAAAATAATAGCCTGGGGGAATGAACAAGTGATAGGTGGTGTACTTTTGATTTTGTGTACGGGTTTTCTTGTCATATTTGACATTGCTATCCATCCACTGTTGCATTTGCTCGTCATGAACTTCCACATCAAAAAAATTTTGATTGGGAAGGACATTGAGGACTTGGGTCGGGTGAATCATTTCTACTAAAGCCACTTCCCAATGGGCTTCGTGATCTAACTGGATGGCCTGAGGTAATTTGGCCGTGTAACAGCACAACGTGTTCTTGGGAAACACCTCCATGGAACTGTCACTGGGTAAAGTTAAGTAAAATTGGTTTTGGTGACTCATAATTCCAGAGTTCTGTGGCTGTCCGAGGGGTTACTGGACGTCAGAGGCGTGTCTCCGTCTAAAATGGGGTTCTGGTTGTGATTGAAGTGGTGACTGGCACTGGCACTGGACACAAGGTTCCCGGGGTTCCCGTTCAAGGTGAATTTCAGGGAGGGATTAGGAAGCAGGTAACCGATGCAACTGCTCAATAAAATGGTCCACAATTGTTTGTCTCCTTGTTGCAAACTCAAATTGGCGATGGCTGCCCCGATGACACAATACACCACGAAGATTTGGCAGAAAAGGACGATTTGCGTTTTAGGCACACGTTCTCCACACCACACCCACAAGGGTTGTTTTTGTAAATCTTGCACAGAAGAACTAGGTGAAGGAGGAGTGGTCGACGTAGCTGAGTCTGCTGTGTGAAAGGGCATGATGGTCACTTCTTTTTATAGTCGATGACTTGCGAAGCGTCGATCCAAGAATCAAAACTGGGTGGATATCCTTTCCAACGTACTTTGACTTCTTTGACACGTCGTTTGCCCACTTTACGGGTTCTGCGTTCGAGAATGCTTTCGATGTCGTACACGTCGTCTTCTTTTTTGGTGACACGTTGTAACTCGGGCAAATAAAACGTTCCTTTGAGCACTTCTCCGTTCATGTCTTCCAATTTATAGACGGCAGGATGACGGCCATGTACTCGTCCAGTGACGCGAAACAATTCGATCGTCCAGTCAGGTAAGTAACCTTTGTCGAAAGTGCGTTTGGTTTTGCCAATGCGCACCCAATCTCCTACGGCCAACACTCCATTTTTCTTGGGGACAGCCCTCGTCGGGGACGTACCAAACAGACGCTCAAACACCAACACTTCGTTGTCGGGACTCACGTCTTGCGGGGCACGTCCGATGCTTCGATGGTAAGATTGGTTGTACGCTTGCACCAGGTGCGGTAAGATGTCGATGTACTTCAGAGTGTGGTGATGCGTAAAATATTTCCATATGCGTTCTTTCAAAGTGCATTGAAAACGTTCCACGATGCTGGCTTTGATTTCGGGATTCTCGGTGGTAAAAAAATGAATGTCACGTTTCTTTAATTCTTTTTGGAAAGCTTGGTTCAGAAATTCGGTGCCTTTGTCCGTTTGCCATCGAAGAGGGTGACGACCGCTTTGTTTCAACACCCGTTGCAGGGCTCGCATTAACTCGCTGCTCGATTTGGAAGTCAAGGGCACGACCCAGGCAAATTTGGAAAAGACGTCGATGACACAAAGCAAATATTTGTAGCCACGATTGTAGCTGGCCAAATGAGAGACATCGGCTAAATCGGCTTGCCATTGATGATCGATGCCTTCCACTCGGGTGCGACTTCTGGCAAGCTTGCGTCGAATGGGTTTGTGTAAAGTGTAGGTAGCTTGTTCTTGTAACCATCTTTGCACTTGAGGTAAACGGAGACTTTTCAGTCGAGTTTTGGCAGCACGATACAATTTTTGAACTCCTGCGTAACCTGCAGGATGGGAGGGATCGTAGTAAATGCTGGCTAAGACTTTTTCCATTTTTTTTGTGTTGGTTGGTGTGTTAATAAGACACCCACTCTTGGAGGATGCTACTCTTTTTCTCTTGGGGTACTTTCTTGGTTTGCAATGCTTTGCGTGTGCGGCCAGCAATAGGTGTTGAAGAGGGGGATATCTGAGCGGGGGATATCGGTTCTTGTTTCACTTCTGTCTTCACTTCTGTCTTCACTTTCTTTTTCTCTTGTGATGAAGAAGGGGTGGCCATCATCTTTTTAATCCATCCAATTCTGGAGGTAGGTGGTGTTGTTAACTTGCGTACTTTTTCTGGTGGAGTTTGAAACCCATCCTCTTCTTCTCCTTTTTCTGTCTTGGTCACTGGTACTGGTGGTACTGGTACTGGTACTGGTACTGGTGATGGTGCTGGACTTTTCATCAAGGTCTTAAAATCTTTTAGAGTGGGTAGAGCTGTTTCGTCTAAAGCTTTCTGGTGAAAGAGTTACAGTCGTTGCAAGAGTTGACCGTACTTTTGCGATTTTTCTGTTTCGGACAAATCTTGGCGATCCATCAAGGACTGCAATTCGTGTTGTAACTGGGACATTTCGCTCAAATTGGGATTGGGAGGTAAATGCGGGTGCGTTGTTCTTGCCACCGATGGCATTCCATCCATCGTTTGTAAGGCACTAAAGCTAGTTTTCGTCCTTCCATGGGGTTGTCAGGGGTCGATTCTGAGATCTTGGGACTTCCGAAGGCCTTTTTATCTTGCTCCCACTAGTCCTCCCAACATGGTTCCCAAGACTCCTTTCAGTATGGGGCCTAACAAGAGAGGCAAGATGCCTCCACGTTGGACCAACATCTTCTTTTTTTGGCGAATGGGAATTTTCTTTTGAACCATTTGGCGAAGAACGTGACGATGTTTGCCTAAGCATTGTTTCTGGTGTTTGGACAAAGGGATCGTGCCTTTCAAGACGTTCAAACAACATTCGCACACGGTATCGATGACCTCTTTGGAGGCTGTTTGAATGAGTTTTTTTCGTAGGGGTGGAGAAGCTTTGGACAGGACAGATAACATGTCCCCATGTTTGGCTAAACGTGGTGGCAGTCCTTTCCTTTTCTTTCCTTGGGGTTTTCTGGAGGGTGACATCTTTGAATCTTCAGGAGCACCAAAAAAACACTGATGCCCTACTCGGTCACAGGCCATTTTTATACTGGAACGCGTCGCCACTGATTGTCTTGACGTCGTATCAGTTTGAGGACAGGCATGACACGTCGTGCAGGGGTACGTAACGGACTAAATCGAGCCAGTTCTTGCTTGGACAAATCCAGTAAACTTTGTAACATGCCCGATCATTCATGGACTTTGATTTTGGGAGAAGGTACTTTGTGAGCAGCAGCCACTGACACTAAATTGGAGGGTCCTGCCACTGGGGAAGTTCTTTTGGGGGTCATCAACGGAGAAGTTCTTGGTGTGATCAACGTCTCCAAGTACTCTTCAGTTCCTGGTGTCATTAACGGAGAAGTGGACAAACGTGAAGCTGCCGGAGACGCAGTCACTGCCGTGGCAGATCGTGGTTTGCGAGTGTATGGTTGCGTCCTGGCCGAAGTGCCTCTCTTGCGACTAGTTTTCTTTTGTGGACTTTTCTTTTTCTGGGGACTTTTTTCTGTTTCTTTTTCCTGGGGCCTTCTTTTCTTTTTCCGGGGTGGTGGTGGTGTCTGGTGAGAGGAGGGTCCTGCCACTGGAGAAGTTCTCCTTGGGGACCTGGTCTTTTTCTTCTTGGGGCTTCGTTGGACTTTTGTCTTGGGTATAACTTTGGGGGCATTAGGATCCCATCTTAAGAGTGAGCGAATGATGACCCCTCCTAGAGTACCGCTCCCTCCAGGTTTCAAAATGATTTGTTTTTTGGTTTGAGTGTCGATGCGGGGATCGCCCAGTTGGACCAAAGCGACTTTGTTTCGATCGAAACAGCGTTTGGTTTGATGAGGAATCTGAATGATTCCTTGGAGTAATTGACGTGCCGTCATCGTGAACCATCGTAAGACTTCTTTGAGACTAGCTTCTAAGACACGAGCTCGTGTTTGTGGATTTTTTTCTCGACTGATGCCATACAAGGCACGAATCAATTTGACGGGAAGATGCGACTGAAGGGACGTCATGTTCACACTGTGTGAGACAGACGAAAAAGGGTTTGAGGTTTTTATAGATTTTTTGATGGGGAGTGAAATGAAGTCGAGGACGGAGACGTGTACAGGACAGGCCCTCCTTCTTGGCACCAGTGGTGAAACAAGTGGGTACGAAATCGCAAATCCTCGGGGGTCGTAGGTTTCAAATCGACGAGTAAATAGGCGTGTGGCGTTTGAGTGGCATCGTCGTACGCCTGAGTCAGCCAAGGCGTTCCTAACTGTTTGCTAAGACTTGCACTTGCGATTTATCTCGAGGACTTTTAAACAAGACCACGTAATGGGCATTGAGACTGATGGTGCGATGGGCTTTACTTTGTTGAAACAAATTTTGAGTGATGTAAACGACACTGGCATTACGGTGATGCCCTTTGCGCGTGAACCACAGTTTAATTTCTTCTTCGTCTTCTCCTAACATGTCGAAAATGACCAAATGGGTTTGACGGGAGTCAGAGACGATGCCGTCGTCTTCTTTAGGAATGCCTTCCACAAACACGATGGAATCGCCTTGACTTTCTCGCAAGAGGTTGTACGCCGATTGCCACTCTTTGTAACACCACACGATCCGTTGAGGTGGCCGATCGATCAAATGATGTTTATGTTCGATCAAACGTTTGACGAATTCGGTTTTGCCTGAACCGCTAGGTCCAGCAATGAGCATGTTAAAGGGATGGCGAAGATACAAAGCCTCCCAACTGGCACGATCTAAGTGTTCGTCGATGACTTTGACAGTAGAGGAAGAGGGAGCAGAGACAGCAGAGGTAGCCATTGTGTGAGAAATGTCACTTGTGACACGAAAAACAAACAAGACAAGAGTTTATATACTTTTTCAGAACACGTTTATTGAATGTTTTTTTTTTTCAAACATGAATACGAAAGACAAAAATACATAAAAGCCAAAGGCTTAAGTACAAGGATAAAAGGCACATGATAACCATGAACGTGGAATAAAAACAAGTGTCTGTACAACATGTTTTGGGTAATGTTCTAACCAGTTCTACAGTAGGGGGTGAGGTCACACAAGTGTCCTCCCGAAAGGGTCTTTCAGGCCTGTCCACGACAGTCCCGTCCTGGGTGACGGGTTCTTCTGGCACCGTCACTAACACGGGTTGAAAAGTAACTTTTTTCCTTGAATAACTCTCGTGCATACTGGGCCACCTCTTGGGTCCAAGCCAAACCAATCTGGTTTCTTCTTCGTCAACGACATGGTAAGTTACTTCAATGAACAATGAACTATCGATCTTGCCTAGGGTTCCTTTTCATATACAGACCAATACCGACGTGTCCATACGGTACGGTGAAATGATTGGGAAGTCGCACTCGCTTCTGGTACACGATTTGATAGACTTTTTCCAAGGGTCGACTGACGATGTGGTGAGTGGGTAAACGTACAATCTTGTTCGGTTGATAGGTGGTCACTTTAAAGTTTCCATCCTCTCCCGATTGCAAGGCTTCTTTCAATACCCCAAAGTTGACCACTCGACTGGTACGATGATTCAGAGTCAGTCCTTTCACTTTGCACGTCGTGTGCACTTCTTGTTTGTCACGGTATTCGTAGCCGTAATTTTTGGGACCACCACTGACGAAACTTAGAATCTTGTCGTCGGGATGCTCATCTGTCCAGGCTCCTAAACGGTCTCCTTCGATGTCAGGGTGATGTTGAATCGGGTGATGGATGTAGATGCAACTGTCCGTGTCAAAGTACAGGACGCGTTCTTCTAACAGTTCTAAAGCTTCGTACAATTTTAAGCGAGCATGAGCTGTCACGTAAGCCGCAATGATGACATTTCCAAAAGGGTCGTCTTGTACAAAGTCCAGATCTTCTTCCTAATTGACCAAGATCAAATCCTCTCGAACGACGTCCACGTGTTTCATGTATTTGGTTTAGTCGTGAATCATCTGGAAGTAGCGGGAAGGTTCTGTCAAATATTCCGTCTTGGGTAAACACGGTCGTTGTGCCATTTTACCCCACAAGCAATTTAACATCACTTTGGCAAACGATCTCCTGCCTTCGTTTTTTTCGATGTGGTCTAAAGAGATGCCTTCTTGTTCGTAGTATTTCTCTTTGAATTGTATTTGGTCTTCGGGAGTGTGACACCAGGAAGGATAGCCGCTGGCTTCTTGTTTCAGTTTCAAAAAGGCATCCACGTAGTCGGCGAAAATGCCTTTCTGAGTACGGTCACCCTTGTGGTACTGTTGTGTCTTGGGAAAGTGGCAAATTTCGTACACTTCTAACAGTTGGTATCCCATGTCCAGAGCTTTGAACAATTCCACGCTGACCCAGGTTCCCGTCAAGGCCCGTTCTTCCTGGCTGTGATGGCAAGGTTGGTCCTGGTTGCACGTTTCGGCACAAGTACGGCACAAGGGAAACATCAGTTTGCCTTGACAATGGTGAGGTAAGACGGGATGGTATAGGTTCGTGGGAGGCAAAACTTTACACTTGATCAAGCCTTCGTATTGTCGAATGTTTTTCAGGTCGATGTGTTCCGTCAGCAACTGCGGGTGCCCTACGGGAAAGCGACAATATTTGCACACGTAGGGATACAGCGAACACACGTCCAAGTATTTGATTTCTTCTCCTTTCTCTTCGTCGGCTTGGTACAGCAAACAGGTGGCATTGGTCCTTCCTCCGTACAAACTATCCCTCGGGTTCAACGGGTCCATGAACTGGTAACTTTCCACGAGGCGTTTAAACTCGGGATCGGTTTTCAAACGGTGATCGTACTCGTGTTCCCACATTTCCACCACTTGGAATCCTTGCTGTTCTATCTTTAGGCGTCGCTGACAAGTGTCCTGGTACAAGTCTTCCATGGTTCGTTGCAAAAACTGATTTTTAGTGTCACGGTCAGGGTAACAGACGGGACATCCATGAAATAAGCAACCGTCAAACTCGTACACGATCTTGGGGTTTTCTAAGTCCCAACCATCGACCGAATACGTTCCGATGGTCTTTTCGCCTCCTCCGTTGCGGGCATGCTGAATCCATTTGTCTTCCTTGTCGCACAAGTAATGTAACCAGCGTAGGGCTTTGACCGAGTATTGACGCTTGACATAGTGGGTCGTTTGAGGGCTGATGACAGCCACGGTGTTTTCAGGCATGAATCGTTGTCGGTACACTAAGGAACACGCTTTGGCAATGGTGCAAGCTTCTTTCAAAGGATCGACCCCTCCGTGTTCCATGAACAGTTCTCGAAATTTTCCACAGCAACGCCGTAAAATGTCCACGTCGGAACGACAATACTTTAGCATTTCTTCCTGAAAGTCGAAAGGGTCCGAGGCGTGAGCCTGGTACCAAGCGTAGAAAGCTTCTCGTTGTTCGGTACGTATGTTGTCGGGGTCGTAATAGTGAGCCTCAGGCAAATGGGGTAGAACGGCATGTTGATTGGCTTCCGTATTGAAAAAGTGTGGAAAGTACCCTTTAGCCATTTCTGTCATTCCAAACGTTTTAGGCATTCGACTCAAAGGCATGGCCAAATAGCTCATCGAATCTTTAAACTGCACTTGTCCCACTTGCATGAAAATGATTTCAGCTCCGTTCAAAGTGACTTTAGGACACTCGGTGCCTTGTTCCGTATAGTACCTCAAAAGAAACTGTCCATCGTATCCGGAGAAATTGTGAGCCATCACCGTGGCATGACGATGACAATCTCCATAACGTTCGATGTCCTCTTGGCTCCACGTCTTGTCGATGGGGTCTAAGACCCATCGGGCAAAATCGGCTAACGTGTTCGGTCCCTGAAAGATTTTTTCACGTCCTCCAGGAATCTTGCTGCAGTGAGGGCAATGACTGAAGATAGGTTCTTGAATGCACTTCTCGCACGCTCGATGAGCCACGCAGAAATTAGGAATGTGAATGCCGGTCTCTTGCATGCATTCGAAATCGAAAAAGATGAAATTGCCTTTCTTCTTGTGACCGTCCTCTTCCTCTGGTGGGGGTTGGTATTTTTGCACGTAACATTCGTGTTCCAAGTCCACGATGTGGTGACAAATGTGACATTTTTTCTTTCCTCGACATATGTGTGCCTTGGTACTATTGGTACGTATGCCTTGTCCACACGTAGGGCACAATCTCAGGAGTTGACAAGCACATTTCTTCTGTGAACCTTGTGTTTTCAAATGTTGCTGGTAACAGGTAGGGCTGACAAACGTGCGCAGACAAGTTGAACAAGGCACTGGTTCTTCGCTCAGACAGGGTGGAGAGGCCAAACATCCTGGGCATTTCCACCCACAATACTTGTGTTGCTCTCGATTGTTATAACCATAATCACATTTCTCACAATAATAACCGTATCCCAGGAATCCAGTGATACTGGTAATGGTATCGAAATGTTCATCGTGATGATAGACATGAATGTATTTTCCGTCCTTAAAATCTTGGCCTCGAAACAACAGAGACCCACGCATTTCTTGAGGGTGCACTTTCAAGGTGTAGCGTGGAGCTAGGGCATCTTGCAATTTTTGCATCTCAGGAATGCCACAGGGTGTGTCTTTGGACAGGCCAGCTTGTTGCAACAGGAGTTCTGCTTCGTTTCGTTGTTTGGCTCGGTCCGATTGTCGAATAGTTTTCCAGGCTCTTTTCCATTCTGTCGTGTCGTTCTTGTTGGCATAGGTTCGTCCCACCACGATGGCTCGAGCTAAACACATCTGGTCTTGAGGGTTGTTAATTCGGACGAGACTTGTTTTGGTGTTGCGAAGGTCGTCCACCAATAACATCTTTTTGCGTCCAGTCCCTTGAGGAGGAGAGACGTGGGCCATTTTCAGTGTAGCTTTACCATCGGTGATGTCAAACTGGTCATTAGATTGTTGTTCGTGTTGAATCTTGTCCATGACTTTGGAAGGGGTTAGTTCTGCGGGTCTGCTAAACTCGATCCAAACAGGGGATTTCAAACCGTCGTGATCTATGGATAGTGTCAAGCGATCGTCTTCTTTGGTTTAACATTGTCGCTTGAGTGCGGTGAGCAAAGAATCCCACATCTCGGTGATAAACCCTCCTGCTTTCTCTAAGGGTACGTCGGACTTGATATCTTTAAACTTCACCGTGTAGGTGTAAGCCGTGGTTCTAAATTTTCTAGAGGAGCGCTTTTCCGTCTCTCGAATGGAATAGTACTTTTCAGGGTTGACTAAGGGTGGTGAACTTGGTTTAGAGGGTTCGGATTCTGGTTCACTCATGTCCTCTTCAAAATCACTGGCATGAATTTGTGCCAAGATTTCAGCCCTGGTACGAGGAGATAGATCACGTTTCTGCCTCTTACTTTCTTCTTCTTCTTTCTTCTCGAATGAATAGGATCGTTTCATCTTGAGTGAAAAACGTCAAATGACTAAAGTTTAAACACCATAGACTAATTTATAGTCATGACAAACCAGCGTATATAAAAGGGTGTGTGTCTTGTCCTTTCACTATTCATTTCACTCTCAAACCGAGCACAACGATGGAAGAGACTACCCAGATGGAACGTTTCGTCAGAGCTTTGCGAGGAGTCATTAGAAAATTCTCTTCAGACCAGCCTACGGACTACTCTCCTTCCTTTCGAGATAAAAGTCAGGATACTTGCTATATCTGTCAGAAGAAAGGGCACTGATCTTCAGAGTGTCCAGACCGTCAAAAAAGAAAAAAAAACAGGGGCTAAAAAAGACAAAAGTCAAGATACCTGTTATTATTGTAAAGAAAAAGGACATTGGTCTCCAGATTGCCCAAAAAAGAAACAAGAGGAGTCAGAAGAAAAGAAGGATTCTTCGAAGAAGAGAGGGATTCTTCAGAAGAAGAGAGGGATTCTTCGAAAGAAGAGAGGGATTCTTCAGAGGAAGAAGAGGAAGAAAGAAGACAATTCTATTTAAAAGAGGCAAAGAAACAGGAGAAGAAAAGAAGAAGGGAAGAAAATGAGGAAAAAACGGTGAAGAAATTCAAAAAACAGAGAGACTAAACAAGAAGAAAGAAGAAGTCAATGAACTTTTAATTAAAGTGTTCTGTTGTGAATTGTGAATTGGATTGTAACTATGGAGAAAAGAATACATGAATGATATAAGGTAAGTGTCTTTGAGTTTTGATTTTAAAATAAGAAGCTACACTCACGCACTCATACACAGACACGTACTATAAGGGTAAAATGGGTGGGGTTTATTTTTGAGTTATTGGCAAATTGAAATTGTATTTCTTTTCGAGAAATGTGGGTGGCCCTGAAAAGGGCCTTTTTTCTTTATGGTGTAGGAGTGAGCTTAACCAATCAACTTTAACTGCCTTAAGCCTTTGCCACGGCCAAGGCCTACTTCTGATGATTGGGTTGAAATCACTAAGGGTGGTACGACAGGCTTAGTCAGAGGGTTGGCGTGTTTAGCTCGGGAAGGTCGTATTCTCTTCGGTCGTGATAAAGAAGTCTGATACATTTGTTTCAGACTTCTTAACTCCGCTAAAATGTCCAACAGTACCGTAGCCGTTGATTTTCACCCTCTTGTTTCTTTGCTGCTACTTCTTCTTGCTGTTGTTGCTGTTGTTTTTTTCTTACCTCTTCTTGTTGCTGTTGCTGTTGCTGTAGGAGAAAAGCTTGTTCCGCTTCCTTTTGTCGTTGCATAAATTTCTCCAATTCTTCTTTCTGTCTCTGTCTAAAATTCTCCACTTGCGGTAATGAAGAAGGTAACGAAGGTTCCGGAACAAATTCTTGCGAGGTAAGAAAATCCACAAAATCCCAATGTACCTCTTCTGAAAGTAAGTCCGGGTTCCCTTGGGCGGTCTCCCTTGCTGGTACACCCCAATGCATCGTTTTCTGAATTTCCGTCATGTTGAATCACTGTCGCATAGATTGACTGCACACAAGCGCTAGCGAATCTATATAGACCAACTGACGTCACAGACTACTCTCTTCGGATTGGATGCGGGTTGACTGAATTTTGTAACGCGTGTTTGGATTGGTGAATGAACTCAATCCGTTTCAATCCTACCTCTACCTATAAATAAGCGCAGTTCAGTGCATTGATTCACTTGTTCTCGTCGCTTCAAGATGTGGACCGATGTGCAATCTTCTACGCTTGTGTCTTCCATGATGTTCCGGACGGACATACCCATGTATGTCAGATCCAAGTGGACCGTTGTCCACAGGACAAACACCAGCCTGTGGATACGTAGGATCTACGTAGAAAGACAAGGATGCCTCAAAAGAGTCCTGATTTACGGTCCTACAGTGAAACGCAGCCTAAGGACAAGAAGAAGACCAATGCGGTGCCCTTTATGTTAATGGATACATTAACATAAACCCAAAGGCCCTTTTCAGGGCCAGCCATATTTCTCGAAAAGAGAATGACTTTATTCAATTGCCTACCCCTTTTTTAAATTTAAATTTAAATTTAAATGTAAAAAAAATTATTAAAAAAAATCCCATGTTCAAATCCCCTTGAGGCTAGAGTGGCCCAGGGTTTTTTCTCCATGTTCAATTCCCCTTGAGGCTAGAGTAGCCCAAGACTATTTCCCATGTTAAATTCCCCTTGAGGCTAGAGTGGCCCACGATTTTTCTCCATGTTAAATTTCCATTGAGGCTAGAGTGTCCCAGGGGTCTCTGTAATGCTAATTCCCATTGAGGCTAGGGTATCCCCATTTACTACTTATATTTGATATGAATGAGTGAAGTGTTTTCACCTAGTGAAACGAACAACCGGAGCAAAAGAGATCAAAATCATTTCGTCGTGACTAACAATCATTTTAAGATATAAACAAAGAAAATGTATTAATATGATTCGGCTAGTTGTCCCTGACTTTGCAAAATTGATCGTGGAAAATAACTGCAGTTATTTTTATCTAAATTCCATTGGGACTTGTCATAGTATTGATATTCTAATGCATAATGGAAGTTGATTGTTTTATTGTTTTTGGATCCGTAAAAGTTAGAATCATATTTAGAACAACTGAACATGGACTCGTTAGTCGGGAATATCTTTGATGGAAGTGTTTCGAGTTAGTATATGTTTTTGGCTTCAGCAGTATGAACGACTTGTACAAAAGCTATTTCCATCGGGCTTCAGAATCCAATCATATGCCCCTAGGTACTTTGGCAGTGAAAAGATATAAGTTGTTTTTGGAGAAGCACATCCCTAGAATAGTATCAGACTAAGGGTTTTGTAATTTATGTATTCCTTGTGGACCTTCCACCCGTCCTCGTCTTTAGCCCCCATGACAAGTTAACCCATAAGTGACTGTTGATAAGATTCTCAGAAACAAACATAGAATACATTGATATGTTGGTCACCCTAGGAGCGACCACATAATACTTCGAAATTTTTGAGGCAAATAAAACTAAAAACGATCAGCATAAAGAAATAACTCGCCCGCTGCTTTCTGTTGCGATTGACATTTTGGATGAGGTCAGTGACGATGTTTAAGAGAAAGATAATTAAAACAATAGTTATTGGCCCATACGCTGAAGATTGGCATCCGAACCAACCAGTCAACATTATTTGTTCTACAAAGAAATATACCAGGATGCTGAAGAGAAGCAGAGCAAGTATACGAGAAACCTAACAATTTATTTTGCGCCCGCACGGAATTTCGCCATGAGTACCATTCAATACGCATTCCTAATCGCTTGGTAAGGACTGATTTACAGCTCTGGGTTATCTCTGTCGAATCCTGGTTGTGGTTTGCAAGGCCCAAAAGTGCTAAGCCTAAGAGTTGGTGGATCCATGTAGAGCCATTAGAACATTAGATGGTTTAGGCCAGGATATATTTACAAAGGTTCCATCGACTCTGTCCGAGAAAAACAAAGCCACTGGTGTAGCCAGACACGTGCTAGACCTTTGATTTCGAAAACAAGTCTACACGGTGTACTAGAAAACGTCAAAGCAGATGGACTGCTATAAAAGGTGTGACCATAGAGTGGCGAAGAACTGCAACAACTGTTGCGCACACGTGATACTCCTGATTCTGTTTTGCTGGTGTAGTAGACCCGCCTGTTTCGAAGGAAGTTCTGACTGGCCAGAAAAATGATTGGGACCAATCTATGTTTTGCGATCGACAACATTTCCTCAATTTGTCTACGAAATTTAGGATCTTTTGTATATCATCGGAGTGGAGATAGATCGATTCCAGCGTGGACTGTTTAAATATCTTCTCGAAATATCGTGCAAATAAGAAATCCTAAATCTGTCCTATTTCTTGTCTTTGTTTGCGGTTGGCAATAGACGTATTCCTACGACATGCTCAGTTTTTGTTTGTACATACCATGGCAAGTATATGGTTTTCACTGGAACAAAGGCCTGTGAAGCACTTTTGAGACATTGCTCCTTTGTTTGCTTCGTGTTTGGGGATTATATTACAAACGAAGCACTTGGGCGGGGATCTCAATTGGGACATATACATTCGAAAACAACTCCAACAACTTCTAAACGTATATTGTGTATGGCTCCATACTTTTTCTTCGTGCACAAAACGCTACTTTGATACGAGTACAGGCTCGTGCCAAAACGCCTATATGCAGAAATGTTTGCACATATGTTTGTTCGGTTTTTCCTTATAGTCCGCTAGATACCCACCAAAACTTCCATATAATCTCCGGCTTTGAAACGTAATAATATATGTCACAGAATTAGGCAAAGAAATAACTTGGTTTTGCCTTAGAACTATTTGACTATTTCTCGTTGTACATGCGTACAACATTATCTATGGTGAATACGTGGTTTTCCAGGTAAGCGACTGTATTAACATGTACCTCGCCAGAAACTACATGTGACGAAGAAACATTAATAACATGATATGCACGGGTATTTTACCCTGACTTTTGCTCACTCTCCTATGGATTTAAGTAAGATCAATTTCTAAAACCGAATTACGTCAAGGAGTGTATGCTCTCCATTGTTCTCCAGCCATAGGGGTAAGTGTTAAGTTTACATTTCATTTTATATGCGAAGCTTATTCGGTTTGTAATGTCTTATCGCGCAATAATGCATTTATTACAACGCAGATTTGAACTTTGAATTACAAGTCACTATTAGAGGTTAAATTATTATCAAAGATCTAGAGATTATACAGAAACTATTATTATGACCAATTTGGCTTTATTGTAGCTGATTGTGAATGTCGCTGTGATTATGACTGTCGCTGTGATTGTGACTGTCGCTGTGATTGTGTCTGTCGCTCTGATTGTGTCTGTCGCTGTGATTGTGACTGTCACTGTAATTATGACTGTCACTGTGATTGTGAATGTGAATATGACTAGAGCTGACAGAAGCTGTCAGAAGCTGTCTAAAGTTGTTTAGAGCTGTCTGGAGTTTCCAGAGTGTTTAAGGCTGCGTGCTGTCGATACGTATGTATGTATGTACGTTTGTCTGTGCCACGGACGTAGACGTAGCAAATTAAAAAGCGTGCTGTATGCTGTCTGTACGTGTGTATACGTATGACTGTGCATGTGGTGGATCCATAAAGGTGCGAGCGGCCGGTAAGAGTGTGGGCCAGCCCAAGGAATCGTGCGACATTACAAGCGGTATAGAAGCATACGTTTGGTTCAATTGTTGTTCCAATTGCATTTTTATGGTCATAAAATTTTTTTGAATCTTAGTTGTGTTGATAAGATTATTTTGAATCTTAGTTGTGTTGATAAGATTATTTTGAATCTTCGTTGTGTTCATAAGATTATTTCGAATCTTAGTTGTGTTCATAAGATTATTTTTAATCTTAATAGGGGTGCAATTTCGAGATTATGTGAATCTCTCTTGTAGTGTAAATACTGTTTGAAGCGTATCTGCAGTCCATGAGGTTTCTTGGATCTGTACTTCATACGGTTTTAATATTTATGGTTTATTTTCAATGTGTGAATGTTGTGTAGAGTGATTTGAGTCTGTCTTGTGTTGAGAGCGTGAGAGAATCATTATATTTTTACATCATATATTTGTTTCTCCTATTACTTCATTTCATACATTTTACATCTTTCTCACATTGTGTTTGTCTTATTCATTTAGTCTAAAACCCACTCGGTTTCTATTTTGCGACGATACATTTGTATAGATCTCGCCGGGTATAATGTATAATGCGAGTGCTGATGTTCGCACGTAGGGAAATACATTGCCACCAACAGACTGAGTTGTCGATTTATCTTTCAGCAGCATCGTCGAAATTCTCATATTCGTATCCTTGCATTCGAAAATCTTGGTTGCGCAAGTGTTGGACTAGTTTCGGGCGATCTTGAGTGTAGTCGATACAATAAAAACCAAAGCCACTTGCAAGCAAAGTTTGTTCGAATTCTGGAAGGTTTGACGTGCAAGACTTTCATTGATATCTGAGAAACATCTCATTTATATTCGAATACTGCAATTGCAATCTCGTCGCTTTACTTTTTAGTTTTCCCAATTGTTGTTGTCTTTTTAGTTGGCTCGACGCAGAAGTTTGGAGACGGTTCGGGCTATTTCTCCTTGCCTGGTCGAATAACTGTGTGCACTTTTTGATTAAATATGTGTGGGTTGTTCTGCAGTAAGCGTTTTGTTGTGCATTGCCCAATATTTTGTGTTTGGTAGCGCCATCTGTATGGCCTTACACCATTCTGGCGGATCCATTTTCGCCAGATGTGCATAGGGGTTTTCATGCGAATGTAAGATATCGTTTTGAGCACAGTATCGAACTACGTAGATGTAGTCGACAAATATCGATTTTCCTTTACCACCAACATGACTGCATTCAGCTTAGTAGTCCCCGAGTGTCTGTAATGTTGTAGATCCCTCGTTTCCTGTCAGGCAGACTACCTTGGAAATGTATGTAACTAGATTGGAGTCGTATGCGTTATCGCTCAGCAAATATATGGCCACCATCTATTCCGCTGGACGTCCGATATTGCCAAATGTGGCACGGATTGTTTGGATTTTAACAGTTATATTTGATGTTGGAATTTATTTCGACACACTATTGTTATCCATATTTAGTGGACCAATATATCTATGATTAGAGAACAAACTGTCTTGCCGAGTTTCGATAAAAAGCCACTCACAGAGTGCTTGCGCACCATTTTTGTTGCTGGAAGAAAGCTACTGGTTGTTTTCCTGGTTGTTGAAACTGGATGTTTTCCTATTTTGTTTTTCTCCTAAGATTAGACCTTTACGACGCATTTAAATGATATGGTGATCTCAGTTTGTTCGTCACATGTTCGTTATTCCAATTATTTGACAGGTTTATGCCATTGTTTGTAATCACCATAAGTTCCTTCAGCATACATTGGGAGGCAATGGCCTGGCTACTGTTCAACTCAACATATATATCAACCGCCAGAAGCATTTCTTCAATACGAAAATATTCACAACTATATATATCTTCTTATCAGAACAGAATCATGCTATACAAACTGTGCAAGAAGTGCTGAGGAGGAAATAAATCAGTAATACAAGCCCGTCAGTACGCAGCATTCATCAAAAACACACTAGCCACCACAGTAGATTAATTTATTGCGCTGGGCTAGCATTGTATGCATTGATCGGTATCATACATACACTCCGATGAATTTGTTTCTACAATCACAGAATAGTATCACAATATGGTATTTTGCCCTTTTTTGAAACTCCTGGGGCGCTTCCCTCCAGGCGTACGAGACAATACTCCCATGATTGGCTCACTCTCAGACGGGTTTGCGATGCAGGCACCTCATGGAAGAAAATAAAATTGATCAACATGTAACGGTCACTTAGGGGCTAAATATTTCAAGACCGAGTAGAGGCGAGGACCGGTGGAAAGGCCTAAAAATTGGACAAAAAGGCGCAACCCACAGTTTGATACAATTCCAAAAACTGTCATTGGTAGCATTAAATAGAATTGGTTAGTCTCGGCTTTTTTTATTTTGTATATCAATGTCAAAGGAAATTTGTTCAAGAGGACTCTTTAATATGACTAATATGATTGGAAAAGCTATGACTGACCTTTGCGAGGCTAACTTTATTGTTACAGTCGCCCTATTTCAACTAGGGATTAGTTAAAATGTCACTAATACAACCGCTGAGTACATTAGTCCCCAATTGTGTATCTCTTTGTTCTAAACTCAAGGTTTCAATGGTGCTCGAATGACAGTATACACCAGAAAAGATTTGGCAGATAAAGATGACTTGAATTTAGGGAACATGTTCTTGACGTAAAAACCGCAGTGGTTGTGTTGTTGTTCTTTGGGAGGCGAAATTTGAGGAGGTGCAGCTGTATTTAACATATATTGGTAACCTCTACTTGTTTTAAAAGTCAATAACTTTCAAGCATCAATCCAAGGAATCGAAACTGAGGAAATATCCTTTTCAAAGAACATTCACTTATTGCAGTCAGCGTCTTCCAACTTTTCATCTACTTTGATGGAGAATGCAATTGATATCGCAAATGTCTTTTTTATTGATTAATAGTTGTAACTCATTTAAATAAACTGTTTCATTTAACATTTTTCAGCTAATAGTTAAGAAAATATATCAAGTCCATGCACTTGTACTTTGACACAAAATAATTTTGTCGTTGTGATGAGTTGAGAACATTTTGTTAAATGTGAGCTTTGCTTTAATTTTGCAAACACAGACTAAATTGTTTAACACCTCTTTATTCGTAGACGTTGCAAACAAACGATCAGATTCCTAGAGCATACCCGATGCCACAATGGTTTGGTTTGTTGATTGCAATATCAGACTAGGCATGGTAACGCTTCCCTGTCTTTGCGAGTGTGTTGATATGTAAAACAGTTTCACGTACGTTCTGTCAAAGTTCTTTGAGACGGTTCTACGTGACTGACTTTTTTCTAGGATCTTCTGTGGTTAAAGAGTGATTATCTTTTTAATTCTTCCTGAATGTCTTGGCATCTGCATATATCTGCCTTAATAGAGGATATCTATCACTTTCCATCAAGACCAGTTTTAAAGCTTACACTAAGTTCGAACTAATTTCAGAAGTCAAAGAAACACACCGATGTCACGTAACACATATTTGTAATCTCAGTTTGAGAAACTAAATGAGAGACGTTCGTTAAATCTGCTTGATATGATGATCGATTCCATCTATTTTCGATTGACTTCCTAAAAATCTTTGTCGAATGGGCTTTTGTAACGTTTGCGTCGATTGTAATTGAAAGCATGATCCTTTAGACGTAGACGTTTGAGTTTATTTTAGAACGGTTTACAAATTGTAAACACCTCGGTAGTCAGCAACATGGGCGGGAATATAACTAATGATGGCCAAACGTGTCTCGTTGTGGTATATATCGTTTCTGCTGATAAATAAGACGCCACTGCAGATTGTGCGCGTGTTATTTTGGAATATGATGCTTGACCTGTGCGATGAGCAATATTAGTAGATGTAGTCATTAGTACTTTGCACACTTTAATCTTGATTTCGTTTCTACTTTTGTCTTCCGTTCTTTCTTTTCTTTCTTTCCCTTCTTCAATTGTAGAATGTGATTTAAGCCAAGCTTTCAATTCGCCGCGTTTGGAAGTAGACTACATGGGTGTTATACTAGGAGGAAGAGGAGAAATAGGCTCAGACAAAGTATGAAGCAATACTCTTGCTTCGTTTTTCTTTTCCATCTATGTGATTTTCATTTTGACTGATAGGCATTTTCTTTGAGACAACTTCAAAGAATTGTATGATATGTCCCTAACCACTGTTTATGTATCTTGTTCCAGTGTACCCTTCCATCATTTGAAACATTTAAACAACATTCGCGCGGGGTACACTATATTTTTGAATAACTTGTTCTTGTATTGGAGCATTAGATTCGTTCAGTATTGACAAGACAGTTTTGCCGAAGAAGGAGTGAGTTTCCTCTCTTCCTCTTTTACTTAGAAGATTGTTTCGTTCGATGTTGATGATGCTGGCGTGAGCATTGCGACATGTATACCTCAGGAGGAAGAAATAACGAAGTCACTCATATCTAAGACTGTGAAATTCCTCTCCACAGATCATCGGAAAGTCAAGTGAACATGATTGTTATTCTTAGGGGACTAAATACTGATTATTCTTGTATCTCCGGACTCTGGACAAAGCAAGTAACCTCTGTAACATATCTGCTACAGTTGTACTTTTTTCATAGCTAAGACCACTAAGTTTTACGCAGGAGCAGCTAGCAACAACTACTTCAAAGGAGTTAAATGTTGTTACAAATGGGCTTCTATTTTTCATTAATTACGACACATGGTTTTACATTAGCTTTGCAGGGGTTATCGTTATATGTAAGTGGCAGAAGAAACTGACAAGGAGCAAGGTTTGTTTTCTTAAATGCATGAGGGTTCTAGTGCATTATCTATCGTTCTTGAAGATGTATTGGGACTTTCTTCTTCTTCTTGTGAGTGTGATTATGATGCACCTGTCTTCTTATGTTCTCTTCCGTGCATGGATTGGTATTCTTAGCTTCGGTATTAGGATTTAATTAATATATTAACAAATAATTAGACGTTCAAAATATCCATTTTCATCAGGCTCAAAAGCAATTATTTTCTATCTAGCATCAGCTAGTTGTGACAAAGCTAACATTTTGTTTTCCAGAACAAAATGTTTAGTTTTGTCTGATATATACATTATCACGTTTAGCAATTGACGTGCTGTCAAAGAAACCGATCACATCACTTATGTGAGTCTAGCTCTTAACAAATGTGAACGTACGTCTGTATTTTTTGTTCGCGACTGCAACATACAGTGCAAGCTTCAATTTGGCTTCAGCTTGGCGTCATTTATGCATTTTCTCTACAACTCATTCCAATAAGTCAACAATGAAATCAGCTGCTTTTTCTGCTGCAACCTGAGACTTGAACTTTTTAAATTTAACAGCGTAGGTTTAAAGCCCTTGTTCCACATTTATGGAAGTCACTTTTTAGGTTGGCTAGATGCAAAACCAATCTTCTTGGTTGATCTTGACTCCTTGTATTTTGGAGAAGAGGAAGACATGCACGGGCGCAGGATCATTCGCGTTTTCTTCCAGATCGCTTCCGTACTAGGCAACTACTGTCCGCACATATTGGTATGAGTCACGGAACGTGTTCGGCTCTTACCGTCTGCTCTTCCCTATGGAAATTTTTGATCGTACCATGCAGCATATTATGCAGATTTGATTTCAATATGGCAGACAATATCTCATTATATGGGAAGAAAACCCGTCGGAATAAGAGAATACACATATCAGTTTTCAATCCGTGAACACGGAATAGCTACAACAGCTCAACCATCCAGAGATTTTCAGACTTTTATTTGAAAGTACATTTGCAACAAGACACAACGTCTAACTCTATCTCTCGGAATAATAGCCACATTAACAACTCTGCCTGTCAAGCGTAACGATAGTGAGCTTCAGAATGTCCAGATCGTGAAGAAAAAGGGACCACGTAGACAGAAGAACTCATAGGCCAAAGTTAAGATACATGTAATCATGATCAGCAACATTTTCTGTGGGCTTCCAACTGTAGCTTGAAAAAAAACCAGAAGAACCAATGCTAAAATAAATAATTACAAAGACGACACAATGACAAAGATGAAGACAATTGATTATCGTTACGTGTTTCAAATTTTAATTAAGATTCTTTTTCACAATGCTGCACAAAAAAATAAGTGTATATTTGTCTTGATTTATTCTTTCCGTATAGATTCGATATTCTACCACAAATTAACAACCATACCAGATGGCGTGTTGTATAGTAAGGGTGGGTGGTGGATAATTTATGTCGGTTGTAGAACCCTCATGACAGGGTTTTGACCACTGTACTATGTTCTTTGGTTAGTAGGTGAGGGGTGCTGACACCTCAGATAACAGCCAGAAATGTTAATGGTTGATACATATCTTTCAAAATGTGCAAAATAAAGTTTATTATAATTTTTTTGTTACATAGTGTAAATACAACTGCAATTTTAACGCTTTTCCGGACATATTTTAATCTAGCTAAAGTCCTTGACAGTTTATATTTGTTAGTACTATTCTAACATACTTTTTTTTTTTTTTTTTTTTTTTTTTTGTCGTTATTATGACTTAGTTACCTTGATTAAAGTATTTATAACATCTGTTCAATATATGCAAGTTTATTGACACCATCATCACCTTATGCATAGGTAATGTTTATATCTAAATATTCCACGAGGAATCAGATCACTACACATGAAGTGTTGGTGTTATAATCAAGGGATGTTAGAGATTAGACGAATTTGCGTTTGAGTATTGTATGGTTTTGGTCACTACTCAAGTTGTGTTGATGGTATAATGCTTGGTGTTGGATAGAAGGTGATTTGGCTTTGTTCATTACACACGACGTGTATAATTGTAAGTACGTTGTAAGGTTCGCTAGAAACTGCGTTTTGGATAGTATATGTATATTATTTGGATGGTATAGTGTGGTGCCTTGAATAGTAGATGACATGCTGCTGGAATGAGGGTTGAATGTATATACGCACAGTTTCAATTTAGTCAATATTTGTCTGATAAGATCAAGATCATTCTCGTCTTTTAAGGACGCGAGAAGTAGATAGTGCGTAGTTTGTAAAGATACTGTCTTGAACCAAGGCGATTTCACACATCATATTTGCAAGGAGTGTAGTCAAAAGGTTAAGCCTCTACACTGGCATTTAACTGAACATGTACATGTAAACGTGTATTTAAAAGAGTTGGAGCAGCACATATCATCTTCTGCTCGGTTTGAATTGAAACTTGGAGCTTATAATTTATATCCGTCCTGTTTTGGGGGAACACTAACATTACCCGGTGCAAGTATTAAAATGTAAATGCGTTGTAATCATTGATCATTGTGGGAAAATATCACGGATATCCGTTTGCATGTTCGAGGTCAATTGTACACATTATGTTTCAAATGTATGCCAAGATTACCTGTCGTTTCGACCACCGGGGCTATTATCAAGTTAAAGATATACCAAGATTCCATAAATGCACTGAACACTTTTTTATTAGCATCTTCTCTGTAAATACCATTGCCATAATGATCGTTTGAATAAAGATGCTGATTTGAAACGTTTGGGGATTCATTTTGCGAAGAAACAAGGTATGCCTTTTCTGTAAAGCACTGCTAGGACAAACATCCGACGCAAATGTTTATATTTCAGCTATATCCGCGGTGGTCCAGATAATGGAAATTGGTTCGATTTGTCCAGGTGAGCACACTGTGTTTTGCGGCAGAAGGTCGTTTAATTAAAGAGGGATTCATGTGTAGTTACAGTTATTCAACTGGAAACAAGATCAAACACTTAATAGAATAAGAGTATTATTTCATTTCAGTAGTCGTTCTGTAGGAGAAAGCCACAACAATGAACACGTAGGAATGTTAAAATACTGGCATCTGTCAGGCTAATTATAATGCAAATCTGAAACATCTATAGAGCTGTAAGATATTGTAAATTAAGAAACTAGTATTGTCTGTCCTTGGTTATTCTCATTCTGTCTTCTGTCGTCACGTTGTAATATTAGATTCGTCGTTGCGATACTTTAGGACGTGATTGGCGAGTTGTGTTGGTAACGTTGTTAATAAATGCCTAATACGAATGTTTTCTGATCATGCAAATTAAATTTAGTTACCAAGTCTCAGTTCAGCACAAAAGGTTTATGCCCGTTTTATGGTTTGTGATTTTCGACACTTTGGTATACAGCCTTGCGCTTCATTTCAGAATTAGTGGCTCCCCTTAGGACTTATCTTTCCAGTGGTTCCATTTAGATGCTAATTACACTGATTCATTTTATCCTCGTCCTATTACATTAACTGAACGATAATAGTACCGAAACAATAAGACAGCTTGACTCGTTTGATGTCCACAATAATGTTGCTCTGCAATATACTTAAATAAAATTGCTTTGAGTCTTGTAAGAGTTATATTAAAGGTAGTTTCTGCTATATTTTATTTTGTACTTGTCTATGCCTGAAGTCGAACGTGCAGACGACAGAAATGTCAATAAGCTAAAGGAGTAGTTAAGGGACTTGCTTGAGGTGTTTTTAACACACATTAAGAGTATGATATAGGTAAGGGGTTGTGATACGGTTTCGGTTACCAAAATACCATCACGTAATTTGGATCCAGTATGGTATCATATATGCAAAATTGCTTATCTCATTTACAAGTGTAGGAAAATAACAGCTATCTTGCGCAATTTACTTTATTTACGGTAGCTAAGAACGTCATATAGTACTGACGTGCTGCAACGAATGAGTACATAGATATTCAATAAACAACGTTACCTCTGCTGATATTGTCTAATCGTCCGCTTCTTGACACCTTTTCTGTCATTAATTGCTCACTTAACATTTTTACTCTGATTGCTTTAATTCAGACTTGATCTGCTTATTGAACCGTCAATATAATGACCTAAAATGTATCGAATGAATTTGTAAATCTAATGGGTAACTAAATCGTTCATAATCTTCATAAAACATAAGCTACAAGATGTGTTCTGTCCCTTGAAAAGAAACTTTTGAAATTAATCGTTTTAGTCCAGACTTCTTGCTTTTCTCAAAATTGAGAAAACCTAAGACCGTTGTAATTGATAAGTCTTACTGATGACTTTCACTCTTAGAATGAAGGCGGCGTTTGACATACATACATACATACATACATGCACACACACACACACATACACGCACACACACACACACACACACATATATATATATATATATATATATATATATATATATATATATATATATATATATATATATATATATATATATATATATATATATATATATATATATATATATATATATATAACTCTGTGTTCCTATCTTGTGATTCCAGAGGTATTATCCTTGGAATAGTACCGTGATAACTGGGCCACAAAACATCCTTATTTTAATAATTTCACATACTAACATATCTGTTTAAAACGTTTAAGTACAAAATAACGCCAAACATGTCAGGTTTGCTATTAAGGCTTTTATTTAAATTATACAATATTTGGAAACCCATTAAATTATTACGTCAGACGATTATAAAATCAGAAGATTGAAATGTATTTCATGGCCATACCGTTTTTTATCCTTAAATATTTGCACACGTGAATCAACACTTGTAAGATAAGTACCTATCCAAGATAGTCATTATTAGATGAGATAATGTCTAACTCTATATATCAATCACATAACCAACGTCCGTATTAAGGGAAGTATTTACTTATGAGGCATATTAATATCAAATGGAATCATTTTGCAAAGGGACGTAATCTTGATAATAAGGTATATTTCGAAAACATTGGCTGCTGCATTAGTTCATAATATTGCTGTCGTCCATGACACATTGACACATCCAAAATAATCAGGTTTCGCCTAGTATATTGCTACCAAACTAATAAAATGCCAACAGACCTGTAGTTTAAAGATTACAAAGTGTGTGTTTACCACTCATTTCAGGCAAATCAAAGTAGTGATAATACGTCAGACTTTTAACATTATGTACAATCTAATATGGTACACAATTAATGGAACCGTAAAACAAACAATACGCAAGGGAACACGAATGCAATTTAAGCGTTAGGATGGAGGACAGTTTCTCGACATACGACTGAAAAGAAACATCCAAGCAGTTCAGCACAACTGTAATGAGGATCTTTTGAGAGTTACTGGTACTGTGTGCAATATTGCTTAATCAAAAGCTGAAAGAAGATTAAGAGAAATGTATGGATTATTTGTTTAGTAGCTGGAGAAGTAAAACTGTTATAGTCATTGTAGTGTATATTTTAAAATTTATTTGTATTCGTTTCTTTCTTTCTTTAGTACAAAACATTGGGCGGGATCGGTCTCCTCTATATACAGATCTATCTATCTATCTATCTATCTATCTATCTATCTATCTATTTGTCTGTCTGTCTATCTATCTATCTCTGTCTCTGTCTGTCTCTGTCTGTCTGTCTGTCTCTCTGTCTGTCTTTCTGTCTGTCTCTGTCTCTGTCTCTCTCTCTCTCTCTCTCTATATATCATGCAAAATTTCGTCATTTGACTAGCTTATATGGTTTCATTTTTCATGAATTCCATGTGTTGTATACAAACGAATTTGGCACATACGGTTTGGTTATCGGCTAAACCCAACATAATGTTACCCACATAAAAGAAAACTTTCCATAAACGTCGGAACGAACATAACATAAAAAATCTATGTCTAACTTTCCTGGAAATAATATCGATCAAAACCTTCTCCATCATATATGGAAATTTATATTTCTTAGTTATATCAGTACAATTTCCCATGCAGTAGTGTCTATTTCTGATTGTTTGTCGGAGAGGGCTACATACTTGTTGACTGTTTCCAATATCTTCAAAGGGTATTTCTCGCGCCTGAGAAGAGGGTGTCAATAAAGATTAATTGTGTTTCCTGTTACAATAAATCAGGAGCTCTTTATCAAATATTAACAATTGTTTCTCAAAAAGGCAATCGCCAAGACTGTAAATTATGGATTTAAAGAATTCATAATACAACATATACACTTTATTTCATGATTTCTCCTTTTCGTCTCTATTGGCTTAGAGACGTTCCATCTCTCATCTAAAACCAGGTTTACACCCGATGTAGTCAGTCTTATCATGGTAAAGAATCCTCATTAGACATCTCGTAGTAACACTAGTTTTCATTGTTCACTGCTTTCCTCAAATATATCCAATAAATTTCGGATTGTTTCATGTAAATGACCATTCTCACAACCCCATATGTCTCTTTTTGAATGGCTCCTATTTTATCTGACTGAAACATTGCACACGTTGCATGATTCAGCGAATACAATTGGCACCTTCAGTCGCATTGGCTCTTTCATGTGTCGAAAACATGTCAAATATGTGCCTTTAAAAGCTTCTGTTGTATTTCTGTATATATGGTTTCCTTCATTCGGTTGTTTTCAGTTTTATGTTATTTAAAATGGAATAATACAGATGTAATATCAGGATATTTTCAAGTATGATTTCTAGTCAAGCACAGTTTCATCTTGAAATATATCAGCATCGCTTTCACTATACTAGGTATGTTTTAATTTTTTCTGTAATCCTTTTATAACACAGAGGACAGATAGATGATTTTTCCGCGCAAATGGAACAAAGACAGAAGTGCGTACAGGGCAGCAGAAAAATAGATCTTTGCGATTTTCTGCAACTGACGCACTGCATAGTTTGCCGTAACCTTTCGTTTTCTTGCTGAAGAGCCAGAGCAGAACCTGCAATAGATGTATAAAATACAACCTGTAAATATGAACCAAGTTACACATACGACATAAACACAAATGTTTTGTTGCTTAAAGGTGACAGCCCCTCTAGAGGAATGCTATATTCTGCTCGATTTAATGAGGAAAGACAAAACAATATATCGTGGTATTTTATTGATGACATTGCATTTAACTGGATATGTATGTTGCTAACAGTGAGAAAATACGAACAACCCCCAACACCTAAACCGTAATACGCATTTAGATCTATGCAGATCCTGAAGTAGCATGGCACCAATGAGGGAAGTTTCTGATATGATATGAATGATACTAATTTGAAAGATACTGACTGTCATAAAATCTGCACCATGAAAAAGGCTTTTGACAAATTAAACTTTGATATGTATAATTAATTCATATTCCACATCGATGAAATAGTTTTGTAAAATTGGGCACATATTGTAGATACCTGCACTCTTGTATTTAGATATTCTTGTTTTCTTGCATGAAAAGTAGGTCCTTATGAAATACTTTTTCATATTATTATATTGCAAAATGCACACTTTGGACAAAAATGTTAGGAACAACGACTACACAGAGACTTTAATTATACCGTAGTACAAATCAAGGGCTCTCTCATAGAAATGTGCTTACATAAAGGAGTTGTCACATAGACCTTTGGAACTGTGGGCTGAGATTGTGTATGATGCCCTTCATTGTGAACGAGAAGACAACATCGTATGCTTTACAGTCATACCTTTTCCGGGAAAAAATGGGGCACGTTTTGTTTTAAGTAAGTAAATCAGTACTGAAATAGCTAACTTACGTGTGCCAGTGTCATTGCCACTATCTGAAGACAATGGCCCTGAAAAGATAAAAACGTACGCTTGGCATTTGATTTTACAGACGAGTATTATGATTAATTGTTCTTATTTTCGAAATCTGTCAAACTTGTGGTGGTAAGTCGTTAAATAGAAATAAAACAAAATGAAGCTATGTAAACGGTGACAGCAACAAGGATTACAATATTTGCAGCGAGAAAACTATATCCTAGTGCTGGTGAAGTCCTTAAATTGTATATTCTGGGGAATATTGAGTCTTGAAAGATGACTATAAAATCAAAACGAGATCAACAGATATTATAAAGTCATACCAATTTAATTAAAATCAATTAATAAATAAAAAATGATCAGCAATGACCTAACGACGTTTGTCAAAACAAAGAATTACAAATATTCATTCATCTCGCTAAGATAAATAATATATACACATGCAAAAAAACTTACAAAATGAAAATCATTGTTGAATGTGAAAACCACTTGCATCTATGCATCTCAAAGAAATCAGGCAAGAATATTTAGCACATCGTATCTGTAGAGCAGCCGAAAAGGTTTACAGTAGGAGACACTGCAGATATGCAACCCGTTTGTACAGAAATACGAGTGCAATACACGAAGCAAAATGGCGAATTCCATTTAAAAAAGACAGATACTAAAAATTAATTTCTTCATTTTAAAAACGATTCACACAAATGAACTTTCAAGATAATTTTCAATGTATTTCGTTGCAAGAAAACAGTCTTGCAGTGTCTATATATGATAAATCAGGTCCGTTATATTACATTGTGAAAACATTTAGATTAAGAATCTTGGACATTTCATGAAATAAAATAGATTTCATTTCAAAGTCTATGAATTTAATGTGACAGGAGAAGATAACTCACATGAACTGCTTCATTTAATAAGCCATTCTCTCTATCTAGGTATACTTCTATCTATTCCGTGATTCTCTCAAACAAAGAGCACAAGAGCTTGAGGAATTTGTCTTGGAAAGATATATAACCATCTATCCTGTTTTAACATATCGTTGTCAAGCAAAATCGTATTGGAAGTTAGATCTTTAAACATTCGTTCATGAAATAAGAGCAACTGTTTTGTCTCTTTATTGACATTGAATTGCTTTGACACGAAGGGTGGTGTGGGGGATACAAAAAAACCCACAGAAAATAAGTTGAGTTATATATTTAATAATATAAGTTCCCTCCAGAGGCTTTATACACGTTAGACTCTAATACATTTATAACTAGAGACATGTCACCGACTAGATCGTATCAGCTAAATCAACTTTGCATCTATGAAATTTATACCGTTGAAAGCTGTTGCAAAGTTCTACATACGACCTATTTAATAATTTAAGAGCCCCCCCCCCAACCTTTAGACACATTACACTCTAATAAGTAATATTTATGAGATGTGTCTATGTCGTAGAACCACCATAAAGAATACCCTAGAACTAGCTTATGTTATTAGAATTTCTAAGCTTTCCATTCCGTTTGAAGGCTGGGATGAAGCTGTCGAACTTTGCTTCGGTATATTGTTGCATAATACAGCCAAGATTGTTACAATTCTTGTATTGAACATTGCTAAAACGCTTAAAGCTAAAGTACTATTCTTGAAGTTTCAGTCAAGCTTTATGGAATATATATTTATTATTAAGATATTCATTATGAATGTTGAAGACCTTTTACTCACCATTTATTTCATTGTCACGACCAGTTCCAGGCCGAGAATCATATTCGCTAAAAAGCTGGCCACTGCTTTCCATTTCAAAGATGACATTCAGTATGTCATATGCTTTGTATTCAGTTTGACCTAGTTTCATAAATAACGAAGTAGTCTAAATAACAAGGTTTCAACTAACAAATATGCTCTTGGCTTATAAAATATATTTTCTTTACTAATTCACGTCTAAAAGAATTAAAGAATATCATAAAATTGGTGAATACCTTATCACACTGTACAATCAAATTCCTATTCTTTTATATCTATTAATGTCAGTATTGTTATTGTTACTATAGCACAAAGAGTCCAACACATTTGACCCTACTATTGAATATATATTAGAATCTTGTCCAATGGAGAAGAAAGACATAGTTGATGCTCTCCATGATAGATACAGGCAAATCAAAGTTTTTTTTAAGTTCATTATGCTCGTATTAACATTCCGATTAAACTATTATACAAACTTTATACGTGTAGTGATATATTATTATTATTATTATTATTATTATTATTATTATGATAGATGATGATTGTTGCTAACGTTTGTTTCTAAACCTATAAACGGAACATCCCAAAAGTTATACTTAATTCATTCCATCAAACTATTTGATTAAACTGCAAGTAATTTTGTTACTAGTGCTATTTCTAATGCATGAAAACCACATGAAAAAGATATACATCTTCATCTTAAGAACTTTGAAATGTATAACACAGCAGTGTTTTAAGCGTGCATCCGTTAAATATAACTAACACCACAAATCATATAAGACTTGATAAATATAATACAATCTTACCTTTTCATCTACGTGCATGTATGTTGCAAAACGAGGCCAATTACATTATAGGATATATACGGTTGGAGTGTAACTTATGTTGATAATAGTGTAACTGGTTACCAAAATAAATACTATTTAATGATAAATTACGATACGTAATCGTGCCAACATTTGATTAAGCTATGCAATCTATCTTAGAAATGCCATAAGTTCGCACCCGCGGTATAATTTTATCGGCGACGGTATGAGTTCCCGATCTGCAAGGTCTCAAAGCTGACACAAAGTGTCATTTTGGTGTCATTGTTAGAAACCTTGAGAGGTCATTGGTAAACTCCGTGCAAACAGCACCGCATAAATGTATAACTAGAGACATTCACCGACTAGATAGTATCAACTAAATCATCTTTGTATCTATGAAATTTATACCGTTTAAAACTGTTGCAAATTTCTACCTGCGACCTAAACGTTTTTATAATATAACGTTTCCTTTATTAATCAGAAGCCAGCTCAAAGATTGGTGCGCACACGAAAGCATCCATATTAGAAGTATTTTCATACATATGCATACAACCGACCTTTCCGAACATGCAATATTGTATCGACTTCCGCTTTGTTATGACTTCCAATAGTGTACGACCATCGTTGTCATGACGTTATTTTATAAAACCACGTTGCAATATAGGGACACAATGAAAAATAAAACAAATGTTTAAATATCCGTAAAAAAGAAATTGTACATTTACATTTTGTTTCATTCATATTCTAAAAAAAATGTTTTAAATATTTCAATAGATTGAACTAACCAAACTCAATAGTTCATAAAGATGTGTTTTTCTAATGCACACAATTAATTTACAAGAATTCAAGATAGGACTATTCCGTCGAGTAATAAAACCATCGCTGATATTCTTCCGAAATAATACGATTTTCAGATTAGTTACTGGGGTATACAAATATGATGTCAGCTTAGCATCATTTTCATTGAGGTCAAAATATATATCATTACATATACGTTTGTGCAAACTACCTGTCAGGTGAAGCAGTGACAAGGTTTTGTTAGGCATTCATCAAGGCATCCATATTGTATGTATAACTGGCATTATTTGTATCTAGGACATGGTACAAAACCACTGTCATAATAATCCAGGAGTAGAAGAGACAACACCAGTTTTAATATAGATGTCATTTGAACGGTGATTTTCATTGACGACCGACTACGTAAAAAAATTTGTTTACAGGTGAAATATATGGATATATCATCTATTTGGAGAGGAGTAGATATCATAATAATGACTTTGCATTCAGGAGGAGTGATAATAACACGATGAACATATGTTCGGCAATATTTTTACTTAGGATCAAAGAACGCATCATACAAATCCTTTTAGTGAATACCTCGAACCTGCCATTGAGGAGTAGATATTACTAGATGACAGCTGTTGCGGCCATATTTGATGTCCAAGTAGCATTATACCCATTGAATCGTAAATACGCTATGTAATAAATGAGTGAGTATTGTTTCTGGGCAATTTTCTTGGTAATTTAGGAGGACATCGGTATCAATCCTGTGTTACAGACGGATGGAAGACGGACAAATGATAACAGACTATCACATAAGCTGTTATGGTCTACGATCAGAATGGCTGATACATATTAAAACATATCAACTCATAATTTCATTGCAATAATGTACATGACGTGGTTAATACAAATTAATAAAATGTGTGACGTTTGAAATATCACTTAAATAGCACATATATTTTTTAAACAACCTGTACATGTGGTCGGGGTGAAATATTATTTTAACAAAATGATAATCAATGGTTTCCGTTTTATATTGTTCTAACATAAAAGAAACAAAACAAAAGTTCAAGAACACATTTTCAATCGGACACCTAGTCTATAACTATTAAATATGTTAGATATTTGCATATTATTTTAATATTTCTAAGAGTTAACAAACAGCACACCTATACCACAATATTTTTCCGCAAATATAACCTACCTTTGGTAAGCAACTCGTTAATGGCTTGAGCAACAGCAGCACGAGAGTAACCAGTGTCTAGCACACTCTTTGCAGCGACAGTTTCAAGAACACTTGATTCATTTACTGCAAATAATTTATAAGATTGTTAACGACAAGCATATCATACTTTTGTAGAATAGATTGACAATATAAAATGCAAAACTAAATTATATACAATTATTATTCGTAAAAAGTATTGCAGTGTTACCTTGGTCTGTCTGGAGATTCGTTTCATTCCTCAAGATGGGTATATCAGCCATCGGATTGTTCGGTTGGAAGGTCGAGCGAACTACTGCGTCTTCTTCCTTTAAATAGGTTATATTCACATTAAAAACGGGAAAATAAAATTTGGTGTGAAATGCACGCATTTGTATAATAATATAAATTGATCGTGCTTGCTTTAGTTTATTTTGGTAATACATTCAAAAACAGTATAACTTATCCATGGAATGTTTATGTTTTGTACTATCTTTGCTTCAGAGTATTTATCAAATTTAGATTGCCTTTAACATGTTTTAACTAATTTCATTCACAATTTTCGTATATAATGTTCTACATTTGTTTGCTTATCATATCTTTGCAAACTGCTATGTTGATGTTATCTTGTTTGTATAATTCAAATAATAAATATAGTTTTATTCACGTGACGGAAAACTGTATTGAAACGAGCTTTTGAGGAAAGGTGTTTCGTCAATAATTTGGCCAGCTACTTACCTATGTGCTTAATGGTAAAGATGCGAACAATGTGGGTTCTAACGATCCGATCCATTGTTATTCTCAATATTTGTGCCGCAGCTTACTTTAAATTGTACCCAGTATTTTATTCGATTGACTTATGTAGCTATATTAAATGATGAAAGTAGACTAAACTAAATCACTAAACAATGTTTTTAATTTGATTTCGAGTTAACACGTCATTAAATGTCCATGGGATTTAGTCAAAGAGGTGAAGACAAAAATCCAAATAAAGGATCGATTGGAGAAATGGAGGGAAAAGTAGATACGAAAAACGTTTATCTTACTAATTATTTTGAAAATTAAATATCGGAGTAGAAATAAATAGGAATGTCATTACTAAAGGTTACTGACCGAGTATTAAAACTTATTCATCCCGAGTTCATGTTGCAAAGTATGTCCGAATTTGGGAGGACATCCTACGCTATATGAACAAAGGACCAATATTTGTCAATACTAAGTCAAAAACAGTTTTAAATATACTTAAACAAGTTGTATTACTCGTTCTGTTGTACTAGAGGAATAATACGATAAACAAAATAAAATTAATTTGTTTACTTTCATATTTGACATGATGTTCAATTTATGAATGAAACCTGAGCACCGCCTTTTAATATACACTATTTTAAGACCATGAACGCGAGGGCAGCAGTGAACAAAACTTAGCTTGCAAAAGAGAATAAAATGTTATGTAGCCAATGAAACAGAAAGAATATTCATATGAGGAAAACTGACTCAATGCATCATCGGAAAGTGAAGGTACAATTATGAAAAGATGCGCTCGAATGTGGTCTTTGTGGGCGAATTGGTCGTCTTTTGATGATGCTGCAATAGCCGAAGCAGTGCATGTGAGATGTGGAAACAGATTTGGAACATATTGAGCATCATGACAGACCAATACTCCTTTGACTCATTTACACTGAGATAATAGTCCTATGCCGTGATTGTAAAAATGTGTGTTATGTCCTATGAGCTGCATGATTTGATTTTATTTGGAGATACTACGGCTCTTGAGAGTGTGTTACTTTCGTTTTCCTCACGCAATGACTCGTAAATTTGTTCTTAAATCCCGCTTTTTCAGCAGCTATCTTCATCAACATTCACAATGTATAGTGTTCCATCGGTCTTTGGTATTACCTCCAGAAAAGGATTGATATTCATTTTAAAGTCGCTTTGTTTCATAAGATTGCAAGTACGGGATACAACAATGTTATTCTGAGTTACTAGAAGTGAACCGTTTGGGTGAAACAGAACATAGTCATGAACCTGCTGATTGATACATGGTACCAAGGGTTATTGTCTTGTGCTCTCTCTCTCTCTCTCTCTCTCTCTCTCTCCATTTTGTCTTGCAATTTTAAGTATTTGGCTTTTGGTGATGGCTAGCGTTGGTATTGTTTAAAATTTTATTTTGGAGAAGAGCTTTATCTAGCCATGACGCTTGAAATAAAACGCTTTCTAAGATATTCATTCAATAAATGTGGATGAGTCCTTTTTATTGTTCTAGAGACTCTCTCTCTCTCTCTCTCTCTCTCTATCTATCTATCTATCTATCTATCTATCTATCTCTCTCGGTCTCTCTTTCACATCCCATAACCATTACCGAACATCATTTACATATCGTTGTGTCACCGCCTTACAATTGTGTTTTTATAAATTAGTAATTAAATTTTTCACGTCACCTGCATTTGTGTATCGATCACTTGCATCCACTTTTAACTTTTAGACGCGGTTAACGTTAGTTACCATTTTTATTTCGAAGTAGAAAAAGGTAGCTCTTCGAACTGGATACGCAATTACCATGCCAGGAGGAGTTTAATAATTTTACTTCAATCCAGTCAATTCCGCTAGGTATTGACTCGAAATAACAATGTTAAACTAATGGGAGTTTTTTATGAAGTAAATAATGAAATGTCACTATGACATTGCTTTGATTTTGACAGATATACATGATCTTTTTGTTTAATTCTTTCCGCAAAATCTATAATGCGTTTAAATTTGGACTGTCATTAATTTCGATAAAGGTATAATTATAATTTACTAGTCAAATGACAGGCCAGAGACGAATAGTACTGGAACCAGCAATTCAGAAAATGCTAGAAAAAAGTTTAACATTCGGATGCATCCATTTCCAACATTGTTCATGACATGACATTGCTAAATACAATAATACAATAGATATAACACTCACAAATTATTTATCCAATTAAATAAATTTTGACATAAGAAAACAAGAAAATTATCTCTAATAAAGAAATGTAAATACAAAATAACACTTCAAAAATATATTGGCGCGACAAAAGGTTTTACTTTCTTTTAGTAACAGAAGGAGTACCTCATCCGAATCGTCCGACATTCGTCGTACAAGGTCGATGAACGCCTGACCTTTAACGTGTCTCACAAAAGGACATTTTGGAAACCAGCGAGCATGCTCAATCCATGGTTCATCATCCGGCTCCCAGTGTTTCATTCCCCCATCACAGACAAAGCAGCGGACCACGTCTTCCGAACCTAGTCATATGAACATTAGAAGGAGAAAGTCTATAACGGAAACAATCTTTGTAACTGAATGCACAGTGAGTGCAAAACTGGTTTTAAATAACACATATGTAAACCATAATACACAATATACACCCAAATGTGCAAAACGTATTAAGAATATATATTAATATCTAGAAGACATTTCTTCGTCAAGACATAAAGCAAAATTAGGACTACGTCAAATAGCAATTTGGTTTCGTTAGGCTGCAATATTTAAGGTGTTTGTAGCAGTTGACTGGCATATGACAGTAAAGTGCCTTGCCAAAGGACACGACTTGAATAAGTATAAAGTGCTCGATATGCACATCTGAAACATAAACTATTTTCAAACGTTTGGCTTTTCTTCAATTGCATACACATTTTCCACATGAAAGAAAAATAATAATTTTCAAGATTGCTGTTAAGGAAAACATTCCGTTATATTTAATGGATTTATTTGGCACGAGTGTCACAAAGTGTTTCAAAACTAATAACTAGGAAGAAACCGTGTAATCCGTTAAGCTGATATACACATCTGCATTGCGTGGGCCCCTTTCGAAAATCAAGCAAACGTCCTATCGAAACATCTACTGAGAGAAGCAACGATGTGTTTAATTCATATCATATTTCATAATACAGGCTAGTTCTTCCTTTTTGTTTCTCAATGCATTAGAAGCACTTTTTTGTGGTAAAACCCACTGCTAACTTGCTTGCGATATCTATAAATGACATTATTGAACATCTCATTTAAAAATAGCAACTAGTGGCGGTAGTTCTTACAAGAAAGACGAGGAAACAAACTTACAAAAATGAAACTAATGAACAAAATTAAATGAAAATAAATAAATAATGAAAGGAGAAATAACAAGGAAACAAATAAATGAAATTGATTTAAAATTAGCATGGTAGATACTTTTTAGTATTCGAGTGTAATTACATGATAAAATCAGTGGTTTAAACTTATTAATAGTTAATTGTCACGTGTGTTTTACATAGAATAGTTGAAAATTAACCATGCCGTATCTTATAAACATTTTTATTTTCTTTCTAGCTTAGTTTCACTCCCTCGATTATATTTAGAGTCTAAAAATAGATTGAACCTAATTTTACCTTGCCGACATCAGAAAGAATACAACCATGATAGGTCATATATATATATATATATATATATATATATATATATATATATATATATATATATATATATATATATGTTTGCAAAAGCGGTCAGAATTCCACAAACAGGCCCCGTTCGTTCATAAAAGACTTTTGTTAAGTAAGACAATACATTAAAAATCAGTTAATCATTATTTCCTCGACTTTGACATTTCACAATACTTGGTACAGTATGTATTTATAAAACACTTTTAGGCTACACTTATATAAGCGCATAGTTTCATTGGTGATAATTCAATTACGTCTAGTTCATTTTAGGTTCCTTAAAGTTCATGTCTGGTCGCCAATGCTTAATATGTATGGCCCATTTTCATTTCTTGATGGATTATTTCATCCACGCTCGCTTGTTTTCCATGATTTCCTTTATTTCTTTTCATTTTGCATCTCATGCCTACTTCGGGTGTATATTTTTAGGGGACCCGAATAATTCTAAACTATTCGTTAAGAGACAATAATATAAAAAAATTTAAGTGACCCTACTATTTCTAAAACAAAAAAAATAAGTTATTTTCTATGCCATAACTTTTAATATGTTTCACAAAATGGAGAAAGTGTTGTTAACTACGCAGTAGTCAAATAGTGGCTGAATTGCCAGATTTGTCAGCGTAGCGTAGTAGTAAATCATAGACAATTTCAAAATGAAGCAATGTCCAAAATAATAGTCATATCTCTGGTTTATGATTGCGCGTAAATGTATTCACATATAACTTGAAGCAAAACACATTATGTATAACTGATAAAGGAAAATTTTAAATACAAAAGTCAGACAAGTCTACTGAATCTCCTCACAGCGTATGCACTGATATGTAAAATTAATAACAGATGGACTAAGCAAATATGCATATATAAATTCGTCTACTTATGGGATGCTTATGGTACTCCATAAATTAACTATGTGAAATGTAACGTCCCAGTTTTGATTTGGCAAACATTCATGGTTCATAAACTTTAATTTTTGGAATATAACATGTTCTGGTTTGAAAATAAAAGTATAAAATTTCCACAGAATTTCTATTTTTGACCTATAAGTTTGAAAACAAGAACAGGCGTTTCATCCACACTCCAATGTCTATGAACACTGCTTAACAATGCGTGTCGGCAATAACAAGTGAACAAAGATTGGGAACAACTGTATGTAACCATTTGAAAAGACAAGCTGTATTGTTATTATTTGCTTTGCTGCAACGTACAATCAGCATCCAATAAAACTTGCGAATTATACTACACCTCACAACAACAACCAAGATCCTCATTCTTTAATTATACCCTGCCTGTATAGTGTAAACCGGAGGACTATTCATTGAAACAGAGCTGGTTATCAACATAGACAAGGAATAATAACGATATTTAATATTTTGTACGCGCACTACCTGTATAATAGAAGCCAGCAGTTGCAACTTCTTCGGGTCTTTGCCTCATTTCACTCGGCCATCTTGTAAACGACGCTAATCGAACACTGTAGGACTGGTACTGTGGGCTTCGGATATGTTCCGATGAATTCCATGACACCGGATTCTTGCAGCTTGCGCTAATTGTTTCAACAGCGTAACCTAATGAGAAGAAAACAATGATCAAAGGACTGTCTAAGTTTATTGAATCTGCTATAACTATGACGAGAATTACAGATATATGTTTCCAAAACATAAATAATAACCCTAAAGACACACAGTAAAAATAACGTCGACAGCAAAAATCAACAGTTCAAAGATAATAGTTTCAACTTTATTTGTTGAAATGGAATAAGGAATTTACAAACAATGTTGCAGTCAAATGTATTGATCAAGCATAACTATTTAAGGGTAATTAGAATTTGGTGATTATAATATATCACTCTTCTACAGATGAAAGATTAGCATTATTTATAAACGTGACAGTTTAATCGTTTGAATAACAAAATCCAACACAGCTATTACATTCACATCAAAAAGCTGAACATTCATAAATAAGGTAAAATGTACCATTGTTGGCATTAAAGTTTGTAATGCTGTACTGTCACTTATAGGATTTGGCTTTAGTTTTGCGTGAATTAAATATGGCATGAATGCCACAAATTGTAGATTAGTCACTAAATTTACGTACATATCAATGCACAAAGAATTATATAAAGTTATTAGTAAATATAGCTGTTACGATTTATGTGGACAGAAAATTTGTGTGACTGCTGCAGCAAAGGCTCCACCAGTCTGTGACATAAATTTGTAGCAGATCACTGAAAACTTGTTCTGCTCAGTAGTTTTAGTGTAGCGTTATATTTTATTGAAAATACACTTTTTACATAATTGGAACATCACTACGTATTATTACAGACTTCGAAGTATTATTTGTCTTTCAGATGTCTTTCCTGATATAGTCTGTTGATAATTTCAAGTAATTATTATTTATATTGTATGATGCTGCATCAAATAGAATTATTTATAATGGTATCCATATCATGACAAATCAGCTATTTCACGATACTTTTTCATGTTCCTATTTCTTTATTATTTTCAATTATAACCCGTGGATCAATATACAAATCGTATAACTTGTAATTAAACTTGTATATTGTAAAACACCTAGGGTATATTATATTTATATTTACGTCTCCGTTTATTACCTTGCTTAATTTTGATGATCATGTGTTTGATGAAGGAGTGAGGAGGGGGGTCCGTGTTGGAAATCTGTCTCAACTTGAGTAATTAGCAATTTTATATGCGGATATATTGTAATTTACTGTATTCATGACACATTCTGAAAACTGGACCGTCCCTAATTTCTTGACATTGGAAATTACCTGCATCACTTTTTAGATATGCGAGTTTGGTAATTTGAGATTTGAGATAGAAAATTCCTTTGTATTAGCTTTTAGATAGTGCTCCGTATTGAATAGCTTTGACTGTTTTACTGAGGAATCCTACATATGTAAAAAAGAACAACAAATCAAGTGAAACATCATAGTTTCTTGATGTGTGTTCATTAGATAGTGAAAAGTAGAAAAGTTATGTAGTATTTGCTAGTTCAATGACCATTCGGTTGATAATGATTGTTGTGATGAGGTCAAAAGGGAAACTTGGACTATCAAGCCATGCTGACGCAGGTGTTCGTTTCGATTGCTTTGAGGAACCTTGCATGTAAAAATTATATTGCTACAGAACGCTGTGCAAATTTCAATTAGATATTAACAGTTTTGGACAATTATCATTATTAGCTAAAACAATTCTACGTAGGTTTTTATAAAGAAATCCCTATTAAGTGGATTTATAGTTAGATTCCAACTGCACAGCCTTATTAAGATTCAACATTAGATTAGGTAATGTTTGTATCGGGTAATTAGGTTATCGCTTTTATTTACGTCTTTCTCACAGCTTCAGGCACCACTACTTCCTTTCCACAAGCTTCTTACACGGTTGAATTTCAAGAAGATACTCTTCATTTAGCATGAATCAAAGCAGACATATTGCACACAAATTTGAATACATAATATGTTATTATCGGTTATTACTATTTTATTACGAACTGCCTCTACCCTGCTTTATTTGTTTAGCTATTGCATAAATCAAACGATAAGTTTACCTAATATTTCAATAGTATTGGCTTTGTTCAGTTAAGAATATACATTTTACGTGGCAGATCAATTTCAAACGTATTATATTTAAGCGAAAATGTCCAATTATCAATAAACTAAACACAATCTTTAAAATATCGCTTAGAGTAGAATCAATTAAAGCAATATTGATTAGTTTCATAGCCATGCTATTGACTTTGTCATGAACATAACAAATGCGCTGTGCAAGCATTGAGGTACCAAAAATTAAGTACTCTCTGAAAGTAATTCTGATGTAGACCGAATACTAATTCATCAAATAGTACCTTGATTAGAGATAGGCGTGTTGTAGAAATAAAAGTACAAATTTAAGCAATCTACCGCAACGCGGTTTGCACAATTTTAAATTACATCATCACATTCAATTACCGCTTGCATCCACAGATTTGATCTCGGAAGGAAAGCTTTCATCATATGAATGTTGAGTTAATCCTTTCTAAATTACTTTATGTGTTGATGTATTGTTGCATGAATTATATTAAAAAAATGTATTCCACATGTTAGTATTTTGAACGACGACATTCGTGTATACCACATAGGACTAGAATAATAACCTAAGGATGTACAAATTGAACGGAAATGCCTTATAACAATCAGCAGGTTTTGGTATATAAATCTGATTTGAGTGATATGCATGAACTTAGTAAATATTATATACACGTACACCCTAGTTATGAACTGTAGCAAACGCATGACAAAGTTATCAATAAAAGAAAGACATGCAAACTTACCCCAGAATTTACATAGCTTGTATGTTTTATAGGCACATTTGTCTGTTTTAGAGAAGATGTAGGCTCCAGTTATTTACATATGGTTGTTATGTATTTTATATACCTGCTAGGGCGTTCTCCAGTATATGCAATGTTTGAGTAATTTTTGTAAAGGTTTGTTCTTTGTTCTGTCCTTTCTTGTATCCATCTTTGACTTCTAATCCTAGTAAGCTTGTCTTCAATATCAACCAATAATTGTTTGTGTAAAGTGTTTTATTTTCTAAATTTGTACGTTCTAATATACCATATGATATATACATTAGACACCTAATATGCAATTTTAAGTTGCAATGGGTTCTTAAAGAAAGTCTATCCTTTCTTAAATAAAATGAATTAGAGTTGAACATTATATGAATCGTGGTTATAAGTCACCAGTTATGAGCCAAGAATGTAGAGCTTGCGTCATCTGGATGAAGAAATGCATTAATTTAATTATTTTCTGCATGTTTAGTGAGGGGGTTTATGTCTATGTTTTTCTTATTTGCTTGTAAATTCGTTTGCGAGGCTCTGTTACTGTTAAAACGTATCATTAAAAAGCAGAAACGTGATACCTGGTTGCGTGGGTTATTTATGTGTCATTTTAAAGGTAGCAGTTTCGTTGTGAACCTTGGTGGTTAGCTTAAGTTGCAAAAGCAAATATCAGGTAATCTCTATCATTCTTATTGTGAGCGATATATCTTGTTCTTATAAAGTACAATTTAGCTTAATCCTCACGACTCTTCTATTAGTTGGGGGAAAATAATGAAGGCTCGTGCGATTTTGATGAATTCAAAAGTACAAAGACGAGAGCCGAAAATTGTAATGTATTAAGCAATGCTATCTTTTGTATTCATATAGTATGTGTAACAATATGTATTGAAGAAATCGAAATAAAAATTGTTCGAGTTACGTGAGCGTAAAACGTTTTACAAATACATATATATATATATATATATATAGAGAGAGAGAGAGAGAGAGAGAGAGAGAGAGAGAGAGATTCAAGAACAGTGGTGCTACTAAATAAAGTGTGTCCTTCAAATTTTAAGTTCGCACAGGGAACGTTTGTTTTAAAAATGGCGATAAAACGCTAGAGGTTAACATATTCTGAAGGTAACATTCAGCATACCGTCAGTTGTTAACAGGTTCTGTGTTCCATCGCGTATTCGTTCCTGAAAAGATCCGATGTTAAGAAATATATAAAATAACCGAAGCCACCGTAATAAGACATATGACCACAAAATATACCCGGATGTACGGAACGTTAAATTAAGCACGTAAAAAAGTCAAACTGTATGGTATAGAGTTTAAAACTATGAATCCCTGAAATGTTATTAAATATCGTTTTAGTGGTAAGGTATTGTTAAAAACATCAGAATTCCTTTCAAAAAGAAAGTAATACAAATAATGAAATAAATATTTTTGTCATTAAATAAATTAAATGTTAGCACGAATTTAGTCCAAACATGAATTCTATTTTGAGGACACATGCGCATTACAGCGTGTATGAATGGGTACATGTCTGTAAGAGGCCTACTTGAAAGTAAAATGCATTTGCTTCAACATCCACGTACATGGCGAAAACAAAACATCCTATCAACATTGTTTTAAATTATGCTTGGGTTAACGTTCAGCAGTATGTTTGATCATTACAAAAGTGTTTTAAGGACAAGATGTATCACAATAATAGATTATGAGATTAAAAGTTTAGATAACTAAGCTTGTGTTTCTTTCTTTTTACCTTCATAAGTGATTATCAGATTGTCAGATTTATTCCCCTTTATTTCGATTTATAGTGTCGCTTGATTGTGTGAAGATTTCCGAATGTCTGTCTTTACTGGTCGAAATGATCTAAAGCCTCCTCCTTTCTTTGATAATTTATTGTGAACCAATGAGGCAAACTCATCAAAGCGAAGAAAGTCTGAAATTTATGTTGTATTGTTCCTCAAGGAAAAGGTATAAATGGTATGTTACTTCAGATTTGAACATGTCTGATATACTTTTTTCACTGATGCTAAACCAAATACATTGTTCTTTGGTTAGTCACTAGTGTCATAGAATGTTATGTTCTCTTTTGTACAGCTGTAGAGTTTTTGGCAACACAACTCATCTGTTTCAGCCAAGAATAATATACCTCTATCACGGCATTTAGGCTTTAATTCGCTATAATAGAATGTGTGCACCAAACATATAGATAACTCAGTAAATCTAACATATAATGATTTAATTAATTTTATCTTTTAGTTCTGCTGACTGACTAGCATTAACCTTCATTTATTAGAATTCATTAAATATTCAGTACCTGGTATGCAATTAGATTATGTGTTCCCAACTTCTGCATAAGGTATCCGCAGTTAGGCGACTTCTTTATGTGCGCAGTCAGGGGATTATCATTATACGCTGGATTGACGACCTCAGTGGCGCAAGAGAAACATCGAATTACGATTCCATTTTCTACTCCTATAAGAAATAACACAATTTGTTTTGTACAGAAAAGAAATTGAACAGTCACTTAGAAAGACATCAGTAACGTTTCAGAAAGTATTGACTTAACTACAGTAAATGACCGTCTTTCAAACATTAAATATATGATATACGTAATCCTGACAATTACAAATGTTATGCTGCTAGGTAATGAATTACAATATAAGTAAGGCATTGACCCAATGGTTTCTTTCTCGTATTAGTTAGTCGCCATTTAAATGAAGCTTATAGTAAATATTTATATTTATTTTTTGTTCTCTTTGTCTAGCTGTCTTTGTACAACAAGTTCCTCTAAAGAGGACAACAAAACCATTTCAGGGCAGTAAAGTTTTGAATAGGATATTTTTGAAAGAGATCATAGGGTACCCAAAGAAAATGTTCCAATATAGTTAAGAGATCACTAATTCTTCAAAATATATGTATATCACATTACCTCAAGTTCCATTGAAAAGAATGGAGGTATGTGAAACTTTGTAATAACGTAGATTAACTTCTAGACCCGGTCCCGATTTAATTCTAAACTTTCTCCATAAATGAGATTTATATTATAGATTTATGAAGCTTTGGATAATATTTTGTTTTATGTATACTTGATTTAATTTCTATTTGATTCAATTTTAATTGCTTGTTTGTTAGTTTTAATACTTTTTATTTAATTACATTATATTGTAATATCATTTTATTTACTAGACTTGACATTTTCCAGAAATTCATTTTCCACAATTTTTGTTCAGTTTGACCTCACTGTTCTTTTTGTAAACACTAATAATATAAACTTTGTTTCAAATGCTGACCTAGTTCCTGACCTTGATTCAGAATCGGTGAGTTGAAGTAAACAACTTCTTTTATTTATTTAATTCTTTCTAAGTATAGATTTGTAACGTGAAATCAAGGCCATACTGGGCGTACGTGTTGTTTAGCATGTAAAGCTTCTTATTTTTTCAAGAAACATAATCATGTGACCCTCATATAAGAATATTTCTTACGTCTTAAAGTGTATAACTATTTTCAATAGAGAATTTAGTCAGTTGGATTATAAATCATTAACACTTAAATGTGTTTTGCTGTGACCAGTTTGTGTTAAAATTCTGTTTTATGGAATTATTAATTCTTTTTCCTGGAAATATTTAAGTGTTCATACAGAATTCTTAGACAAAGACATTTATTTAAATTTTATTCGGAATTCAAAACTAGAATATTATTTTCTGTGTTCAACAAAGAACTGTTGACTCGTCAGGACAACACTGAATATTGCATACGTTATCGTCCTCCATCTTGGATTTATTTATGAGGATTCCAACTAAGATTCATTTAGGAGTTTTATTACTAGGACATCTATTTTATAACTCTCGGATTATTCTTGAACTATTTTTGGATTTGATTTGTAGAACAATAAGTACCTTTCCTCATTGTTATCTTGCTTTTCTAGGAAAATAAATTATTTGTTAAATTTTACAAAGCATGATGTCTTCACTTATTTATTCTTATGTTTATTAAGAGCATAAACGTAATATTTGTCAGAGTTAGAGACAACAAAAATGATGCAAAATCACTTTTTGTTTACAATTTACCACGAGCAGACCTTTCATTCATGACATATAGAGTTGAGGAATTCCTCACAATTTCTAGAGAGAAAAAGCATTTTCCTTTAAGCTATATTTCAAAGTGTAATGACCGTATTTTAAACCCGACGCAGAAATTTTGAGATTTAACTTAAGCTAGAGTTTGAGCACTATATTTTTAAATAATGCAATTACGAAAAGGTGTTGCACTTTGACACTGACAGATTATTTCGTATAGGCAAGAATCAACTTGAATATATTTTATTCAGGATGAGCACTGTCATGAGCACTGTCAATTTACCTATGTTATAAAAACCTGCATCAGCCAAGGCAGAGGTGTCAAACTGCTGGAACTGTCTCCATGTGGCATAGGACCTCAAGCGACTGTCGTAACACTGGTAAAAGGGATGACGCGGCAATGGGGTATTTGCTCCTCCGTTAGAAGTATTCCAGTGAGATTGTTGAAAGTTATCATGTTCACCACATGAGAATGTTGGCGTTGAAGGTCTGTCTGCCAAGTGATTGCCGATAGCGTCCGCGTTTCGCCGAAGGTTTGTACGAGAGCTAATGCTATCAAAACTAACATTATCAGCTTCTACAATGGATTCACCATTTGTCCTCGAACTATTTGGCTGCACAACCTCATCAATGCACCGTTGGAGTGACAACTGTCCTCTCTCTTGATGCACTTTTTGTGACATGATCAACTGTGGTCGATAGACTAGTAATGATAAATGTAATAACCGATCATCGAACTATCTATTTCATTCTTTAGGTATAGTATGTCTTTTTTCGACTATGTGTATGACTATGCTAAATATGTTGTAGTAATGTTTCTAAATCTACAATTATTTACATAGATTTAACAGTATAAAGTAATTAAGTGTTAACATATGTCGTTCGTGACAAATGCTTACTTCGTCCTTTACAATACTGATTGGTTTTTATAAGCAACAAGGAGGATTTGGTTTGTGTGTTTCAAAACCGTATATTATTTGCCGCTCTTGCCCCATCATATTAAACTGATATGAATGACAGTCTACCAAGCCAATTGTCTGTCATAAATGAAATGCCGTCACAAAGACCAAAACGATTCAATATCATTTCACTACAGGCATTGGATTATATTTTGAAATCAATATAATCTAAATTACTCTAGTTAGTCATATTTTATCTTATTTATTTTATTAATATTTAGACTCAATTTTATCCATACATTTGAAAACATTGTATGTCCTATATATTGCCAAAACATCGTCCCATTTTTAAATTGATATCGAGGTATCTATACATTCAAAATAGCATATAAACTAGTTCTCCGTTTTTCTTTTTTAAGGGAAAATGACTTCTGATTCTTTCCTTAACCCTTACTACTCCAATGTATAATATAACTATATTCGATTATAACTAACGAAGGAAAAACGTTCAGATTGCAGAAGGTAATGAAATTATTTTAAATATTATGGACACATTATGTCAGCAGGTAAGCAGACCCTCTTCTCCAGAGCTTCTAAATTTAACTCATCATAATTCTAAATACATATTGGCTTTCTTTACGACATTTGACCAGTTGTTGTCATTCGAACTGAATACATTTTCTGCATTTCCAAACTAAACCTGGAAGAAACATATTTGTGAGTGCAAATGAATATTCTGCTTTAATTTTAAAGATGCATCCTTATCAAAGTTTGTAAAGTAACATCAATGTACGGCATATGTTTAGGGCTGCTCTGAAGTAAATGAATGACAAACATTTTTCTCACAATATGTACGCTTCAGGCATTAAAACAAATGGCGAGCAATGCACGTGCACATCGAACTGATAGGCTTAATATGTGGATAAGCTAGAGCCATTTCAAACAAGTTGTTCCTCACTTATGAGCATCTTTGAAAATAAATAAGAAAACATATCTGTCAGGGTGTTTTTAATTGTAAACTTTATTGCGGCTTTTAAATTATTATTAAACAAAGATATTTGAATAAATATGTTTGGACCGGTGGTGTGTTTTAACAAATGTGGAAAACTCAATTAATAAAGAACCATTAAGGTGTTATGTCCTATCGTTTATATATTACATGGAAGTACTGTAAATTAACCATGACTTGTTTAGTTCAGGTTCTGTTTCATGGACATGGTTTTGCTACTGAATAGACATTGGCTGTTGCAGATCTTGCCCAACTGTATCTAGAATAAAAAATACAAATTAAGCGTAAATTGTCCAGGTAAGTTTTCTACGGACTTGGTATAATTTATAACTGGTTTACGATCAAATCATGCAGCTAATTTACTCTGATGACTTTGATAATCTCTTTGCAATTATTCCAATCATCTTATGTATAAGCATTGAAAGAAACGTGGATGGTCTTAATGAAAACTGAGTCGTTCGTGATTCCACATGATATGGACCAATTATATTTTTCCCATTGACCCGGCATTGTGCTATTCGACGTCTTCAGGTGACGTTCTTTAGCCAACTGAAACGAAGAAACTAGTTAAAAGGGATAGTTGTAACATGTTTTTGTACTGGTGGATATTACGTGCAAGACTGAAGTAGATCTGCGAGCGTTTGAGCCCCAAGTATGTTCGGCCATACCACAGTATCTAATAGTACAAATTCTTTAATGTATTTTGCTATAAACGTAATTGATTATATACCCGCCTGTGAATTGTCCATGCAAATACATTGTGTAACATAATCTAATTAATGTTTTACTGATTGAGCATCGTCATCAAATTATTTTGTGCTGTGAAGCACATATAGATGTATGTAGGTATGTTGCTAAGAAACCCTCCAAACATGTTTATCGTGACGCAACAGTAAATAGAAACACATCACGAAAATACATGTGTTCAATAATAATTAGAACAATATTTCTCATCAAACCTTTTTGTATCCATATTAATTTTCGCAACATCAATTTATATGTACAGAGAATATTTTCTTTTCATATTTTAAAACCTCGATATTTTAACTAACATTGAAATAACGAATGTCACGACATAAATAATATCCGGCATTTATGCCGCAAAAGAAAAGTTTATTATTTGTGTACCAAACTCGCTCTAGAATCAAGGTATAGAAGATTCAACTCACTCGTCATCACAATACCACACATCCCTGTAAGACATTTTACATCCATTTCAAAGGCGGATCATATAATATCAGTGACATCATATAGTTGTTGAATGGAGATGACCTAATCTGTCACTGTTAATTATAGTCTGACTTTTTCTGAACCATATAATGATATGTGAATACAAAACAAGCCTACTTCAAGATATATCACAGTGGATTTATCATTGTCGTCAGGCTGTATTGGACAGTTTTAGGCACATATTATTGCTGCATCTAACCTGCCTAATATAAAACATCATAAGACAATAAATTGCAGGAATTATGTCAAAAAGGTCCATATTTTGGATAGTAATATTAAAACAAAGCATATTATTTGCTTGACCTCACAAGTTAAATTTAATTTTAAGGTTAGTTTTACACCCCAAACCCAAGTACATACCGGCTTTTTTCAAGCGCGAAGGTCCGTTTTGCTCACAGTGGAAGCAAAACCGTTTCTCAAGGTACTAACTCTGAGAAATAATGTGTACTTAGCAGCAAGATGCAGTTTCTTAATAAAATTTCATACACTTGCAACCGACTCTGATGCTTTCAGGAGTTGGAGTTTATAAAGTGATAGTAAATAGTAAGATACCGTATAGAACACATATTTGCAGAGGAAAATTCAGTTCAAGATAGGAAGCATTCGGCTGTTTGGATTTTGAAAAGCACATACCTGAAAACAACTCTTGCAGTGGCTAAAGCTGTCCGTTATTTGTCAGTCACTTGTTCTCTTAGATCATGATGCATTTCTGAACGCGATTCATGCTGGTACGTCTATCAGCATGACTGATCCAATTAATTCTAATATTTTACAACGCAAATTGAGGCCTGTAAAAAGAGAAGAAACAAACTATACTAATAAATAGTAGTAGTGGTAGGAGTAGTAGTAGTAGCAGTAGTAGTAGAAATAGTAGTGTTGTTGTTGTTCTATTTATTGTAGCATAAATTATTAATACTCAGTATTTTCTTAGTTGTAGTTGTAGTTGAAATTATTATTATTATTATAACTATTAATATTAATTTTATTAATATTAATTTTATTATTATTATTTTTATTATTATTATTGCTGATTATGATGTTATTATTGTTATTGTTGTTGTGTATGTTGCTGTCTAAATTATTATTATTATAAGTATTAATATTAATTTTATTATTATTATTTTTATTATTATTATGGCTGATTATGATATTATTATTGTTATTGTTGTTGCATATGTTGCTGTCTAAATTATTATTATTATAAATATTAATATTAATTTTATTATTATTATTTTTATTATTATTATTACTGATTATGATATTATTATTGCTGATTATGATATTATTATTGTTATTGTTCTTGCATATGTTGCTGTCTAAATTGTTATCATTATAATATTTTTAATATTATATTTTTTATGATATATTATTATAATTGTTGATGTTTCTATTATTATTACTGATTATGATATTATTATTATTGCTGTTGTTGTAGGTGTTGCACTTTAAATTATTATTACTATTATTGTTAATTGCTCTATTATTATTGTTGTTCTTGCTGTTGTTGTTATTATTCTTATTGTTATTGTTGTTGTTGTTATTATTATTAGTATTGTTATTATTATTATTATTATTATTATTTGTGAAAGAAAATGTACTTATTGTTTGCCTCACCCTCTATTGTCACTACATGCGTCTTTTAATCAAATTGATGGAGCTTATTTACAGGTTACAGATACAGGTTCATCTATCTTCTTCAGTGGTAATACTTTGTACTTTTACTGCATCACATTAGACAACGAGTCTTGACATCCATAGTTGTTAGCCTCAAAGCATCAACAATTTTCACTAGAACATTCAGGTAATTCGGAGTAGGAGAGATCGTAAACAGAGACAATTTCACACTATTTTGTCTTTTAATTACCCCTTTAAACCCAGCACGTATCGACACAAAATCAAGTGTGGCATAACAGGATGGGAAATCTTATAAGTATTGTTATGTGAAAATATAGGACTGAAAGGATTTAAAAATTACTTTGCCAATAAGATTCTATATTTCAAACTTAAGTATATATTCAGCTGTATTAGTTTAGAAACTGAGTTTCATAATACATCAATTACACATTTTGTATAATGGATGCTGAAGTCTCGCCACAGTTTCCACTCCACAAAGTTGCAAACACTATAATCAGCCATTATCAAACAATATATTGTCTTTAAAGTGTTTTTCACGCAATTAAAGTCAATCCCAACATTTTCGAGCAGATAACCTTTCTAGTAATTAGTATGAAATCAATCAACTACTCAGTACGATGTGGCGTGATTGTACGTTCTATTGTCATGATAGATCTTCTGCTATGTAATTTTACGTAGTAACAAACTTATTCGATCCTGTGAGTTCCTTACATTACTCAATTTGCTTAACAACCTCCAATACATATGACTTATATGGAACGATACTGAGTTAATATGATACTTACTGGTTGAGGCTCGTCTCGTAACTAAGTTTTACCACTTAGAATGCAGGAAATTGGTCAGACAGCTATATTATAAAATTTCTTTGTCTACACATTTTCGGTGCTTATCAGAGGCTCTAGTCTTGTAAGAGTTAGATCCCTTGTTATTGCTAAGCAAAGGGGTCTATAATCATCGTTTTCGTCATAAGGAAGTGATATTGCTACCTTATTCCATACCTTCGTCATAATTTGATTGTAACTATATTTTACGATAATTATTATTATTAATATTAGTAGTAGTAGTGGTAGAAGTAGTAGTAGTAGCAGTAGTAGTAGAAATAGTAGTGTTGTTGTTGTTCTATTTATTGTAGCATAAATTATTAATACTCAGTATTTTCTTAGTTGTAGTTGTTGTAGTTTAAATTATTATTATTATTGTAACTATTAATATTAATTTATTATTATTATTTTTATTATTAGTATTGCTGATTATGATGTTATTATTGTTATTGTTGTTGTGTATGTTGCTGTCTAAATTATTATTATTATAAATATTAATATTAATTTTATTATTATTATTATTATTATTATTATTATTGCTGATTATGATATTATTATTATTGTGATTATGATATTATTGATGTCATTGTTGTTGCATATGTTGCTGTCTAAATTATTATTATTATAATATTCTTATTATTATTTTTATTATGATATATTATTATAATTGTTGATGTTTCTATTATTATTACTGATTATGATATTATTATTATTGCTGTTGTTGTAGGTGTTGCACTTTAAAGTATTATTACTATTATTGTTAATTGCTCTATTATTATTGTTGTTGTTGCTGTTGTTGTTATTATTCTTATTGTTATTGTTGTTGTTATTAATATTATTATTATTATTATTATTATTATTATTTGTGAAAGAAAATGTACTTATTGTTTGCCTCACCCTCTATTGTCACTACATGCGTCTTTTAATCAAATTGATGGAGCTTATTTACAGGTTACAGATACAGGTTCATCTATCTTCTTCAGTGGTAATACTTTGTACTTTTACTGCATCACATTAGACAACGAGTCTTGACATCCATAGTTGTTAGCCTCAAAGCATCAATTTTCACTAGAACATTCAGGTAATTCGGAGTAGGAGAGATCGTAAACAGAGACAATTTCACACTATTTTGTCTTTTAATTACCCCTTTAAACCCAGCACGTATCGACACAAAATCAAGTGTGGCATAACAGGATGGGAAATCTTATAAGTATTGTTATGTGAAAATATAGGACTGAAAGGATTTAAAAATTACTTTGCCAATAAGATTCTATATTTCAAACTTAAGTATATATTCAGCTGTATTAGTTTAGAAACTGAGTTTCATAATACATCAATTACACATTTTGTATAATGGATGCTGAAGTCTCGCCACAGTTTCCACTCCACAAAGTTGCAAACACTATAATCAGCCATTATCAAACAATATATTGTCTTTAAAGTGTTTTTCACGCAATTAAAGTCAATCCCAACATTTTCGAGCAGATAACCTTTCTAGTAATTAGTATGAAATCAATCAACTACTCAGTACGATGTGGCGTGATTGTACGTTCTATTGTCATGATAGATCTTCTGCTATGTAATTTTACGTAGTAACAAACTTATTCGATCCTGTGAGTTCCTTACATTACTCAATTTGCTTAACAACCTCCAATACATATGACTTATATGGAACGATACTGAGTTAATATGATACTTACTGGTTGAGGCTCGTCTCGTAACTAAGTTTTACCACTTAGAATGCAGGAAATTGGTCAGACAGCTATATTATAAAATTTCTTTGTCTACACATTTTCGGTGCTTATCAGAGGCTCTAGTCTTGTAAGAGTTAGATCCCTTGTTATTGCTAAGCAAAGGGGTCTATAATCATCGTTTTCGTCATAAGGAAGTGATATTGCTACCTTATTCCATACCTTCGTCATAATTTGATTGTAACTATATTTTACGATAATTATTATTATTAATATTAGTAGTAGTAGTGGTAGAAGTAGTAGTAGTAGCAGTAGTAGTAGAAATAGTATTGTTGTTGTTGTTCTATTTATTGTAGCATAAATTATTAATACTCAGTATTTTCTTAGTTGTAGTTGTTGTAGTTTAAATTATTATTATTATTATAACTATTAATATTAATTTATTATTATTATTTTTATTATTAGTATTGCTGATTATGATGTTATTATTGTTATTGTTGTTGTGTATGTTGCTGTCTAAATTATTATTATTATAAATATTAATATTAATTTTATTATTATTATTATTATTATTATTATTATTGCTGATTATGATATTATTATTATTGTGATTATGATATTATTGATGTCATTGTTGTTGCATATGTTGCTGTCTAAATTATTATTATTATAATATTCTTTTTATTATTTTTATTATGATATATTATTATAATTGTTGATGTTTCTATTATTATTACTGATTATGATATTATTATTATTGCTGTTGTTGTAGGTGTTGCACTTTAAAGTATTATTACTATTATTGTTAATTGCTCTATTATTATTGTTGTTGTTGCTGTTGTTGTTATTATTCTTATTGTTATTGTTGTTGTTATTAATATTATTATTATTATTATTATTATTATTATTATTTGTGAAAGAAAATGTACTTATTGTTTGCCTCACCCTCTATTGTCACTACATGCGTCTTTTAATCAAATTGATGGAGCTTATTTACAGGTTACAGATACAGGTTCATCTATCTTCTTCAGTGGTAATACTTTGTACTTTTACTGCATCACATTAGACAACGAGTCTTGACATACATAGTTGTTAGACTCAAAGCATCAACAATTTTCACTAGAACATTCAGGTAATTCGGAGTAGGAGAGATCGTAAACAGAGACAATTTCACACTATTTTGTCTTTTAATTACCCCTTTAAACCCAGCACGTATCGACACAAAATCAAGTGTGGCATAACAGGATGGGAAATCTTATAAGTATTGTTATGTGAAAATATAGGACTGAAAGGATTTAAAAATTACTTTGCCAATAAGATTCTATATTTCAAACTTAAGTATATATTCAGCTGTATTAGTTTAGAAACTGAGTTTCATAATACATCAATTACACATTTTGTATAATGGATGCTGAAGTCTCGCCACAGTTTCCACTCCACAAAGTTGCAAACACTATAATCAGCCATTATCAAACAATATATTGTCTTTAAAGTGTTTTTCACGCAATTAAAGTCAATCCCAACATTTTCGAGCAGATAACCTTTCTAGTAATTAGTATGAAATCAATCAACTACTCAGTACGATGTGGCGTGATTGTACGTTCTATTGTCATGATAGATCTTCTGCTATGTAATTTTACGTAGTAACAAACTTATTCGATCCTGTGAGTTCCTTACATTACTCAATTTGCTTAACAACCTCCAATACATATGACTTATATGGAACGATACTGAGTTAATATGATACTTACTGGTTGAGGCTCGTCTCGTAACTAAGTTTTACCACTTAGAATGCAGGAAATTGGTCAGACAGCTATATTATAAAATTTCTTTGTCTACACATTTTCGGTGCTTATCAGAGGCTCTAGTCTTGTAAGAGTTAGATCCCTTGTTATTGCTAAGCAAAGGGGTCTATAATCATCGTTTTCGTCATAAGGAAGTGATATTGCTACCTTATTCCATACCTTCGTCATAATTTGATTGTAACTATATTTTACGATAATTATTATTATTAATATTAGTAGTAGTAGTGGTAGAAGTAGTAGTAGTAGCAGTAGTAGTAGAAATAGTATTGTTGTTGTTGTTCTATTTATTGTAGCATAAATTATTAATACTCAGTATTTTCTTAGTTGTAGTTGTTGTAGTTTAAATTATTATTATTATTATAACTATTAATATTAATTTATTATTATTATTTTTATTATTAGTATTGCTGATTATGATGTTATTATTGTTATTGTTGTTGTGTATGTTGCTGTCTAAATTATTATTATTATAAATATTAATATTAATTTTATTATTATTATTATTATTATTATTATTATTGCTGATTATGATATTATTATTATTGTGATTATGATATTATTGATGTCATTGTTGTTGCATATGTTGCTGTCTAAATTATTATTATTATAATATTCTTATTATTATTTTTATTATGATATATTATTATAATTGTTGATGTTTCTATTATTATTACTGATTATGATATTATTATTATTGCTGTTGTTGTAGGTGTTGCACTTTAAAGTATTATTACTATTATTGTTAATTGCTCTATTATTATTGTTGTTGTTGCTGTTGTTGTTATTATTCTTATTGTTATTGTTGTTGTTATTAATATTATTATTATTATTATTATTATTATTATTATTTGTGAAAGAAAATGTACTTATTGTTTGCCTCACCCTCTATTGTCACTACATGCGTCTTTTAATCAAATTGATGGAGCTTATTTACAGGTTACAGATACAGGTTCATCTATCTTCTTCAGTGGTAATACTTTGTACTTTTACTGCATCACATTAGACAACGAGTCTTGACATACATAGTTGTTAGACTCAAAGCATCAACAATTTTCACTAGAACATTCAGGTAATTCGGAGTAGGAGAGATCGTAAACAGAGACAATTTCACACTATTTTGTCTTTTAATTACCCCTTTAAACCCAGCACGTATCGACACAAAATCAAGTGTGGCATAACAGGATGGGAAATCTTATAAGTATTGTTATGTGAAAATATAGGACTGAAAGGATTTAAAAATTACTTTGCCAATAAGATTCTATATTTCAAACTTAAGTATATATTCAGCTGTATTAGTTTAGAAACTGAGTTTCATAATACATCAATTACACATTTTGTATAATGGATGCTGAAGTCTCGCCACAGTTTCCACTCCACAAAGTTGCAAACACTATAATCAGCCATTATCAAACAATATATTGTCTTTAAAGTGTTTTTCACGCAATTAAAGTCAATCCCAACATTTTCGAGCAGATAACCTTTCTAGTAATTAGTATGAAATCAATCAACTACTCAGTACGATGTGGCGTGATTGTACGTTCTATTGTCATGATAGATCTTCTGCTATGTAATTTTACGTAGTAACAAACTTATTCGATCCTGTGAGTTCCTTACATTACTCAATTTGCTTAACAACCTCCAATACATATGACTTATATGGAACGATACTGAGTTAATATGATACTTACTGGTTGAGGCTCGTCTCGTAACTAAGTTTTACCACTTAGAATGCAGGAAATTGGTCAGACAGCTATATTATAAAATTTCTTTGTCTACACATTTTCGGTGCTTATCAGAGGCTCTAGTCTTGTAAGAGTTAGATCCCTTGTTATTGCTAAGCAAAGGGGTCTATAATCATCGTTTTCGTCATAAGGAAGTGATATTGCTACCTTATTCCATACCTTCGTCATAATTTGATTGTAACTATATTTTACGATAATTATTATTATTAATATTAGTAGTAGTAGTGGTAGAAGTAGTAGTAGTAGCAGTAGTAGTAGAAATAGTATTGTTGTTGTTGTTCTATTTATTGTAGCATAAATTATTAATACTCAGTATTTTCTTAGTTGTAGTTGTTGTAGTTTAAATTATTATTATTATTATAACTATTAATATTAATTTATTATTATTATTTTTATTATTAGTATTGCTGATTATGATGTTATTATTGTTATTGTTGTTGTGTATGTTGCTGTCTAAATTATTATTATTATAAATATTAATATTAATTTTATTATTATT